>CM046871.1:3375761-3756374 GCA_025617745.1 Heliocidaris erythrogramma | reverse complement strand
AACATTCCTGAACGTTTTATGATAAAGAATTTACGACCAGTATTGAAAAGGGGTGGGATATAATGTTGGATATCAAACTATTCGTACCGCACGACTAGTAACGCTAAAATCATAAACCTCTTTATAACGTGATGAGTAATGTCAATGAATGCCATACCTATACTCATATCATGTTATATGACATTGCCAATTTTAACTCATAATTCCCCAAATTAAAGGGTACCAATCTCCTTTAAAAATGTACAACTATGTCATGTTTAAAATTAAGCACTCAAAAACTTTAACTGGTATTCTATCGGTGGACGGTTAAGGAGTATGAAGGAAATAAAAGATAACATGAAACCTAGCGCACGGAACACAAGTTTGACTGGGGTGCGTGGGCGTTATTTTCTGTGCGATCGTATACACTTGCATCTCTACTATTGAATCTCATATATTAAATGTTGATCGATACTCTCTAAATAGTACACAGAAGTAGTACTGAACTAAAAATGCCCCCGGCACATGCAACACAAACAAATCAAATGGATGACACAAAGCAAGGGATAATACAGGCTATTAGCTGACGCATATCCAAGATTGTAGTCAAAGGTGGGGGGGGGGGGGGGGGGGCTAAAAACGGCCAACTTCCATTGTATAAATTAAACGGAAAGACTAAAAGACTAACCCTAGGGAAATTTTTACTTATTGCAGTTGAGTGTTTTCGTTTAAGTACATGTATTTAGTAACAAACAACCAACAATAATGCAGCTAAATTAATGCACCTACAAAATGGCAAACATGGGCATTGTATTTTTTTTCAATGTTAAACTGAAGCACCTTAAATGTCCCAAAGCACCCAAATTACTTTATAGAACTTTAAAAGGGAATGAAAGGCAACAACATTAGCCTATAATCATGAGATAATTGTCAGCTTAGTACAAATAACATGAAATTACTCCTATTTGATCATTTAAGAAGGAGAGCAGTGTCTCAAAGAGTTGGAGTTTCCTTGCTAGACCATGTAGAAAATATCCCATGTGGTGGGCTGCCATTTTCTTTACAAAGTAATGTCAGAGCAGTTCTATTTGTGAGATACCCACTGACCTGTACACGAGCTACATGATCACATGTGGAATGTATGACACTGGATTTTCTCATAATAAACCATTTTTGTAGCCATGTACATTCAAATGAAGATACTTTTCTCCTGTCATATAACCCAATTGTGTCAAGATAGTAAAGCAGAATTTGGCATGCACAAGTTGTTGCTTGGTCTGACAAAGGTTTGTCACTTCTTCAAAATAGTGACAAAGACCTACAACTGCTCTTAGATATCACCTGTGCGAGAAAATGGGGGTACCAAGATGGCTGCTATTTTGCATTGGTGGCTTTAGTTGTACAAAAGCTATTCATTATATATTAACATCATATCCATTGTGTACAGGTAAATGGACATGTACTAATATGACAAAAATGGCAACCCCCATGGGATAATATCTAGCAAGGAATCTGCAAACTTTAGAGAGACTGTTTTCTTTACTGAGTAATCAAAGGCGAGTATTTTCAACATATTTCGAACAGGCTGCCAATTTTCCACAATATTATCAGCTAATGTTTGTTGAGTTTCATTCTTCTTTAAAGATTAATGAATATACACTGATCAACGTAAGAACTGTCCACAGCGCCATTACCAGTTTGGAATTTGGAAATCGCGTGAGAACATTATTTTGTTGTTATACGAAATCCGGACATGACTATACGGTTTGATATGAATTTTAATGTTCGAGTCTCATCTGTTTTCATTATTGGCACTTCACTCAATGTTAGATTTCATATTTATTATTTTTTTGTCAAACCTTGCTGTGCTATGGAGCAAAACGATCCTGGTATAATGATCACCGGCAGCTCATCAAATTATCATAACGTGATCCATCCTCTTGATTAATTGGATTTATCCAGAGAATATGGAAATTAGCGACATCGAGATAGAGAGAGATAACCTTCAAATTTCCCTTGTGTTATACAAGGTAGTAGAGTAAATGTACACTGGACTAAAGTGATTAATTTGGTGTGAAGAGAATAATTTATGATTAGAATTTTGACAGTGCGTATTGAAGTTTCCGGGCTGAATCTTTGAAAATGGGGGTGGCAAAAAGATCGTATTCATCATCGCCATTATCATCATCATAGGCGTACGGGAATAATTTCACCAGAGGCAGGACTACTCTTCAGTTTCAGTTTTCCTCCTTTTTTCTTCTTTTTTTGGCGAGCGAACGAGCGAGCGAAGAAAATGTTTACACTTTGTGATAATGATCCTGACATTCGCTGTTTGTTCATTTATCATACATGAAGCAAGTTTAATATAAATTCGTAACTGAAATATACTGGATAAGACAAAAATACAAATAAATCATGCCGCTTCCCAGTCGGTAACGGTAGCCCAAAGTTCTTGAGGGCTGCATCCCCAAGCTCTCATCATTATCATCGTCATCAATATTACCAATATCATCAATTTTATCACTATCACTTTCACCACTATATCCATCCATCATCATCATCGCACCACCACTATCACCACCATCACCACCACCACCACCACCACCACCATTACAAATCATCATCAACATCACACCATCACCATCATCATCCTCATCACAACCAACACTATCATCACCACTATCACCACCACCACAACAACCACTACCACCATTATCAATTGTCATCAACATCAAACCATCACCATTACCATCCTCATCACAACCAACACTATCATCGCCACTACCACCACCACCACCACCACAACCACTACCACCATTATCAATCATCATCAACATCACACCATCACCATCCTCATCACAACCAACACTATCATCACCACCACCACAACCACTACCACCATTATCAATCGTCATCAGCATCACACCATCACCATCACCATCCTCATCACAATCAACACTATCATCACCACTACCGCCGCCATCACACCACCACCACCACCACTACCATTATCATCATAATCATCATCATCTCCATCATCGTCAATCATCATCATGATTATCATTAGCAGCAGCGGTGTCACTCTATATGAGATGGTCGGGGTCATGATTACTTAAAACATCGGACTATTTTCACCATTTACTGATCAATCAGACTGACCATTCTTTTGATATAAAATTCTTTTGACACAAATCTGGCACAAAAAATACGATCATGCAGCTCAACTTAATTAGGCTTTTAAAGAAATTTTTCATGAATTATCTTATCGTCTTAATCTTTCAATAAATTTGAATTGTTCAAACCTAATTTCATACAACCTGAAGCGCAACCAACTCCTTCAAAACTATAATTTTTACCCTGCTAAATGGTACTTTTATGCCCTCCTCAGCTGCGTGTTTCTTTTATTTACAGTGGCTTGATTCTTTTCATCTGGAAAACGGTTCAATTTATCAATCTATTTTTCAGAAAATTATAAAATCAAATATTCACCCTTTTTTAAATTGAATTGCCCCTTAAATTTGATCTAAATCGACAAAAAACACCTACCAAAGTGATGCATTTGATCCAACGCTTGCAATAACCTTTAAAATGGTGCAATAAATAAATATGATAGTCCTACACCATTTTCTTCATCTAGAATTACAGACGAAATAAATTAAATGGGTCAGTATAATACACGCAGAAAGTTAAGGGCCTTGGTCGAAGGAAACAATGCTTTCTGTCCTCGCGTTGATTGCAGTGCTTTTAACGTGTATCCAGTTTTGTACACGTTGCAGAGTGGTCACCATGGAAACGTTATAGACAAAATCTAAATGAAAAGATGCTGAGCGAAGAACATGGCGGGAAAGTGAGAGTGCCCAATATCTTTATTATCTCCCAGTTGTTTGGAATCATCGTCTGCAAGTGATCGTTTGAGATACTCACGTTCCTTTTTTCATGTTTACACAGCTTGTTTGAAAATCAGCTGTTTGATTACATTGGTGCATCGAATATTGTAATCGAATTATGTGCAGACGTTACTAATGTTTCGGATTTTTAGTTTCTTGGTCCTAAAGCTGGTCAGGGAATTTCACATCAAAAAGGCACCTCAAAAAACTGGAACACTTCTTTTTTCTTGTCAGAGAATATCGAAGTAAAAGGGCATCCAAAAATGTGTTAACCTTTTAGTGGTATAATCCTGGATCAAACCCTGCTAAAGTTTCCCTTCAAGAGAAGCCAATGATCTGAGATACAAACGTGTTTCACCCCCGTTTGGCAGCATTTGTTTTAATGCAAAGGTTCAATTAACAAGATCGCAAAGACTTTCGAGAAACCAACCTTAGACAATGTCAGTAGCCTTATCAATCACAATTTGAATTGGGCAAATATTACTATATCATACTATTTCTACGTTTTATATGAGTAGAATAAGGTAATGAATTGCTATTGCGATAATTTCTAGATTTCTTTTTGCGATTGTGTTAACGGCTCACCTTGAAAGAGTATGACAAATTAGGAAGGTGGAAACAACAGTCTACCTTAATAGGAGCAATAATGAGAGAATTGCTAGTAGGGCACCTTTTATGGTAAAAGTAAAACCATTTGTATATAATGGAGAGGGATCTTCTAGATATTAATTTTCAAGTTGACTTAAAGATAATGATAAATATTATTATGCAATCATATAGCGCTAATGCATATACGATGCCTCTAAGCACTTTACAGATATATTATTACACCGGTCATCGGATTCAGGCTTGCCCGCACACAATGTATGCACCTTCTCCACTCCCTGGGGAGCATTCCAGTCATTCGCCCTTTGCTAAACAAACCACAATGACGTTCGCATCCTACCGGCTACCCATTTAACACCTGGGTAAAGAGGAGCAATGTTAATAAAAATGCCATGCTCAATCAGTCGATTAAAACACACTTCATCTTCCAAACAAAAGAAGAAACATTGCATTCATGAATGACCACCTCAACATCATATTATAAACACAAATCATCCTCCAAACATTAAAAAAGAAAAGAGAATTCAATGTTGACAATAACAATGCATTTTGCAACATTTCACTTTTGACTTTTGACTTGGCCGCGTATTCAGAAGTGCTGCATAATCCATCATTAAATAATTAGTTCAAATGGGGGATCATTGTAAAGGGGAATAAACATAATTCTCAATGATACCAAATTAGAATATGATAAATATAACAAGATATCAATGCTCAAACTTGACTTGCAGAACTTTTTTCATTAATGACACAAGCTTCCAGTCATCATTGTCTAATTATATTTTTTGTATTTCCTGAAATTAAGAATAAAATAAAATAATCAACCTAAAGCGTTGTCAGTTATCCTAATGCATCACTTTTTGAAAAGCGCGCACATTATAATGATATATTGTTATCCGTTCTATATGCAATGCGACAGGGTATTGAAATTTCCCTTGAGTTTATTGCTTGAATTAAAGTATTTTCTTTCTATATAGCGTAGCATCGCCATGAAAGTAACTTCAATACCAAAAACATCAGTAATATAGGTCTGGTATTTGTTTACAGAACAATACTCAGTTTTTGTAAAGCACGTATAACATATTTATCAATGTCTCTATGCCCTTCCAAAGAGCTTTTGACTACAATCCCGGCTCAGCCAAGCTGCCCTAATGAAGGCGCTGAAGCTTCAAAAAAATAAATTCCTAAGGGTACTCATTTACTACACCTGGGTCGAGATTGGAAAAAATTCGATTAATGGGATTCGATCCCCGTACCTTGTGATGTACAGTCCGGTGAATTATCCGCTATGATAATGACACCGCAACACCTCTACAGTGCATTGTTGGAAAAAGATAGGTAACATTGGACAGGCACGAAAATAATTTGTCAGGCATACAGGTTTTTTAAAAGTCTCTGATAACCAAATAGATAAATTAATTAATTAACAAATAAATGAAGGAATGAATGAATAAATTTATGAATGAAAAAAGGTTTTAAAGATTGTAAGGGTTATTTTTTCTCCAAAATTTCTGACAGGCAATTTTTTTTTAAAGGTTGCCAATTTCTGGAAGTCATGTTTTGCAATCGCTGAGGCAATCGTCCCCTCCACCCCCCCCCCCCCCGCAACGCCACGACGAATTCCTTTTCTTTAACTTATCTCTTTCTACCATTTCTTTTCTAAATTACTATTATGACTTTTTTATCAGATTTCTTTTATCATTACATTTCGACCTGAATTACATACTTCGCTTCCCATTAGTCATAATATATTCCTCCTCGTGATAACGAGTCATGGAATTCTCTCATCTAAATGAAATGGAGAAAACCAAATTCGTCGTATAGTTTCCTTGATATGTTGATATCACGACGTCCATCAAAATTGATTATAAATCTTTGTGCAATCGAGCTTTCATTTCTGACAATTCAATATCGAACGCTATTTGCAACTTGAATACATTCGCAGTCTAACCGCAAGTCGTGTTCAAATGCGCAAAAATCGCGCATTTTATATCCAGTGCCCGACAAAGATATTCGATCATACCAGTATGCCCTCCGAAGGTGCCCGAAATGGACTCTCCCCCTGCACCCAGTCAGCGTATCGCATGGTCATCTTTAAAGTTATGTTCCTCAATAAATATTAATGCTGTGCTCATTAGACTTTCTGAAAAAATAAGTGAATAGTTAACCAACACAGGGATATTTTGTTTAAGTCAGAATTTTAGAAATAAGTTGTTTAAAATAACTGATGAATAGTCATACAAAACCCTTTTTTCACAAGATTTCAAGTTGTTAAAAGACATTATAAAAAGTATATGAGCCGCCATCAAGACACATATGTATCAGTATGGAAGCGCTGGAATCTCATCTTTTTCATCGTTACATTCAAAATATCCATAAATTAATCTCAGAGTCAGGATCCAGCAATATTCAGCCGCAGATTATCCGTTGTCAAGACCATGGTCAAGACCACATGCAGAATCTTAGCCTAGGCCCTGTGATTGGCAAGCGAGGCATTTGTAACCGAGTGCGCGTTGAACGAAACAATGCGCAACCTGTTGCTTCATCCTTGCGCAAATAGCTGTTGCCTGGCTGTGAGAAAACATCTTGCGTGATGGTAACCAATCGGAATGCTGGAATTTACTTTTTTAAAGACAAAGTGTGTACATTGGTTACATATTGCTGTATCCTGACCCTGTCATGAAGTGCACATTAATGTTATTTCAATATTTGGAAAGTACAGAAAATGCCCTTTACGCTCATGTCTAATTTGCCCTGGCTCACAAATCTGTGATAGTTTTGGCCAGATTTATATTTCATTTCATTTCCATTTTTGTCATAAAAGGAACACCGTTTATTACCAATTTCGTCTTTTATTTTGAACACAATAAAATCATGTCACAAATCTCTGATCCCTCTTCTTTTATTTGATGTATAACTCATGACAATTGGTGAATGATAAGTAGTCTATTCAATAGTTTGCAAATGAGATGTTCCTGGCTGTTCTTGCTCATTATTTATTCATAGTGAGGCAGAACTGGAAATAAAATAGCGCGCTTTTAGGGGACCTGCGGATTGGCTATTCGTTCCACTCGAGAGAGAGAAATAGCGGTGTATAAAATTTAACGAACTTCCGATATGTAACAATGGTTATGTACTCGATATCTCTTCAATAGGAATATCGATTAAATGTTAAAGCGAATCGTCTGCGTATTGAAGACATCGGGCGAGTGGCCACAGTGTTGTTGTTTTTTGTGGGGATTTTTAATCATAAGTATTATAGAATTTAAAAAGTGATTAATTTAATCAAGGAAGACGTGGTACATGATAACACTTATTGTTGGAAATAATTACCTCTCCAAATGTCTGAAATTCAAGTATTACTACCCCTAAAAAATAATGTTCTTAATCGCAATCTATCCATCACGACGAATATGGTTCACATTGTCAACGGATGATTGATGGCAAATTATTCTAAATGGCGCTCATAGAATCTCTCTCAGATCATACGTATTGAAAATGTTTGAGAAATAATTCTGCAATATCATTAATGCGTTCTCTTAGAGTAAAAAAATAAAAATTCAATCAATCCTGTTGTTGTTGGTTTATTTTTTTACTTTGTGGGGTTAAATATCTATGACGCCAAATTTACCTTTAGTCTGGATTACAAACTAAATATAATTCTCCTTTAAAATTCTTTAAAATGTGGGTCATATAAGCTCATTTTATTTTCAAATTGTAGAGAATCCAAACCTGTCCAAATCTTCTAGGAATATATTGCATTTCCCCCTTCTTTTATGGTAAGGGACCATTTTCTCTTGGAAACGTGTTAGCTCTTATTGTCCTAATGTTGACGACTTATAGGTCTTTTATTGTATTTATGGATTGAAGCGAAACTACCACCCCTGGAAACTACCTCCGAACATCTTCCCCTGCATGGCCACTTAGGACAACTTCTCCTCGCTGCTAAAACTTTTAAAAGTATACTGGGGATAGTTGTCGGGGGGGGGGGGGCATAGCCGCGTGGACATGTTGTCCTAAGTGGCCATGCAGGGGGAGATGTTCGGCTCGAGGTAGTTTCCAGGTGTTAAAATCACAACTGAAAAGGGCCGATGAGTGACAGCGTTAAAGGTAGATTAACACTCATGCTGGATCCAACTCTGTAATATGTAACTAACATGTTTAAATGGTTCATCGCCCCCAGTATATATAGGTTTGCCATCTCTTCCTGTATTTCCGAAGACCTTTCTTTTCAACCGTTTAAAGTACCATTGTATGCTCTTGTAGGATTCATTTATATTTCCTTAAGTTACTTGTTAAGGTGCATTATACAAGTAGTTGCAAAGCGCTGTGATACAATATTCTGTATAAAGAGCGCTATTATAAATGCCAATTTGTATTTTATTGTAATATCTCTTCCATTTTGAAAAAGCCTCCGCTCCTCCGCTCCTCCGCTCCTCCGCTCCTCCGCGATTTTACGTGCTGATTTAACATCTTAGTTTTTAGATTGAAGGGGGGGGGGGTAGAATCAACGTGGTGGTAATTAATTTGACGTAGTTCTCCTCGGGGTAGCTGTCCGTGGATAATTGTCCCAGGGGTAGTTGACCGGTATTAAGTATTCATATGCGGTTTTGCTGATCTATTTCGTTTTATTTTCATATCCACGCCGTTTCCGGATCATGTTTCAATAATGTTTTAAGATATAAAAACATATAGCACAATAAATATATACTGATAATATGTCAGCAATTAACGAAGTTATTTTTTGTCACTAAATGCGACTCATTCGACCATCAAAGCCGTATTAAGCGGAACTGAAATGTATTGATACTAATACACGTATTTCTTCTTTAATCATGAACAAAAATAAGATTCACTATATGCAGAGATTTGTAATATTTGATCATTATAATGCTTAAACAAAACCTTACGAGAATTACTGCATCCTTATGCAAAGCTCGAAAACAGCATGCTGTATTCATCATCAGTTAGAGCCTTAAGTAATTATGTTCACTGATCAAAATCATCTTGGTCCCTTCACCCGCACTCTAATTGCAATTTAGAAGCCAAAAGCAGAAGGTAGGATCGTGCTAATTGTTGGACCACCTTCAGCACTTCTTGCGAGGTGGATATGACAGCTATATATAGAAGAAACCAATCAACATTTTTCTTATCATTAATATCACAGAAGGGCAAGGTTAGATGAGCTGACTAGTAAACTCGTATACTGTCTGATGCAATCTCATGAATGATGCAATCGCATAAATATATAAGACAATGATCGTATTCTCCAAGTCGCAAATATTGACAGTACCACCAGTGAGTAATCAGAAATTTGTTCTGGTGATATTTACTCCCGGTTTAATGTCGTCAAATATTTTGGGTTAGGGCTTAAGTTGCGATTGGGTTAGACTTAAGTATAATTATAGGCAAGTGAGAGTGTCTTTTTTTGCGCTTTTACAGACTTTGTAATAGCAATATATTACTTACCATGAAAATGATGATGATGATGATGATGATGATGATAATAATAAATAATAATGATAATAACAATAATAATAATAATAATAATAATAAATGGTAATAATAACAATAATAATATAACTTTACATGTGACATTAAGGCGAATCATTTTACCTTAGCCTATTGTTTAGATTCGCCTTAACCCATGTTCGCTTTCATAATATTAATGATAATAATAATAACAATAATAATAATAATAACATGCAACTGCATCATTACATACCTACTTCTGTGCGTTGACAAGTCAAACTCAGTTTCACTAGTGTATTTGAAAGAGGCAAGGGGAAGATTTACCCCCCCCCCCCCACTCCCCTGACAGATTTTATACACAGAAACAAATTACATCCAAAATGTAACAAAGTTAGGAAACCTTTTGTGAGTCAGTGATCGTGAGAATGCTAAATGGACAAATTCTCATATAATTTTCTGCTCATTCACAAGGCGCCCTTGTTTTAAAGCATATAGAGGTAACAATGCAAAAGGTATGTTTTACCCATGAGGCTAAGGTCTCAATACGCCACTACTCATTTTATACCTTTGCCATTAATGATTCACGAACAGATCAACAGCAACAGATCTATCATCCAATTTCATTAAGTGGATATTGGCAATTTATATATTACTTTGATATCCCGAGGAAAATGTATGAAGCAGATTAGTGATATATGCACACGAGGGAATGGATAAATTTGTATACCTTTCCAGAGGTCTTAAGCATTTTTTAATTTATATTATTTCATCCTACAATAGTAATATGGTTGTATTAATGTATATTAATGTATATTTAGTTATGTAAATCCAGCATATGTTTAATCCTTTATCCTAAGCAACTGTGTTACCGCTTTTGTTAATATGTTTATGATGTACATGTGTGTCAAATGTTTTTATGTTATTGTAAACTGAATGCAATTCAGCCCATGAGCTGCCATTTTTCGGTATGTACTAAATAAACTATTCAATTCAATTCCAGCTAATTTCACACATTAGGGCTATATTTATTGACTTTATAGTCTGGAAGAGGCCTTGGTGATATCAAAATGAAAAACATGAACACACATGCGCGCACACACCCACACTGTTAAAAAATATGTGGGTATTTTTACAGGAAATTTCCTGGCAGTCGAAACGCCAGGAATGCACGTTATTTTACAGCCTCATGTAAAACTACAGTCTGTAAAAAATATTTCCGTTTTTTTACAGGAAAGAGACTGTAAATTTAAAATAATTTGTAGTCAGTCTCAAGGAAAGCTAGAAAGTCTGTAGTTTTACAGTTATTAGTGTATAGCCATGCTTAATCTATCCTATCCTAAACATATATATCTAGTTAATTCAATTTAATGCAATCTTTTATATGCACCTTATAGTTTTTTATTCCTTTTGTGACAGTTACTAAATCGGGCAACCCCAAACCATATGCTTACTAAAAATCATTAATATTCATATAAGTGTTTTCCCACATATTTGGTAATTTAACAGGGTAACTTGTTAAAATATGAGAAAATGTTTTTTTAACGGTGTTTTTTATCGGGCGATTGAAAATAAATGCTGATTTCCGGTAAACCAACAAACTTGCTGTTGTTTTACAGGAAAAAGCCTGTAAAATTGAAATTACGGCAATAACTTGTAATTTCAAGGGCCAGGAAACCTGTAGTTATACAGTTATTTTTTACAGTGCATGAAGAAGCGAAATCATGGTATTTTACGGCAATTTTCCCCATATTGAGGCACGAGATCACACACAATCCCTATAAAGAAACGGATTTGTGGGAGCAAAGTGACCGAGCGCGAGAAGAAAGAATATTATATTTTGATGCAACGTGCCTCTAATTACAAGTGCGTTAACGAATAACCTAAAGCCTACCGCACACCATATACAATTACACTCTAGAGGTGAGTAGTCGAGTGGCTTAAACACTTGACTGGAGGCGCGAAGGGTTCGATCCCCGGCACGACACTTACGTCTTAAGCAAGATGTTTTATCCAAATTGCTTCTCTGCGCCCAGGTGTATAATGGGTACCCGATGGGATAAGTCATTGTGGTCTGATCAGCATTGTGAGCGTCTGTAAAAAGGCACGTGGCTGGAATGCTTCCCCGGTGAAAGGGGAAGGTACATAACATTGTGTGCGGGCAAGCCGTGAATCCGATGACCAGGGTAATAATAAATTATGTCTGTAAAGTGCTCGGAGACATCGGAGATGAATTAGGCCTTATATAAATCCAAAATATTATCATAATTATTCGATTTCCGAAGAATTGCCATTGCATTAGATATCGAAATGCAAACAGATCTACCTGAATGAGGCTCTGAATAATGACAGGAACAAAAATTAAATTGCCATCAGCAATAAGCCAATAATCGGTCGGTATGAAGTCTGTGTGACTGTGGTATCAGTCTGTAATAAAGGCTTATTCTGCTTCAAATCTCAGGCAAACGCGGAACAGGTCTGACGTCAATTGTATTCGCCTCCCTCAAAGAGACATGCAATACCTCTAAATCTAGATGTTATACTATTGAGAACTATCATTAAAATGTTATATGCTTGAATGTTCATATAAAATGCTATTGCAATCTTTTTATTGCAATATCTCGAAATCTCTATTTTATAATTCATAAGACTACTCAGAACCTCCATCCTTAATTTTGTTACATGATTGAATGTTCTTGTCAGATGCTATTCCATTTTTTTTTCAAGATCGGATCGCAATGAGATAGTATGTAGTGTGCTGTGAGCAACCCGATCATGAATGGAGGAGGCGAATGGTATTTCTTTAAAACAAAGTAAACAAAATTAAAAAACCCCTCTCTTTATCATTTTTTATAAGTGGGGGCTAGCTAAAGGATAAAATCCATAAGAAAGTCGCGATGAGCGTGAGGTAACACGACCAAACGCTAAAAAATATATACATTTTTGCCTACTTAAAAGTGACCTTTCCATACATTTTACTCTCAAATATGGACATTACATTGAGCACTTTGAATCTATCTCCCCCCCCCCCTCTCTCTCACACACATACATACACAAGCAAAAGAAAGCAAAAAGAATACGAGAGGTAGCTACTTGTTGCCACAAGAAAACGGTGAAATATGCACAGAGAATTATTCATTTAAAAAAGATTCTATGATATGCTTTTATTTTTCCTCTTTGAATTGAAAGTTCCCATGATAGAGTGAATATTTGCGTATGGGAGTGGGAAAAAGATGGTATCCATCTTCTTCATTATCATCATCATCATCGCCACCACTATTAATTCCATCAGCATCACCATTAATTATCATCGTCATCATCATCATCATCGCCACCACTATCAATACCATCAGCATCACCATTAATTATCATCGTCATCATCATCATCGCCACTACTATCAATACCATTAGCATCATCATTAATTATCATCGTCATCATCATCATCGCCACCACTATCAATACCATCAGCATCACCATTAATTATCATCGTCATCATCATCATCTCCACCAGCATCACCAATACCACGACTACCATGCACCATCATCATTATCACCACTATCCTCATCATGACCACCATCATCATCACCATCAATTGTTACTGTTATCATCATCATCACTTCTTGTGTAACTCAACTGAGATGGTGGTGGTTGTGGTGGGTCCTTATTGTTTATATCATCGAGCTATTTTCACAATTTGCTTTTCCCTTTATCCTTTACTGTTTCCTTTTCTATCTAATTGTTGTATTTTTGCGTTCCTTCAGGTGCCGCTCGTAGTACGCACTTCCCCTATATGCCCCTCCTAATACAGGAAAACATATATATTGTATAACTAGCAGAATATCTTTTTGTGTACCGAATCCACGATCTTTACAGAATTAAAATAGAACATGGCTCTCATGCTCATAAGCATAGGATTACATGAAGTAAAATTCAGGAATAATAATAGCAATTTAATAAAATTGTCGTCTTCATTCTCTCTTTTTAAAAATATGTAAAAAAGAAGTGCATCTTTTGTTTCAAAATGATGAAGATAAAGAGCAACTAAATACGAAAACTAGAATTCAAACTTTGATTTAAAAAAACTTATGGCCCTATACCATTTGCAAGCCAAAAAACCCGAGTATTATATCGCATTTTCCCTCTTCATTCCATTTTGCTCTTGTGATCTTCCCAGCGCGAGTTTCATTGTTGGGTTTTTCTATTTTCTGTTGTTGTTTTGTTGGGGCTTTTTGTGGGGCGGGGGATGTGCCCTCATTTCATGTGTAACAATTTTTACCCTATGGTACTCATTACCATATTTAAAATCGTACAGATTAGTATAGGGTACTCAATTAAATATGAATTTCAATAAAATTACTGGGTCGTATAAACTAAACCTTAATTTTAATGGACCCATTCATAACAACATACATGTACATGTATTTTCATCGATTATTTGGACATACTGAGAGATTCATTCATAAAACAAGCAAATTAACACCCTTTCAACTTTAGATTCTTAAAATACCATCTAATGAACTAAGAGAACATTATATCATCGTTAGGATGGGTAAAGTAAGAAGTCATGATCGTTGAAGCATGACGGGTTACGGTCCATTAATCATATTATGTTCATTTTCATACTTTGCTGTGATTAATGGACCGTAACTCGTCATGCCTAGATGGCAATGGTGTTCTAATTTGCCCATATTATCTGTGATGTATTTATGTTTAATTTGATATAAACTTCTGTGTATTGCATTCAGTATTATGTTGTTAACAACACCTGAACTTTGAGACATGAATCTAATCTAGTGTCCACATGCATTTCCAGTGTATCCAAGAATCTTGAAATGCATTCAAGAAAAAAGTGAACAAAATGTATAATTCTGAATAAAATATGTTTAATTGTACATTAAATTAAAGAAAGTATATTGCCTTCAACTTGGCATAGTAATAAGTCGCTGAAGCATGGCGAATCATGGTTCATTAATCATAAGGTATGAAAATGAACATTCTTATGATTGATGGACCGTAACTCGTCATACCTCAACGAAAATGACTTCTTACTATTCCCATCTTAAAGGGGAATGAACATCACAAACTAAAGACGATAGTGTTCAAAGGTGTTATTTATTCCTACTTGTTAGACTATATGGCTTCGCCTCAAAATATACGAGATCGATACGAATCAAGATTTTCTGAGCAAAATTTATTATCTGCTAGCAATTATGTATCGTCTGCTAGCTGTACATGGGGGCTGCCATTTTTTTATGTGTATATGAAGATTTTCTAAATCCAAATGCCCAACTGCCTATTTCAAAATTAAAAACCCATTTGAGATTAAAAATATAGAATAGATATGTCAATTTATTTTTAAACTGAAGATTTCCTTATATATTTCTGTTGAAAATCGATATTCGCTTAATAGAAATCTATTTTCTCGATACTGTGACGTATAGGACGGAGCAAATTAATTCAAATTTTATGGATTCTTCTTCCCTGAGCATCTATAGCGGCAAACTATGCATTCACCTGCTTTCGGATAATGGACTTGAAAAGTCAGAATGCATGCTGCATATATTATGTTCTGCTCTGTTTGGCAAACCCAAGACAATAGATTTTTGTTAAGCAAAACCAGACAATTTAAAAATATCATTATAAAGATTTAATTTTTATAATACATGTAGACACCCACTTATTAGAAAATGATTTAGGCCAATAAGTAGGAATATATTACACCTTGCAATATAAGTAAATTTGTAATTAGGGGTTAATTCTCCTTTAATGAGGATATAATTTTTATCTTTTTTATAGTATTTTAAAAATCTAAACTTACAAAGGATTTTAATTTTGCTTGTTTGATGTATAAATATCTCAGTATGTACAAATAATTATTGGCTACACTGTATATAGGAAGGGAGAGGAAAATAAAAGAGAAAATAATAATTGGCATTAGAAAAGAATACACGTTTGATGTTTCGATATGACAAACTGTTATCTGGAAAAGAAGAGGAAATTGGATACATCTAAATTTATTATAAAAATTACAATTTTTGAAAATTCCTCGAAAACAAAGATACAAAGTGTTCTTTCTAAAACCGAATATTGTTCAATGCTGATTTGAGAATAGAATATCAAAAGTCCGGAATTCACTTTACTTTATCGCATGTAATATAGTTTCATTATACATGTAAATAAGCGATTTTGTGAAATGAAAATTCCTATAATGTAGATCTTAAAATGGATTTAGAGAAACGATTACATAATAAATCATAATATATAACATTTAACCTTGTATAAAAAATTATTTCATAAGCATGAATTTCGTTGATAAACACCATAGTACAATTTGCACATAGTGCATTGTAAACCCTTGTTAAGAACAATATTTCTGATAAAATTTTATAAATCATCAGAGCCGGGGGGGGGGGGGGCACAACTCATATCATTTAACACGGAGTTAACACCCTTCTGCCTCTCAACATATGACATGATAATGCACATTCATTTATTAAACAAATGTGAAGAAATGGATATTACAATAATCAACTTATATAATGTATATTTCACACCAAAACATCAGATATATTTGGTATGTAATTCATATGTTTTTGTACATTTTCTTCTTCTTCAAAGTTATATCGTATTTCTATTCGTACAGAATAAGGACAATATAAAATGATAGCCTCCGACCACAGTTACACAAAGGGTTTATTTTTAAGTTCTCCTGTTTCATTTTTCTCATAGTTCAATACAGGCTAACTGATACTCATATTTAATTGGTTTTTTATGAATGTAAATATGAAATATATGTTTGTCACGTATAAATGTTTGTACATTTTAGAAATGAAATAAATTTAATGAACTGAACTGATACCTGACCAAATTATAGAGTATTACAAAAATTACTTGTGTCAATGTATTTAAACCAGTCTACTACATTGTACGTTAAATGTATGCTTATCATGATATCGATGAGGATTAGGAACTAAGGTTCTTACGACACATACACCGGTGACTAGTCAATATTCTACTATAAAAAATGATGTGATATGCGCTTTTATAAAACGGGTTCAAGAATGTAGCCATACTGGTTGGTCAAATAACAACACGTGACGGTGCAAAAAAAAGTGATAACACACGGCAAAGGCTCTAAAGCACGGCTGAGCTGCGCGTACGCGTACCTCCGGTGCGTGCAAACTTAAAACGCAATGAAATCGCGTAGTTTAATTGTCAGTTTAGCGCAGGGATTACATGCGCGCACTGAAACGCGCATGACTTTTGTTGGCTGCGCGCTTCTGTGATGTCATCCAGGAAAGCAAATGGCAGCCTCCATGACTGTGCGATTCTTGGCGTTTCTATGAGGTTCGTAACCATTTCTATATAATCATATTGCCGACCCGTTTTATAAAAATGTTAATACATGGTTGTGAGTTCGTGCGTTATTGCGATCTGGCAACACGCAAGTTTTTATCGTGGTGTCAAACACACTCGGCTTGCGCCTCGCTTGCGCCTCGTGCGTATAGTACACCACGATAAAAACCTTTGTGTTGCCAGATCGCACCAACGCACTCCCAACTATGTATTAATAGTATAATAAAGAGCTTTGGTTTATTACCCCGGCTCAGCCTAGCTGCCCTAAGGAAGGTGCTAAAGCTTCAAGGAATACATTCCCACCGGTACCCATTTACTACACCTAGGTCAAGAGTGGCGAATGTAGACTAATGTCTTGGCAAAGGACGTTAGTGCCGGGCTGGGATTCGAACCCCGTACCTTATGATCCACACTCCGGTGACTTATCAACTAGAACGGCAATCCCAGGGCTGCCAAGTATCCCTGATTTCGCAGGAGACTCCCTGAAATCAGACACTTATTAACCAGTTTAAATGCTTCCTATCAAACAATCTTCCCGATTATGGAAAAATTCTTGCCATTATGTTGTATGCATTTAATAGACATTTCCCTGATTTCTAATAAAATTTCCCTAAATCTCCCTGATTTTTTAATTTCAATGTTGGCAGCTCTGCAATACCTCTACCCTAACCCTAAATCTTACTTGAAATCCATTCTTCAAGCCTAACCCTAACCCTGCATCTGTGACGAAATAAAACTAGGGGCAATAGTCGCCGGAGCATAGGTCTGGGGTGGCATTTTAGATTTATTTTATCTTGATTTTAGTGAAAAGATTTTAATTGTCATAACAAATTTCAAATTGCAAAATTTCATTGGTGTTTGCGCAGATGAATTTCGCGTACGCAGCCACTTTTGCGCAGGCATTAACCAATGATGCGCCATAAGCGTACATTTTGTTATGACAATTAAAATTATTTCACTAAAATCAAGATAAAATAAATCTCAGAATACCACCCCACAGCATTGAGGTTTAAATGTACTCACCGGGCTGCACTGCATCATACAGACAAAGAAGAGACATGGAATCATGACGATTTTCATCGTCCATACTTGATTGACTTGGTCGTTTACAGCCATGATGTCGGATAGGCCTGATCAATGACGTCGACGACAATGGCAAATCTGGAAACGAGGTCGATGAATCAAACGACGTGAACAGATCACTTTTCGTCACACTGTACAGTAAAACAAACTTTCTCTCGCTGAAATGCTAACTAAAGCTTTTCAGAATGTGACTAATTTTCTATCGACAATGACAATTCGTTGATAATTCTTTGAATGAATTCGGTGGATTTGCATGAAAGCTGATGGATCACAATTAAATGGGTAGGAAATCCGCGGTGTTTCTATCTATTGGTGAAACGGAATGGCAAGGACAAATTTAGCCCGCCACTTCTTCACCGCGACAGCTTCTAAATCCACTGCAAGCGCAACAAGTGTCCTTCTGCAAATCCCGTCACAAAATCCCGCTCTGCCGCGCGACCGATAGCTTTTGGGGTATAAAATCAATTCAGGCTTGATTCATGTTTTAATCCGTGTTGTTTAATGTCACAGTATTTGCAAACAAGCCAGGCTGTAATAGTTCAGGGTGCATTGAGTTAACGAAGCTTCCAAAATTAAAACGGCGGTGTGGCGTCGTTTATATGACTCCAAATAGTGATTGAATATCAATATCGGAAAGTGGTGCCACTTAGCCTGTACGAGCGTCGATTCGATGGACATTGATGATGCCCGCACGATCCTCCGATCAAGTTTTTGGCAGGAAGTCCGCGCTTTAGGTTAAACAACATCGGATTATTTTCTAGATGTATTTCATAAGCCAGTTCACAATCGAAAAGTTACGGGTTTTTCTGTTAGAAATCTTTAACAAATTAAACGATGCCTTGTCAGTCAGTCTTTAAGCACCCTTTGCCAACACGGCGTTGTGAGGCGAAAATATTGCGCGTTACGGCAAATTATTCATCTCATGAAGACTTGGACCAATAGCGATGCAGCAATTGGCAGGTATACAAGGAGGGACCATAGATACGGAGGAAGTGATGGCATACGAGGCAGAACAATGGTGAAATGGTGGGTATTGTTTGAGAAAGCAATTAATTACCCAAGTACTGATGAGTGCAAGTGACTACACCATCGTGTATATAGCGAGTGTGTCAATACCGGTTTTTAGTTTGTTGCTGAATGATTAGCCTTGTCCGTACGGTGTCAGAGTTCACTCCATTTTTCGCACGCCGAGATTTCTCACACCATATGGACAGCATAACGTCATCTCAATTTCTTTTTCCGACACATGCTTCGGCGAGAAATTGTTTCGCTTTAATTCTGGACACTAACCGAATTCTAAACTTCAATCCTGAACCAAACACTCTACCTAACCCTAACCCTTATAACCTTGACCCTAAACCTAACCTTAAACCCAATGGAAACCCCAATCCTAACCCTATATCTATGACGAAATATATATACCTTTTTTTTACCTCTTCAGAGGTCATTTATTCGATGCAATCAACAATACATTATTAAAATACATATAACTATACATTCACTTCTCAACGAAAAATCTCCAAAGGAAGAAAGAAAAATAACAATCGGTTATAATCACGGAATAAATTGTTGAATAGCATTTGATATATCATCTGAAATGTTATTTGAATATAATTCGTTTTTAAAAGCCGGCCATATTGTGAAACTATTATAAGTTTTCCCCTGAAAGTAGTTCAACATATACATTTTATATATTGCATATTGTGCGTATGTAATGACTATATACACTCTTAGAAATGTTGGGTAAATGCCACTGGGTAAATGAAGAATGGGCATAGGTTGGTTAAATCTTGCTCAACTTTTACATGCATTTACCCAACATTGGTCAAAAATAAGAATGAAATTGGTAAAGTTTACCCAAAAGTTGGTCGGACTCATAAGGACCCTCATGTTGGGTAAAATTTGGGTAAAATTTTGCCCAATATTTCTAAGAGTGTATATATATCTTCAGCTTTTAAAAATTTAGAATGTAAACCAACAATCAAGTGTTTTTCATTCATTATAAGTGTTTGTTTGAAGTCATAACGAATAAATGCAACAATACGTTTCCAGAATAATATTACCTTGGGGATTCTAACAAAACATGAACAAACGTTTCAGTTGTTTTGCAAAAAGTACATAGATTTTCTTTTACAATTTTACATTTACATAAATTATATCTGAAAGGTAAGATACGATGAATTGCTTCACTTTCTTGATTTTCATTGTTTTAAATTTAAATTTGAATATGTGTTTCCAATCAAAATCGATAGGAAGGTTAAAATGTTCTTCCCAATATTTTAATACAGTTGGGTCACTTTTCTTGAACTCACACAGTAAACTATAAAATGTTTTGATTTCATTGTTGACAATCTAATGGCATCACCTGTTTTGATTTCATGAAACAAACTCATTATCATAATTGTGCATAATGTATCGTTATCATGCCGATTTACTTCATGGATTCAATGGATCCAGATACAACACTGATATATACATATACTGGTAGCTATATAGATATTTCTTATCTTTCCTTTATGGGGGAAAAGGTTACAGTAAGTACTGTTGTTTAGAATCGTAGGTATATTGGTCTTTTTTAGGCTTCATTTTTGTTTTCGTAACAACTCCTTCCGATTCACTTAACAAAATGGAAAATCTATCTTCCTTTATGTTATACAATATCATGACAAATTTACCATTTTCTGAAAATGTATTTTTATGAAAACGTGACTTTGCTGTCTTCTCCTACACGGTCGTATCCGCCGTTGATGAAGGCCGTTGCCTAGCAACGAGATGCGAGATTGCACATGGTCACGATGCTTGGTTGGCAGCGTATTCTTCATGATCATCAATTTTGGTGATTTAAAAGAATATACCAATTTCAATTCTGTCTTTCTGAATGCCTTATTTTCGGCTCATTTTGTATGCAGGAAATTTGAAATGTTTGTTCAGTGACATACATGTCGTAAATTAATAATACACCATGAATCTGTTTCGGTCATTATGATTATTGGAGGTATGTTTATTTTGTGTAGTTTACTCTATTCAATAGTTTCAGTGAAGATTTCAATAAGTTTATAGTTGTTTTAAGTAATGTATCCGTATTTGTTTCATTTATTTGCGTTGTCAAATATCTATTATTATGTAAACAGTAAGAATACATCCGATTCATTTTTAGTGTGTATAATTATCATTCTATATTTACACACACACACACACACACCCCCTCCCAACACACCCACCCTCACACACAAACACACACCCACACACATATATACATATATATATATATATACAAAGCAGAGGCGGATTGGGGGGGGGGGGTACGTCCGGCCCGTGCCTACCCCCCCCCTGAAAGACAAATATATATTGTGCCCCCTTCCTTTTACAAAAATAATGGATCCGCCCCTGATACAAGGTACAAAGTTAAATATTTGCCCAAACAGGGGGTTAAAGTAATGTTATTCATCTCGTCTAAAAAAAAAAAGAATATAAATTTGAGTTAGGTGTATTATCTACCACGGTAAAAAATAATACATTTAATAGTCAACAAAGAAATTGTTATTTGTATTGACATTTTAAAAAATATATTAAGGAACGTCTTTGCAATGTTCCTTTTGGCAAAAGTTGTCGTAGATATCAACAACAACAAATTTTTGTCTACATATATGTATACCGTATACGGACATTCTCGTTCCTATCTTATCTTGTTCCTTAACTTTGCAAGTCCGAAGCAGAACCATCATTTTACTATATGTGTTGTATATTTGTATATCTGTTTGTTATTCTTGTAACAACATTTTGATTGGTTATATAAGAGTTAGTAAGACTAAAAAGCTTTCAGTTTTTCCTTTAAAGATAATGTTGAGTGTAATGGTCATTCTAATGCATTGTGATAAACACTGATTAAGAGTTACGAGGACTACCGGTACCTGATTGTGTACTGAATGAATACAAATAATCGTGTGTCATGAGATTCATAACGGCAGGACTTGCAAAAGATTGCTTTTCGAATGCCCTCGTATACAAAATATGACGAGAAATGGTATAAAACTTAAGACATTTTTACTCTGCATGTCTGTGTAGTCACATGTTTTTGTGTGCATTGCTGTTCACTTTCAGCACGATTTATTGTGACGATTTTGACGATTTCAGAACCTCACAGTATTCACTGATCTTTCAGTACTACAGGGGCGTTCATCAAGTGTCTTGTCGGGGATTTTTACCGACGAATTTGCTCTCAGGCAATCAGATGCAAGGATTTCAGTAGCTTATAACAGTTATTGCAACTTGCAAGTTTTATGAAACAGGGCCCTGATTATTTCTAGACAGGTTCTTCAAAAATGAAATCACATGTCCAGGGCCCTGTTGATAAAACTTGTCATCAATGACAAGTTGCAATAACTGTTATAAGCTACTGAAATCCTTGCATCTGATTGGCTGAGAGAAAAATTTTCGGTAAAAATCACTGACAAAACACTTGATGAAACGCCCTTCAGTACTCAACATTCTCTTTGTAGGCGGAATGTAGTTACAGTACATTGAAATACAGTAGATAATATTCAAATTTTGAAGAAGAAAAATAGACAAACTATTTACTGTTAATCCGCTTTCTAAGATTCAATAAGAAATACAAAAGGAAAAGGAATTTTTTTTTCTTCTAAAATTTATACCCTGGCGTTAGGATCAATGTTTTATCCTCTCCTATTTCTTCAAAACACTCCACTTTAAAAGTTTAAACCTTTACAACCGTTAGCAATGACTAGTATAAACCTAGATCAAGGAAATATAATAAACTGCTTTAGGGGAGCTCACCAAACCCCTTCATGAGCTTTAAAATGTTTGATGCTAACACATTGGTAATTACAATTTATAGTTACAAATTACAGTTTTCAGCCCTAAATCGTATTTTTCTTATCCCTAACCCAATATCAACAGCAACGGGTGAGTATACTCCAAGCCCGGCTGTTTGATTTGGAGGAAACCAAATTAGATTTATGTCATCAATTCCTTCTTAATACCACAGTCTCACCGACAAACCGACCGATTCTTGGCCATTGGTAGCAACGTAATTTTTGTGTTATCGGCCTGGCGTCGGTACTTTTGGTGTGACTGCGGTATAATAACTGACAAGGCCAAAACCTCGATTAGAAACGCAAGCGCATATACAAATCTATTCAATAGCACTTCATTACTATATTTTCGATCAAGCAACTACGGTATATAATAGTGCCACGCTTTACCATCGTATCAATTTAATAATCCTAAAAGGCCTATGCTGCTCAGTTGCAAGTAGCTGTTGCCCGGGAAACCCATCTAGCAATGGGCAAGATGGCAGATTGTCATTACTCATTAGCGATATTACTCTCGTCTTGTGGAAAGAAAAGCGTTTCGCTATGGTAGAACATTGTACGCCAGTCACACCTGGTCCACCAAACCGACCGCTCAACTTTTAAAAATCTTGGCCATTTGATGGGTAATGTGACATCAATAAAATAATATGATATAAAGCGTCATTTTCATTTCTCAGGCTCAGGTTCAGGTTCGCTTTTATTTTCATATGTACATTTCACATTTCATTTTTTTAAATACATATTGTCAGTTATGTTTACAAGAAGTAATAAAGATAATAATAATACAGAGTGTTTTCAATATACATATGTACATAAAAATATATTCTATCACATTGGATTACTTGTCGTTATGTGTAAATAATGACTACTATAACAAAATTAGAAATGAGGATATGAAGGAGCCCTAAGGTAAAAGCAAAGATTATAGGCTTCAGAGAGTAATACAATATAAGTCTTACGAGGTTACAATGAACGAGAAACAGTTGAAGAAGAGTTTAAATAAATAAATTACGTGTATTTTATTAATTTGCATCGAATGTGAATGCATAATCAGCGAAGAATACTTAACTGCAATCAAGTATGGATTTATAGACGGAAAAGCATTGTAATTCATATGAAACTCAAAATGCTGAAGGCGCTGTAAAAGTACAGCAAGGGTATAACTTAGTGTAATACGGAGTACAATGGCATCAAGAAACACGATATTGAGATAAAGAAAAAATACATGAATAACAATGTCCAATTAATCAAATGCAATTCTGAACAATTGTGTTTTAGCGAAGACTTGAAGAAGTTTAGAGACAGGGGCGACGCTATGGGGGGGGGAGAGGGTTGTCACACCCACCTCTGTCGGCGAAAAAGGAGGGGGAAGGGTGAGGGAAGAGGAAAGATAAAAGGAAAAAAAGAAAAGAGAAAGGAGAAGAAACAAGAAATAAAAGGAACGGAAAGGAACACGCAAACAGAAAGAAAAGAAGGAAAAGAAAATGGAAGGAAAGAAAAAGAAGGAAAAACTGGCCAATTAATTAAGTTAATATTCGGGAAAATGGCGTCATCCTCGGCAATGGGCTGCCTTGTGAATAAATGGTTGTGCTGTGGGAGCACTGTGGTGCATTGTATGGTGAAGGCTCTCTCATACTAGAGGTCCCGAGTTCGATCTGAGTTCGTTGCTTACATCCTCAACGGACAAGTTGCTTTGCTTATACACTTGGCCCTCTCGACCCAGGTATAAATGGGTACCCGGCAAAGCTGGGGTAATAATCATAGCAGGGCCCACAGGAAGAACAGTATTAATACTGATGTGGCTAGGCTACCCTGGGTAAATAAGTCCCAAACTCCCAATTATTATAATGAATTTTAAATTATAATCATAGTTCTGGGCCGTTTAAATAATTATCTAGATGAATAGGTATCTGGAACGATATTAAGCGATCCTTCAATGGCTTACCATTTGGTCCTTTCCGATCCTGAATACCTAATATTTCTCTTCTGAGGGTAAAAAAATCATTATATGTGAATAAATAATGATGAATACATATCAGGCCTTTTCCAATTTCAAACTCAAGTAAATTAGGTCGAACAGATGAAAACGCAGTCATTCGTCTACTAGAAACTAATTTTGTAAATAATGTATATATCAAATTAGTAATCATTTTCCTGCTCAACCGGCCATGTTGGTTTTGAGATAAAAGTGCCAATGGAATTGATAAATTTGACCATAAATGGTTTTTGTTGATTGTTCTCTAGAAAGAGAAGGTTGTGTTCTGGTAAAGATGGAATTAATTGATTAGCTTTCTCATTCTTTTTATGTCAGTTTAGAAGAATTTCATAGAAGAAATTTCACCTGGAAAGGATCATTGCTCTTCATATGCCCTCATATTCAAATATATGACTAGAAATGGCTTTTTTAAAAAGTCTGGACCGAACGTTCGTGCCACCTGGGTATGTCTTTATATACATATCCATTTCTATGTGCAGTGCATGTGACTTTCAACAAGATTTAGTCAATTTCCTATGGTGTTATTCATTCCTAGACTCCACAAGTCTGCACCGTTCTTGTATAGCGCATATCACGTTATGTTAATATGAATTGTTATATTGTTGTAATGAAAGTGATGCTACCACAATAATTATCTTTGAATGCAAATTCGATTACTGTGATACAATAATCTTATTTATATACTCATATTGCTGTATCACGCATTGCTAGTTCCCACTATTTTTTAAAGACTATTATGAATCTTATTACTTTTTGGAGCCTACAAAGCGTAGCTTTCTCCTAAGGCTCCTTCATATTTCATGTTTCTTTTTTTTTTTTTTTTTTTTTATTTATTTATTCTTTTCCGTTTCACATAAACAAAATATAAAGAAACATGACATAATAAATATAATACAGCAAAGTTGTTCGAACATGTGTCATATAGAATACATGAAAATATCATAATTCTTGAAAAAGGATCAGCAACATAACAACACTTTAGCTTATAATAAGTGTAAAACGGAGGACTTGCCAGAAAGAAGCAAAGCTTGTACAAGAGGTAAGCCCCTGAACTTAGTTTCAATACGTTTTAATCCAGGGGAAAAATGAAAAAATGTATAATGAACACATAATATATACAAGATATAAGAAGTTATAAAAGTATAACTAATAACAAATATAATAACAGGGGGCAGAAAGAGAAGGTGCAGGTAATTATGAAAAGACAGACTGCAGAGGTACGTGTATGGAACGTCAGGTCGTTAGGCATGCTTATATGATTTCAGTTTTTAAGAAAATGTTATACGAAGGTATAATATAGGTATGGATATGTTATAGTTAATTGTGTATTGACTTGACCCAGTCTGCGTGCAAACATATAGATATGAGGTACTAGCCTTCTTTTTTTTCTCTCTCTCTGACAATAGATTTCATTTTCGGTTGCACCATTTATCTTATTTGTAACATTTATATTGTGAAAACACTGTAAATAAGAAATATGAAACAATAAACTGAACTGAACTGATATAACGTTCCTATGCGCTTCCAAAGGGTTTGGATTTTATTACCCTGGCTTTAGCTCCGGCAGCCGTAATCAGGGCGTGCGTAGTGCATTTCAAGGAATACAAAATGCAAGGCACCCATTTAAACTTGGCTGTAGATAAAATGCATTGTCTAAGGGCACACGCTCCAGGCAGAGATCCGAACCCTCAACCTTTTAACTGAGAGTCAAAGGAATGAACCACTATACCATGTTGTTCCTACAATTCCTAATTTCTTCCAGACATTTTCTTACGCATGACCAGAACTCAACTTTATCTTTATTTTGTTATTAACTTTGCATTGAATGATGCGACGAAAGTGCGTGCATGCCAGCCTCAGTTATCAATGACCTTGCTGATGAAAAGGGCAAATTACTAAATGGATACTAATGCCATCCGCTATTTTTTTTCCTACCGATATATTGTATTCGTTTGGTAGTTGCATTATAAGCTAAATGACAAGGTCATTTTCTGTTTCAATAACGAAAGGTTAGCAATTACTATCAGTCTGGGAAATCGATTGTGGGAGGGATGGGGGGGGGGGGGGGGCTTTCTCTCAAATCGTTCTGGAATTCTATTTGTGTATTAAGTTAGAACTATCGGGGAAAATGAGCCAGGATGACAAAGCTTTGTTGGTGTAAATTGATGTTCGCATTTCCATGATTTATTAAAGGCTCCCAGATCGTCCCCATTCTGTTACCAGAAATACCAGTTGGTCTGTTGTTAACTGCATGGTCAAATAGGTTAATGAAAACGTACCTCAGTATCAATCAGCTTTTATCATTTTGTACTCACCACTCCATTTGGTTGACGATCAGCCATGCATGAGGTCTTTTGTCTTGTTTGTTTATTGCTATTATAGGACAGGCAGCCAGTGCAAATGGATTAGTTTAATAAATCATGGAAATTCAAGCATCACTTTACACCAAATAGAGCTTTGTCATCCCTGTCTCATTTTTCCCCGATTGAGGTGTCATATGAAAGGCAGAAAATGAACTTTCTAGAAATGTGATTATCTCTTTGAAATTCAGATATCGTTGGCCAAACGACTTTTTGGTAGTCCTGCTTCATATTGTCTTTATTCACTCATGCGTGAAGTATGTATCATAATTATGAGTGGCATCAAATGAAAGAAAAGGGTGCAAGCTTTACAAATATGTGTCATTTTTAAATCATAATTGTGATTAAGATATGATTAAACATCGATAAATCTCGGTTTCGTTTTTATGGGATACACTGGATAAACGGTACTACACAAATACTCTGATAAGTACTATATTCAAAATGCTTTAGTATGGCTTTGCCAATATTCTTTTTGATTGTGTAATACTAATCGTTTAAATGCATTTAGCTGTACTTTTTGATACATGAAGATTTGACTTCAATTTTCCTCATTCCAATTCAATTTAATTAAATTTCAATTTGTCAATAGGTTTGTCATAATTTTGAAATTTGTTGGAAAGAGGGGATGTTTACCCTTAATGGGTCAAGAACAGTCTGTTGAATATTGACTTTCATATAATGTTTATAAATTACTAATAACTTAACATTAGACCAAACCTCCCCCCCCCCCCTGCTCTCCGTCCGATGCAGGGTCTGAAATATGGGCTCCAGTACGACGGGAGTCCGTGCGAACAGTCTGGTATATAAAGAGTGAGATAGCTCGGCAAAGTGAAGGTGCAATTTTATAGCAGGCCCTTGTCTTCGTACGTTCATTAATAATTCATTTGGCATATAGAATATTCTAAATTTAATTAGCTTATTACTTCAATTAAGTTAATAACAAATTCCCGTGATGCCAATAAGACCGCGGTAATTTATACTGCGTGTCTTCTTGAAGGCTTGAAGGCTTGTATATTAAAAATTGGAAACGTGCTATAGTGCTCATTTTAGGGTTCTAATCAATTTTTTTTTTCAACATAATTTAAATATTGAAAGAAAAGGCCAAAAGATGATGGAGCAAAGGCTTTCGATGTGGTGACAAACTGACATTTGCATTATCATCTTTAGGATTATCACCTTCATCATCAGCAGCATCATCGTCGTAAACATAACAACCACCCGTCATCATCATCTTGGAGGTGTCATGGCCTATTAGTTACTGGACTACGAAGCTCATGGTACGGGGTTCCAATCCCTGCCATGGTACTAATGTCATTTGGCAAGACATTAATCGACATTTGCCACTCTCCACCCAAGTACATGGTTACCGCGTAGGAAGAATTCCTTGAATGCTTGATCACAAGGCAGCTCGGCTAAAGCCGGGGTAAATGATTGCAAAGCCATAATATGTGTTCTGTTTTGTAGGTTCTGTTATTACTTATAATTTTCAAGATAACATCTTCACAGTAAAAAAGGTAAGATACATAAAGAAATATATTCATATGCTAGAATCATAATTATGTGCAAATTTTTATAATCATAAGTTTTTGTACAATTAAATGAACTATTAACAATAAATCAAATCAACATAGCATTTTACCAGCACGATCATATCCATAGGATTATTGAATGCAAGTTTCTATCTTATTTTTAAAGGAAGAAGGGGAAAAAACACCTTCCTAACCTAGAAGTGTCGTGGTCTAATGGATACGTTACTGGACTGTCGATCACATTGTTTGCGGTTCAAGTCCCGCGCGGCACAAACGTCCTTTGGTAAGACATTAATCTATATTGCCACTTTAAGCCAGGAGATAATGGGTACCTGTGAGGATTGCCGAAGGTCACTCTGACTGTTTTGCCATTGCCCTATACATGCATGCATATGAACGGTGCAAAAATGGTAGGAATGCTCCCTAAGGAGTGGAGATGGTGCACACTTGTCTGCGGGCATGAAATCCGATGACCAGGGGTAATAATAAATAACATTGTAAACCGCATTGTAGTATTCGCATAATGCGCTATACAATTGTAACTAGAAATGTGCATTGCTGGGGCCGCGCAATGCTAAATGTATCCCCCGGCACTGGCAGCAATTTGAAGGAGGGACAAAGACCCTCCCCCATCCCCTCCCTCAAACAAAAGGATGGTGTAGAAATTAGATGTGTAGGTTTCACTAAGACACATCTTCATATAAAATTTGAAAGAAATGTGTTGAGTGATATACCAAGATACATCTCCATACAAAATTTGAAAGAAATCCATCAAGAAATGTGGCCTGCAGAGTGCACTCACGCCATGCCCTGAAGTATGACCTTTGACCCTATAAAAGACGGAACACTGGTGGCAGCATCACCAAAAACTATAGGTTTTTAGATTACACCAACCCTGATAGCAGAAAGTGTTAAAAAATGACGTGATATTTACGTCGTGGTTTTCGTCTTTTTTACGTCTTGTAATTACGTCAATAAGACGACAACTTGCACCAACGCAAGACGTCAAGAGAACGTCTTATTTTGACGTCATCTCTACGTCTTCATTCCTCTTCCCTGATAGCAGAAAGTGTTAAAAATGACGTGATATTTACGTCGCGGTTTTCGTCTTTTTTACGTCCTGTAATTACGTCAATAAGACGACAACTTACACCAACGCAAGACGTCAAGAGGACGTCTTATTTTGACGTCATCTCTACGTCTTGTACACCGTAAAAACTATAGTGACTGCACCTGAAATCCTGTTTATAACACTTGTAGTGTGCTAATTTACCAGCAAAAAAAAATGTGACCGTGGCGAGCCTCGAACCAGGTTCCGCTGATTGAGAGGCGCTGACGTTACCGATGGACTAACAAATGCTTCTTGCAATTCAGTTTAGTCATGGGAGTCAAGTAGATAACATGAACTATGTGGTGTCGTAAATTCACTATGTAACAATATGATCTGCTCTAAATCGTACAATGTGAGTTAGTCTAGCGGTAATGCCAGCAATTCTCGATCAGCGGACCCTGGTTCGAAGCTCGCCCAAATCATTTTTTTAATGAATGTTTAGCAGTTTAAGGAGCCGGTCCAGCTCCCGTGAAAGTGCTGAAATAGCACGCTGTGTGCATTCAATAGCACTCTGAGTGCAATCCCTATGCATGCCCTCAAAAAGTGCTCAGTTTTTGCAGTGTACAGATGACGTCAAAATAAGACGTCCTCTTGACGTCTTGCGTTGGTGCAAGTTGTCGTCTTATTGACGTAATTACAGGACGTAAAAAAGACGAAAACCACGACGTAAATATCACGTAATTTTTACCACTTTCTGCTATCAGGGAAGAGACACCTTCATGCAAAATTTGAACAAAATCCGTCAAGAAATGCAGAAGTAAGAGTGCAAGAAATGGAAAAATGACCTTTGACCCTATAAAGGACGGAACAATGAGGGCAGCATCACCAAAAATTAAATATGTGTAGATTATACCAAGATACATCTCCATACAAAATTTGAATGAAATCCGTCAAGAAATGCAGAAGTAAGAGTGCACAAAAGGGACAAATGAGCTTTGACCCTATAAAGGACGGAACAATGAGGGCAGCATCACCAAACAGTAAAGATGTGTAGATTATACCAAGATACATCTCCATACAAAATTTGAAAGAAATCCATCAAGAAATGTGGCCTGCAGAGTGCACTCACGCCATGCCCTGAAGTATGACCTTTGACCCTATAAAAGACGGAACACTGGTGGCAGCATCATCAAAAACTATAGGTTTTTAGATTACACCAAGAGACACCTTCATGCAAAATTTGAACAAAATCCGTCAAGAAATGCAGAAGTAAGAGTGCAAGAAATGGAAAAATGACCTTTGACCCTATAAAGGACGGAACAATGAGGGCAGCATCACCAAAAATTAAATATGTGTAGATTATACCAAGATACATCTCCATACAAAATTTGAATGAAATCCGTCGAGAAATGCAGAAGTAAGAGTGCAAGAAATGGAAAAATGACCTTTGACCCTATAAAGGACGGAACAATGAGGGCAGCATCACCAAAAATTAAACATGTGTAGATTATACCAAGATACATCTCCATACAAAATTTGAACAAAATCCGTTGAGAAATGTGGCCTGCAGAGTGCACTCACGCCATGCCCTGAAGTATGACCTTTGACCCTATAAAAGACGGAACACTGGTGGCAGTATCACCAAACACTATAGGTTTTTAAATTACACCAAGAGACACCTTCATGCAAAATTTGAACGAAATCCGTTGAGAAATGTGACCGCCAGAGCGCACACAAGAGTACACACAAGACATCTATCAAAATATGACCTTTGACCCTATAAAAGACGGAACACTGGGGGCAGCATCACCAAAATCTATAGGGTTCCAGATTTTACCAAGAGACACCTTCATACAAAATTTGAACAAAATCCGTTGAGAAATGTGACCGCTAGAGCGCACACAAACTATCCCAAAAAATATGGCCTTTTACCCTATAAAAGACGGAACACTGGGGGCAGCATCACCAGAAATTATAGGGGTCCAGATTTTACCAAGATACACGTCCACAGGAAGTCTGAAAGAAATTCGTCGAGAAATGTGACCGCTAGAGCGCACACAAGAATGTGACGCGGCGGCGGCGGCGGCGGCGGCGGCGAAACGCTGCTGAATCCAAAGTATCCTCCGGCATACTGCCGGGGGATACAAATATATTATTATTATTATTATTATTATTATTATTATTATTATTATTATTATTATTATTCAACAGAATCAACTGCGACGTCGTTTTTATTAATTATTAAGTTGAAGGCCACATTATGAGTAATACATCCGCTCGTGATAAATGGCGGACAGGCGTATTAAGTAAAATGACGTAATGGCAGCAAAATACTGATATTATAATTGAACACTTTTCGAGTGCAAATCTTTAAAAGAGTAATAGTGTTTGGAAGCCACATTCTTTCATATTTCACCCTATATGCTGAAGCTTGGACGCCTTGGTATATTTGAAATAAATCATACTATTTCCACTGTCCCTAGCTGTGAGAATTATTGAGAGTTGTTGTTATTTATTTTTGGTTGGCAATCAGTCAAGACTGACTATTTTTGCCACAAATGTTTTTTCTCTATATAGTAAAAAAGTACATTGTATGATTTTATTTTCAGTTACAGTAAAGAAAACTAAATCATATGATTTGTGCCAAAATAAAAAAATACCACCCCGTTCTCAATAGGGCACGTTTTCCACCTTTTCATGATTCGTGGTTATCCTCGTTTCAGCTTTCATTTTTTGTTTTAGCCAAACAAGTGCAAAAATAAATTACTTAATTTTGTAGTCCCATAATGTTGAGGTTATCAAAATATGAACTTTCCATTGTTTATTTTGAACACGAAGTGTTCCTAAGAGGGCGTGAATTACTCGAGTTTGGCCAAATCAATATTTCGCACGTTGCTTTGTTAGGCAAGCATGCGAGAAAGAAATATACACAATGTTGTCCCCAGCTGAAACCAAGTTGGGCAAACTCTGTGTTCGGATGGCTCTGGTGTGAGCCGTGAATAGAAATCCTGATGAAATTATGTCGAAGAGGGTGCTACAACGAAATCGTTCGTTACAACTGTTTGTGTTTTCTATCCACGGTCGTATTGAATAATGGATAATATATATTATAATTATTTATACTTGAAGATAAACCCATTTTCTTATCAAGTCCAAGATCAATATCAATTAACATTTCTTTTTTTTTTTTCCTTCTTGGAAATTTTCAACTTCCTCGTAGGAAAAATCCGATCAATACATAATCACGATAATAAGCTCAACAATCCTTTATTGCTATTGGCTTTCCGTATAAACTATTTCTTCTTATAATTTACACATCAAGTTTCCAAAAATTGTTTAATTCAATTCAATTCAATTGCTCTTTATTCGCTTTAAAACATTTGTAAAAAATCACATAAACATACAGAAATATACAAATATATGCATGCACAAAGAAATACAAGAACAACAACGATATACACATTCTACTACAAAAAAGAACATTCACAATACTATGTATCATCTTTGTTTTTAATGTAGCAGGGTAAACTCAGAGTATGCATAAATATTATATAATTTTAATGCAATCTTAATGCAATACCTGCTGATAAAAAAGTCTTTCAATTATTTGACACGATAGCTATGACTTTTGATAAATCAACTTTAATTAGGCTATTTCAATAGCCTTGTCATTTGAAATGTGCAAACATTAAAATGACGTATTATAAGATAATCCGAAAGTGATATCTATAGGCGATACTATAGCTTGCTGAAATTGCTCTTGGGCTGATTTTAATGATAGTCTTTGTGATCGTGTTCGGGAAGCATATAATAATTGTTTTCTCTATTTTTTGCAGCATCTAAACTCGGAAACAGCAAGTATATGCCGTGTAAATATCGTCGTCATCATCATTACGCTATGCATTAGGCCATCGTCGTCGACTTCGTGTGTTCTGACGTCTCTCCATGCATTATATAAAATGAAAGCAATTTGTCAGAACCATGTACCTTGGACGCAAGTGGCGGTGACCCACAGTCGCCTAACGCCCGGCGTCCCGGGGCTGTAGCACCACGGCTCGAGTCCCGAACCGCCTGCGCATACGACGATTGCGATGACTAACTGGGTATGAATATGGACGTCGATTTCTTCCCTACCGTGGGTGTGGAAGAAAAACAAAAGACCCTCTTCACTGAAGGCCAACGACACGAAGATCTTTTCGAGAGGTCTGTCCAAGGATGTATCACCTTACAAACTGAAAATGGACAAAATAATTTTAAATATAATTGGACATGTTCATTTATTTTGTAACAGAATTATGTTTGTTACAAAGTGAAATCGGACAAAATAATTCTGTAATGTTAATTTTGTAACAGAATATTTTTGTTACAAAATTGAGAGTAACAGGGTATGAATATGGACGTCCATTTCTTCCCAACCTTGGGTATGGAAGAAAAACAAAAGACCCTCTACACTGAAGGCCAACGACAATCTTTTCGAGAGGCCTGTCCAAGGATGTATCACCTGTTACCCAATTGTGTGTCAAAAGACAAATACAAAACAAGTATAAAACTAACTTAACTTGCTTATGATCATCACAAACGCAAGCTTCCTTAACAACACTAATACCGAATGTGCCCTTTTTTGTTGCTGATATCTTTTATATTTTCCCTCAAATCGAATACTTGTACAAATCATTCATAACAAAAATCATATATATCATAACAAAACTGAATGCATTATACATTGATATTTTGACTTAAACATAAATTGCAATAATAAAAAAAAAGGACATATTTTCATATACATTATCAAATTATAATATTCGCGCGCCGGTTGTACGGTACCTGTACGGGGCTGCACGTGCGCCTCAATTGAGAGTTCTGACAGGTAAGAGGGGGTGTATGTTGATAAGGAGGGTTCAAGATGCCCAAGAGGAGATGCAGAGAGGTGCACGACTGGTTGAGATCATGACAGAAAAAGGACGTACGAATCGCAGGAGTTGGCCCAAAGCCAATCGCAGCATGCGGACACGCACGTGCAAAAACACTCACGATCAGTTGTGACCATAGTTACCGATAATCAACAAATTTATGGCTATTCACGTGTTTGTTGCTGTAGTTGTTGCTGCTGTTGTTGTAGCTCTTTGTTGTGCTTCCGTCTTTTGTCAGTCCTGTGACGGTCTCGTCGGTGTGAGTGGGGAAAACAACAATGAAAAAAGGTACTATAACTGAAGCAATGGTTAAACTGAGTCCGAATTTTCCAAATGCGAACACTATGGTAGAAAAAGACAGAGGTCGAAGAAATAAGGTCAACTTTGTAGGAGCCCTTTGCCATCCGTACATCATCATCACCACCATCATGACTAACATCATCATCATCATTATCATCACCACCACCATCATCGGCATCATCATCTTCACTATCATCCTCATCATCAGAATCATCAGAATAATCATTATTGTCATCATCATCATCATCACCATCATTGTCATTTTGTAACCAAAATCATTCTGTTGCAAAATGAAAATTTACAAAATGATTTTTGTTACATAATGAGATCGGACAGAATTAGTTTGTGATGTTAATTGTGTAACAGAATGAGTTTTGTTACAAAATGAGGATGAACCAAATTATACTGTCATGATTAATTTTGTAATAAAATGATTTTTGTTACAAAATGAGGATGAACCAAATTATTCTGTCATGATTAAATTTGTAACAGAATGAGTTTTTTTACAAAATGAAAATTGTCATCATCATCATCATCACCATCATTGTCATCATCATCATCATCAACATCATCATTTTCACTATCACCATCATCATCAACACCATCATCAACGCCATCATCATCCCCATCATCACCATTTTATCATTATCATCAAGGTTCTCCCGCCAGAGATGTTGGAGTCTTCTAACCACTGTCATTTCATTGTTGTAACGATTTAAATAATAAGTGCTGAATCTAGTGACCGGGGTAAGAATGCTGTAAGCGCTTTAAAGACCTCAGCCTGACCCAAAACAACCATATATTGGCGTAAAGCTTAGTAAACAAAGAATATAATTACCTTGGGTATTCATAAACTTTCGTCTCCGTTTATCCATAAAAAATAAAGAAGATAATTTTTTTTTTGGTCCGCCCCCTCCCTATTGCGTAACAAGAGAGGAAACTGCAGGGCGTCGCTAGACGTGTGACGACATGTCATGTATACAGCTCCGAGTGCGTCTACACGATATGTCGTCATCAAATTTTCACCCCCCGCAAAGTAGCATTCCTCAGAGACGGGGCCCTCGTCAGAAAAACCACCGGGGCTCAACATTCGGGACGCTGTTACTCATTCCACAGGAAACGGAATCTCATGAAGTTGGTTTCAATTTGTTCAGAAAATATATAGCTCCCCGGGAATGAATAAAGTGTATATTTCAAAATTCGGTCAGGCTGAGGTCTTTAATCGGTTACATTGTAAGTGGAAAGGCGCTATATAAGAAACAGCTATTATTATTACTATTTTCCGCCAAACAAGTATTTGACTGAACAAGCATTTTATTTTCAGTCAAATATATAGAACTCTTTTTATTGATCAGCAGGGTAAGTAGTTGTCATATATCGCATGCTATACCTATACGTTGTGGTGTAATCCTGATAGAATTATGTTGAAGATGGTGCTGTAACAAAATCGTCATTACAATTCTTATTTGTGTTTGATAATCCACGGTCCTATCGAATAATTGGTAATATAATTGTCTCTTTGAAGTTAAACCCATTTTATCACAAAGTCTAATATCAATATCAATCAACCTGTTTTTTCAACTTTTAAATATGTAATATTTAAAGGTTAAAGGACACTTTTACATAATTTTACATCATTTAAAAATGAATATTTATTCTCCTACAGGATTTTGTTCATTGCCAATTGGATTCTCTTTCTGTAGGCCTCCACGGAAGAGCTCCCTCAAGCGATTATAACAATATTATGTACTTTTCATTTGGAATCGACAAGGGTGTGTACTTGCAGGCTTGAAAGTTCCTAACTTGATAATGAAATCAAATAATCATATATTTCACATTATCATTCAAAATTGCACATCGGTTGGACTCATCATAATACTGCTTTACTACAGCTTTCGTCTTTTTCTCATCTAAGAGAAAGCAAATGTTGGGATTCTGCTCTTTTCTTCTTTATGTTCAGGTTTTCAATGGGTCTATTACAAAACGAAAACATCACATATCAAATAACTGTCATCACATAATTATAAAATATCATAATGCATTACGAAAAAGAACTTTTGAATCACGTATGATGTGTTTAAATTTAGAAAGTTCTTGAAGATCGTACACGATTCATTCCTCAGGAAAAGAACGACAAGTAGGTCTATGCAAATTACAATATACATGTATATCAAAGCTCAAAACTGCATTCTGTTCTAGGCCCCTACTAAATCTTGTATATATGTCTCAAGTTTTCAAAAGTCCTTGAATCTTTATGTAACACTAGCTAATTAATGAAATTTTTTCAAGAACTTTTTGTCTCTAATTTTTACAGCATCGAAACTTGGAAAAATACCTAATAATGAGGTAAATTAAACCCGTTATGGAAAGAACAGCAAGTATATGCCATGTAAATATCGTCGTCATCATCATTATGCTATGCATTTTTACGTCATCATCGTCGACTTCGTGTGTTCTGACGTCTCTCCATGGATTATATAAAATGAAAGCAATTTGCCAGAACCATGTACCTTGGACGCAAGTAGCAGTGACCCACAGTCGCCTAACGCCCGGCGTCCAGGGGCTGTAGCACCACGGCTCGAGTCCCGAACCGACCGCGCATACGACGATTGCGATGACTAACAGGGTATGAATATGGACGTCTATTTCTTCCCGACCGTGGGTATGGAAGAAAAACAAAAGACCCTCTACACTGAAGGCCAACGACAAGAAGATCTTTTCGAGAGGCCTGTCCAATGATGACGACGACGACGACGGTTTGGACTTGTGACATGTTTGGAAGACGATGTCGGCAACCCCGCTGACGGCGAAATATGTAAACATGGTTGCATGTTGCCAGTTGTTCATGTTGGTAAAGTTGCCTGTTCTCGGGCTGATTATGTACCACCCTCCCCACCATAACTCACCTAAGGCGCCAAAAATGGCGCATATGATCTTCAAAATTCCTTCGATGATTGAGATGTTGGTTAGTGCTCCTTTGAGAGGCGCGCACTTGCGAGACCCTTTCGGATGTTCTTCGCTAAGGCAGGTAGCGTCATGACGATCCAACGACGACTCGCTGTGTAGATCTTCGTCACGTGCTTCCACTTTGTGTTCAGAACTTGGCGTGAAAATGTCGTCTGCCTGATGAGAAATTAAGCATGTCTCTTGATCATCGGTGTCCGACGCAAAATCAAAACTTTCCCAACCATTATTTGTATTTTCACCCTTTTCTAACTTTCCCTTAGAGTCATTATCATTACCGGCGCTATTAACTTTGTTATGCTTCCGATCTGATGCAGGAGAAAGCTTTCCTGGTGACCTTGTTGTCGATTTCGACTTCTTCTTCTTGGAGTTTAGAGAAAGGTTGAAAGCATCCCTTACGATATATAGCAGGCCATAGATGACGAAGAACGTCCCAGGGAGAATGTGTCCCAGGAAAGTTCCCATGATGGATCAGCTGGTAACTTTAATCTGTTATAAAATTACAAAACGAGAATAAATTGCATTAACATCACAAACAGGGCCATAGGTTGTTGCTAATGTTTATAAGCATCATAAAACGTGTCTACTTTAAGAAAAAAAGTGGGGGCAGAGAATAGGAAATGTTTTAATCGTCTAAAAAAACTGCAAATGATTTATAAAATGTTAATGTATGAGAATAGAAAAGGACCAAGGAGACTCCCATGTGGGACACCACAACTGCGCCTTTGAATGTTGTTAACAAAAATATGGTGCCATATAAACGCTGCGACACATTATGATCATCATCATCGTCATCATCATCATCATCCTTATCATAATTCATGGGCCGTGGTGATGACCTATTATTTTTTTTCTCCAACATATTGTTTTCTTTTATAATAGGCAAATCTTGAACCACTCCGAGAATATAGGAATATATATCGTAATAGTTTATGTGCTACACTGTTGGAGCACCATACATCATATCAGCAGAAATCAATACAGGACATATGTAATCTTGCTGCTCCTTCACTTTTTGAATGATTTTTCATTGTGAATTTTTACAAGTTAAACAATGCCTTTGTTTCTGGTGACACCTTAATATTCATTCATACACTGCATCAGCGGTCATGGTGGTGTATATAGCCTTTGAGAGGCAATGTCATAACTTGAGTTACCTAAAGAGGCACTCAAAGCCCACCGCACACTATACGATCAGTCTGCGATCTGATTTCTGAAGAAAATTTAATTATATTTGATGTAAAGACTTAAACTCAAGGGAAGGCCAGATCGGCTCCTAGTCACGGTAGTGACGTCAGAGCAGTCATACGATTGTCTACGATTTTAAACTGATTTGGCCCTTAATCCGTGTATAAGGATGACAGCGCACCCAAACCCTAAGTTTAGTACTCATTGTTCAAAACCTGAATCAGGTAGATTTGTTTTGTTAAAATGCCCATATTTAATGCTATTGCGATTTATTTACAAAATCGGATCGCATTCAATCGTATAGTGTGTGGTGGCTTTAATTCAGAAACAAAGCGCGTACAAAAATATAATATTACAGGTACGAAAGATTTAGATGGACAAAATACTGATATCTGATACATCTGTGGATATGCACAGACATAGGCGAGAAATGTCGTTACAATATCATCCAAATGAGAAAAAAAAAGAAACGCTGAAAAATGGCGGAATAGATTAGATTTTGAGCGGGTTTTTTTTCTTCTTCTACCATTATTGTCTTTACTTGTAACATATTTACTAGAATATTGAGGTGTATAATTCTTCAAGAAAACTGACAACTAGCGGGGAATAATTAGATTTACGTCTGACATAAAATAAAATTTGTCAGGTAACAAGTTCTTTATATAAGCCTAATCAGCGTTAGCGTTCGTTAATGTCAAAAATAGGTGCAAGTAAAAATACCATTGCTTAACTAGCAGTTCAAATTGGATTGTGACATGAAATGACACGTTTCGTTGTGAGGCGTTATTTCCATCATGCAGGACAGTTCTGTTGACCTCACGTTTATATTCTGGGGTTCGCAACCCCCCCCCCCCCCCACCTCCACCCCAAGAAAGAAAGAAGAAATCAAAATCGGACTGGATTTTCGCCGAGATGTATTGCTTTATAATCTTAAAACATATTCAGAGTTATTCATAATTTTGAAAGCTATAAACGTCGAAAATCCGACTTTATTTTTTTTAGGAGGGGAGGGATAAACGATAGTGGAAGTAACTCCGGAACGACGTTCATCCCAAACTTGGGTAAACGCAAATGTGACATGCTCATTTATCAATGATCACATTTTGGTCAGCAGCCTATCGAATTAATGGAGTCATTGCCAATTATCATATGATAGTAATATATTTTAGCAATTTTCACTTGGTTGTTAGTATATTGTTGAGGATCAAATATATTTATGTGTTTCCTTTTTTATTATCATCTCACACAGTATTTCGGAGTTACTTAAATTCCCCTTAAATTCAATTCCAAACTCAATGTGCCTACATAAAAGTGGCTCAATACAAATCTCATGTTTAAAATACACCATTTCTAATATCAGCTAACAGCCATCATAGTCAACGCTAAGATAAAGTATACTTTATATGAAATCATACATTATCATGACGTCATTATCGACTGGCTGCGTATACCAGGAATTATCCACACACGCCATCACCACACCTGAAATGTGGGCATGCTGGGGGGGGGGGGGGGGCTTGGAAGCTGACGACTAGAAAAGTGGTCGGCCTACTTCATATAACAACATTCACTGTCATCGCCATCATGGAAATTTGACTTATAAATGAGGTTTGCAAATGCGTCGACACGAAATAGTGGATAAATCAATACAAAGACACTCACTCGACGAAGGTCGACGTTCAAGTATATGCCCTATTGTAAATATTGTTCATTAACTGCCCAGCGGGTGATATTTGGCGTATGACCAGGCGATAGAACACTCCCACGTTAACTCAGTATGAAAACGATTGATAAAGTGTATTTATGACATTTACGATATACCACAAAGAAACATCATTACATGGTTATATCGAGTAATTTTCCAGTTTGGGTTGAAATTAGTGGACAATGTCGTATGTGGATAAAATTTTCAGTACAACATAGGCATAGTTTCCATTAATTTTACCCCAAATTAATTAATGAATCACAGTTGATTGATATGGCACTCGATACGAATTTAAGGGTACCTGAAACACACCTACTTCGGCCTATGATTAATAGTCTAGAAACCATATTGTCTCTTTTGGGGGGCTAATTTGAAATCGAACACGGCATGCGTTGCCTCTCCAGTGTTGCCTCTCCAGCTTTGTTGCTGGTACAGTTTAACGGCGCTAAAAGAAATATATGCTCACGAAATATGCGGCACAGTTTAGTGATATATAATACATCTATATGTAATTAGATGTTCTCTGTAGGTTTCCATGTTGAGTGAGTATTCACAATTGAAGGTTTTCGGTAACACCATGTGGGAGCCTCTGTGAAAAGGCTGTTGATATAGAGTACCGAAGTGTGACGTCATACCGGCCAAGTTGTCAAGGTTGCTGGTTCTAAACAATTTTGTGCTAAACAATGGCGTGGTGATCACACCAGCGCCAAACACTGAAATTGCCCTGCTCCAGCCCGTTGCTCGAATGACTTCGCGGTGAACCTCATGCGCAGGCTCTGTTGTTTGGAACCAGTATCCTGGACGACGAGCGAATATGACGTCAGCACTTCGGTACTCTATACTCTTTCGTGAAAAATAACCCACTAATGGCGCGTTTAGAAGAATTTTAGAAAAGTGAAGGAAAGGAAAAAGATGATAACGGAATTAAATTTGTAGTGTAATTTAAGACAATCATATTTACTAATTATTTTCGTCGAATAGAAGCGGGTAAGTATCGTATGACCAAGACGAGATAGCGGTTAATCTTTCTCTTGTGGTGGTGGTGGTGGTAGTGGTAGTGGTAATAATGATGGTGGTGGCGTTGGTGGCGGTGGTGATGATGGCGGTGATGGCTGTTGTTGAAAGTTACTCTTTGCTATCCCTCCTGCACATAGCTTGAAGATCCAAATTCCAACGAAAGATGTATCAATCAACATCGACAGATTCTGTTATGTTTTCGTTGCAATTATCATAAATTATCATAATTCCAACCGTGCAGCTGCAATCTGTGGGAGCGATGATATCGGGATATGGAACTGGGGATTAAGTAGGTTTAGAGTAAGGGTTGGAGTTAGGTACTTGGGTCCAGGGTTGAAGTACGAAAAGTGTAAGAAATTCGCCAATCGTCTCCGCGGGGCATGTGTCGTACTATCCCTCCTTTCAGTTGATATAACCATTCCAAGTGCTGGAATAACTGATCAAAGTTGGTGGATAAAAATTCCTGTGATTACAGCAACACTGTCTTGCTGCAACCCTCTATTAGAACATGACATGATTGATATAACAATGTAGGCCTATAGCGGAAATGCCCTCGAAACTCAGAGGAAATTCCCGATCAAAGTCCACAGTCAGGAATGTCTATCATTGTATGGTGTGTATGATCCATAATGAATGCAAATAGGCCTATCGATACAGTCTTGCTCTTGTCCATTTCGATCTCCCTGGTCCCTGGTCGAAATTAAAACCAGTAATGATCACACGTAAACGCCTGACAGCTTTAATCTTGGTATATTGATTTGTGTGGTATCAGAATGCAGGCGTCCCCAGTGCAGATTAAATCAAGAGAATGTGGTCTCAAAACTACCAGCAAGAAAAAACACTATATATATAAAGGCACTTTACTCCAGCATATCCAGCAAACTGAAGTATTGATACGATGATGGATTCCACAATGAACTTTCCACATCCTCGTAGTCTATAATTCATTGTTAATTGGTTCGCAATGTGTATGACTTATCATTTGATCCTTACACGAAATTGGATGAAGGCCTACGTAATATTAATAAGCATTGTATTGTTGATAATTCATACTACATGCATCCTTGGTTTAATAATAACAACTGCTCGCAATTGATTGGTTTTAATCACGCCGTATAATGCACATGATCTAATTGGTCCCAGCTGTTAATCATTAACTCCCTATCACCAACTGGGCCAATTCTCATTCGATTTTCTTGTAAATAGTCAATATCACTATCTCTCCCAACCCGTCTCTTGATCTATCTCTCTCTCTCTCTCTCTGTCTCTCTCTGTCTGTCTCCCCTCTCCTGCTATGCTGGAATCTAATTTCTCTCCATTCAATTTAATTCAATTCAATTCAATAATGCTTTACAGCCAAAGGCTGAATGGCGCATGTTCACAACATTTTCTGATTATTATTTTCACATTACATCATACCACAAAACAAATGCATTTAAAATTACATCAATTATATTTACGTCCCTCCATCTCTATCCCTCTCCCTCCCATTTCATTTTCTATTTAAATCCCCTTCTCTCCTTCTGTTTACTCTCTACTATTTATAGTATATATATATATATCCCTCTCTCTTTCTCTCTCTCTCTCTCTCTCTCTTTCTACATTCGTTACCACTATTTTAAAGTCTATTATAAATTTTATTACTCTTTGGAGCCTATAACTCACAAGCGTAGCTTTCTCCTTAGGTTCCTCAATATTTCACTTTATTCTAGCCCAGTCTTTTCAATTAATATTGCATGCAAACGTATAGATATGAGGTACTCGCCTTCTTTTATTTTCTCTGACAATATATCTCATGCTTGTTTGTACCATTTATCTTGTTTGCACCAAATATATTGTAAAAACACATTGTAGATGTGAAGTATGAAACAATAAACTGAAACTGAACTGAAACATTTCTCTCTCTCTCTCTCTCTCTTTCTCTATACCTCTCCTTCACTCTCCTCTCTTTTTCTTTATCTCCTTCACACTTTCTCTCTACTCTCTATCTCTCTTTATCTATCTCCTCTCTTCCCTCTATTGTTCGCACACACACACACACACACACACACACACCCACGTTTACATGGCTTTACTTCCGAGGACAACTATTGTTCCTCTATTGTTACTCGTCCTCGGACAGTCGACGGAATAAGGCATAAATTCATTGTTCGACGTTCGAGGACTATTGTCCGCCTTCCGAGGACCATTGTTGTCATGATTTTTTTTTTGTTCTCTGTCCGAAAATGTCCTCGGACATAATGCTAAACAAACGCACACCCTCACACCCTCACAACACACATACACACAAAAGCACCAACACGCATCCACCTATTCATTATCTCACATACACACTCACACACACACGCTCACACTCCCATTCTCACTCTCAGTTTCAGCTTCACATCTTACTATCTCTCCCATTTTGTTATCTCTCATAGATCCTATTCTGTACACGTGGCTTGTATTACGGATGATTTAATATCTGTGTAAATTAAAACACAAAAAAAAACGCCATCCAATCAACAATAATGGTAACACATCATGTAGGCCTACACATACATGTATTATAATTACATATAATATGTAGGATATACTGGTGGAAAACTACTCCCGCCCGGAAGGGAGTGTATTATAAAGAGAATACAGCTTTAGTAGTGATACATTATTCTTCAATGTAAATTTAGAACTTCCGTCTTTGGTTAATATGTACATCGAGGGTAATACAAGTCACTACAAACATAATTGGTCACTCATATAAAAAATATAAAATGTTCGTCCTTAACAAGTTATCAAACTCATAGCAGCATATTCATTATTTGGTGTTATCTGCTTTGTGCAATGATGTTCTATTTTTCACTGAAATAGAAGGTACACATCAGTGGTAATCACAAAAATCCAATTGCTTATCCAGTATTCAAAGAGCTAACGACATCTAGGAGAATGAAATCGTTGTCAGTGTGCGGTAAATTTGGGACGATTGATATACATTATTGAGTTACAGTAAGTATTTGAGAGGAGTAATCAGTTGCGGATCCTTCTCCTGCAAGCAAAAAACAAACAAAACCAGATCAAAGAATGAAATCAAATCAAAACAAAACATAGGTTTAAAGATATTGATTTAACAAAAAAAAAGTATCATTCTTAGACCGAAAGAAAAGGTTATCAAAATTTGCCGAGGGGAGAGGCCCTGGAACACAATCTTGTGCACATTCCTCCCCCCCCCCCCCACCTAAAAAAAAAAAGAAGATTTTTTTCCACGGGGCAGAGCCCCCCCCCCCCCCCCCCCCATCCGTCAATGGTATTATACATACGTATATACAGAAACTTATATGATCTCTGATAATGCGAGACTACACCCCGATGAAGACATCATGATACCTCAACTAGTTTTTAACATCATCATTTAATGGCGCCCCCTAGTGGCTATTGTACGATTGACAGACGAATGTAGCGGTTTTGTTTTATTTTTTGACTTCCAGAACGGGGCAGTTTTATGCCCTCTTCCTAACTCTAAACCTAGAAATAAGAACTCTCTATATATAAATCTAACACAATATGCCTCTTTTCTGTAGTTCAAATAAATATTGATCTCTGGCATGAGTCGGGTTGGGGGTGGGGAGTGACAAGCCTTTATTCATTATTTGCTGTACATTTTGTGTTAGTTTTTAAAATTTCCAGGAGGGGGGCAACGAACCGTCCCCCCCAAAAATAAACACAAACAAGAGAGAGAGAGAGAGGGAGAAAGAGGGAGAGAGAGAGAGTGAGGAAGGTGAGAGAGAGCGAGATGGAGAAGGGAGGAAGGGAGGGGGAAGAGTGAGTGAGTGTGTGTGTGAGAGAGAGAAAAAAAATCCCTCCTTATTTACTCCTTAATTGAGCTGACTTAAATCAGTCTCAGATATTATCTTCAGGACAAATTTAACCACTTTAATTTTGTAGTTAAACTTGTTCGATAGTATATTCAATAACCAATATTTGGTCTGTAGCTCTATGTTTCCAATAATTATGGTCTATTATTTCGTGGGAATTGCGATACCCTTTTATACATCGGTTCAGATCAGTTCAAATCAAACAAATTCAAAAAAAGTAATGAAAAAAAAATAAATGAAAAAAAATCAACAAAGTTATTATCATGCCATCTCATTCGATTGATTTATTCATTGCAATGTTTTCTGTTTGCATTTTTTTCCGTTTCATTATTAACGTACAAACGACAAAACAATGATTTCATCCTCAGCATGATGCAATGCGACAGACTCATATTAAGCAGTAGATGTATTATTATTATTGAGAAAATATAGAAGAATTGAAAATGAATGATATATTATAATGATCTAAAAGTATACCTCATTGAGATCTCAAAATCATAAAGCATATATATCTCGTCTGCCCCGGGAATAACCTTGCGATACCACCCAGTCCTATGAGGTGTCGTGGTCTAGTGGATACGTCACCGGACTGTGGATTTCATGGATCGCGGTTCGAATCCCGCCGCGGCGCTAATGTCTTTTGGCAAGACATACACTTGCCACTCTCCACCCAGGTGAAGTAAATGGGTACCCGGTAGGAAGAAATTCCTTGAATGTCTTAGCGCTTATCATGGCGGCTCGGCTAAAGCCGGGGTAATAATGTGATGTGATACTGCGCTATATAAATGGACATTATATATTATTATGATCAGTCGCCTCATGTCTCAAAGTCTGATCATCTTTCTTTGCCTCCGTTGTTGTCCATTATGTCTTTCTCTCTATTTTTATTTGTATTCATGTTTCTATTTCCATCCTTTTCTCTCTTTATGTTATCTAATGTATGTATAGGTTTAAATATCTTTATATTTTCTGCATATAATCATTTTAATTTTATGCGACTGATTGGTACATCGTATATTTTTACTGTTTGAGTAATAACGCACAAACCATCATCAATATGTTGCAATGCGACAAACTTAGATTGATTGATTGATTTATCTATTTATTGATTGGTTGGTTTTATTCACCAACAACAATTACAACATGTGTTTCAGATATGTCTTCAAAATGTGAGAAGAATTGTTACAGCATCATTAAAAGAAGATTAAGTAAGTAAGTAAGTATTATCCGTTTAAAAAGGATATATTAATGTCTTCAGAAATTAAGAATTTCAAATAAATGAAAGATTATGATTCGCAAAATTAGCTTTCAAATTCATTTTCAAACGCTCGTATTCGAGCGATTTGCTCGTCCCGTCTTGTCCTTTGGTTATTATTACTTTTCAGTCGTTCAAATTCATTTTCCAGCGTCCCAAAATGTGCTGAAAACATCCAAGCGTCATTCAAATTCATTGATGCCGACTCGGGGCGGATTCCTGCTCGAGTTTTACTTTCCTTTTCATGATCAGGCAGTACTAGTATGTTCATTCATTTTCAAACGAGTAAAAGATGTAAAGAAAATGAATCTTACTTCTCCAATTTTGTCGTCATTTAAGATTTCTCGTGTTTTCAAATGTAATTTGTTGGTGCAAAATGATATTGTCATCTATAATCATATGGTACTAAAACAAATTATTGGACTACCAGTAAGTTACTGTATCGTTCCAATATGTACAGTGAATTCAAAGTAGCCTTAAACATCATTGTCTGTCTTTTGTAGTTTGTCTAATCTTACTTTTTCACTTGACCATTCGCTTTTTTATTTCTTCAAAAATTGTCTCCCAAATACACCGTACATGGGTGCGTTTGTTTAGCATTATGTCCGAGGACATTTTCGGACAGAGAACAAAAAAAAAATCGTGACAACAATGGTCCTCGGAAGCCGGACAATAGTCCTCGAACGTCCAACAATGAATTTATGCCTTATTCCGTCGACTGTCCGAGGACGAGTAACAATAGAGGAACAATAGTTGTCCTCGGAAGTAAAGCTATGTAAACGTGCGTGTGTGTGTGTGTGTGTGTGTGTGTGTGTGTGTATATATTTCACTGAATCCCATCATGATAATGCTTATGGATCAACTGCCCCGGGAATAACCTTGGTATACCGCCCAGTCCTATGATCAGTCGCCTCATCTCTCAAAGCCTTTGATGACGTTGTCTGTTTGATGATCAGGGATGAGAACACCTCTTGACAGGCAGAACGACGTTAATTCTGGGATAAAGTATATTGGTTAAGTGGTTAATGCCCTTCTGGCGCTTAGAAGATGAGAACATCCCTCTTCGTCATCTGACACGGTCGTTGAATACCACCAACATTCCGAAGTCAACCAGTGACGTCAGCAATGCGCGCGTCACAAAAAAAAATCGGCTCTTTTCTCTTTACCCCATCATCCGACTCCGCGCTACCCCCTTTTCATTAAAGGGGATGTCCACACTAATACTTGGTTGGCTTAAATAAGAGCAGAAAAACATGAGACAAACAGATCAGTGAAAGTTTGAACAAAATCAGATAACAAATAAAAAAAAGGTGAATTTTTGAATTTGTAATAATAATAATAATATGTCCATTTATATAGCGCAGTTACTATACCAATATACTCTGCTGCGCTTAATACAAAGTATTATATTATTACCCCGGCATTAGCCAAGCCGCCATGTAGGCGCTAAGGCATTTAAGGAATTTCTTCCTACCGGGTACCCATTTACTTCACCTGGGTGGAGAGTGGCAACTGTAGATTAATGTCTTGCCAAAGGACATTAGAGCTGCGGAGGGATTCGAACCGCAAACCATGTGATTCACAGTCCGGTCAAACACTTATCTTCCGAGGTCCTCCCCACTCTCTCTGTACTGGAAATTTAATAATTTTAATAATTTTCATTTTCTTAGCTGTTGATGAAGGAATGGATTTGTTTTCATACAGGGATTGTGTCAAACATAATATGCCATGATTACATACATGTATAGCATACATATACATTATATATATATATGATTTTTTCAAAATATATGATTAAATATTTTCTTCAGAGAAAATAGAAATGTATCATTTTTAGTACAGAGCAAATGGTCATGATGGACCTAGCAAGATACGTCGCAGAGCTGCTATTTTGTGTTAATAAATATCACGGCGGACTTCTCTGATATTTAAATTCATTGTTTATTTGTCTTTCTGCAATCTCGTTGGTATGATTTTTTTATTTTCCTTCTCTCTCTTCTTGGTCTCCATCATATCATCATTCTATCACGATCCGGTTACCACCCCCCCCCCCCCCCCTTAAAGAAAAAATAATAAGCTCTCTCCTGTTCCCCTCCTCCCGCTCTCTCTCTCTCTCTCTTCCATTCCTCCTCATGCTCCTCTTCCTCTTCCTTCTTCTAAATATTAATCTCCTGGTTATCTTCTGTCTCGACGCTTCCTTAATTATTATGTTATTGCATTGATTTTCCAAACTTGCTAATTTCAGGATAAGTTTTTGTTCAGAGTAAATTGACAAAATATGCCCAATTAACTGAAATAATGGACAAGTTTCGATCTTTATGACTTTCAAATAGATATGGCACTTTTAAAATTAGGAGAGCTAGTAGGCCTCACATCATTCGACATACTCGCTGAATGTAGAGGAATGGATCACACTCTCTGAGGAGTGAAAAGAAGTGAAAATCCATGCTATAAAAGTGGAATTCACTCTCAAAAGAGTATTTCAAGCTACTACTTTTGAGTGGATTCCTCTTTCGAGTAGATTCAACCGCCAAGAAATTGATCCCACAAGGCCCAGTAAAATTGATTTATAGTTTCTCGTCCGGATTTTTTTTTTTATTGTGGAGGAGGGGGTTCCATGTTATTTTTCCGGTGCATAAAAATGCTATATTGGGTCAATCTTAACACTTATTTTTTTACTCAATTTTTATTTGTACATGCACTAAACAAAGTGAATTGCATTATAATATTAATGATTTTTGTTACCTCTTAATCATCATTGTTTAGATGTCCTCATATTATTATTAGTTTCATTTTAAGACAAAAATAACAAATAATTAGGCTGACCGAAAAAAAAGAAGGAGGAGGGGGGGGGGGGAGAAAACTAGAAATTAGTTTCATTTTGCCTAAGACAGTAAGACTCCTAAAAGTGTGTATTTCCATTCCTCTGCATTAAGAGAGTAATAAGAGCAGCACGAATCAGCGAAAACGCAACACTAATTCATTGTATTATAACCATCATTGTTACGTAATTCCGTTACCGCCAATCTGAGGTCGAAGACGCTCTCTGAAGTTCAAGTTTCTTTAATGATCTCATGCGGTGAATATTACGAGGCACGCAAGTATTTCTCGAAGACGAGTGTATGTAAACAGAGTGGGTCCAGACATTGAGGGGGCACCGGCATGATGGGAGGGGAGGCACTGGTCTTTCTCGGTGGATGAACTGCAAATATATTGACTAAAGGTCATGGATTAGAAGGATGTGGGAGGGAGTTATCTTCTTTTCACGTTTCTTTTTGCCCTCTCCCCTCCTCTTTTATCTACCATTTTTTTGTTTATGCCCATCGATTGGGGGGGGGGGGGGCAAATACCTATCGTTCTCCTGTGGCTACGCCTCTGTGTGTAAACATTATCACCCCCGCCAGAGATGCTATCATCTTGATGTCTGGCTTTGAGTCGATGAGATGATGATAAGCCTTATTGCGTACATGGAACAGTTCAAAGGAAAGAGCAGAGAGAGGGAGAGAAAGATTGATCAGGATAGGAGAGGGAGAGGGAGAAGAGAGCGAGAGAGAAAGGAAGAGATGGATAGATAGATTGAGAGAGAGAGAGAGAGAGATAGACAGAGAGACAGACAGACACAGAGAGAAAGAGAGAAAAGAGAGAAAGAAAAGGGACACAGAGAGACCGAGACCATGAGAAAGAGAGGGAGAGAGAGAGAGAGAGAGAGAGAGAGAGAGAGAGAGGGGGGGGGGGGGGGGCAGACAGACTTATAGAGAAACAGACAGGCAGAGAATTGGAATTAGAGAAGTTCAGGGCTTTTCGGTGGATGTAAACAAAGTATTCGTCTGGAGAGATGACTGATTCCAGCTGGTCTAGCAGACAGCGTATCAATGACGTTACATATAGTGGCGTATCCAGCATATAGGGCGTATCCAACAGGGGGCGGGAACGGCAGACGCCCTCCTCCCCCAATTAAATGGCTGACGAACTATAATCAATACAACCTGCAGTGCATAGGGTGGGGCTGACTACATCCCCCGTTACTTTTTCCTGGATATACCCAATACCCTTTACTTCTTTTCAGAGATTTTCGGAGGGATTTCTATAAAAGCATTTCTTTCAAAAGGGGTATTTTCGACGAAATAAAAACAATGAAAGGGTTGAGAGTTAGACAATACAGAAGTGCTGTTCAGAGGACGAAAAGACGAAAATTGAGCAGTAGCTCGTTTACGAACGATGACCTTCCAGCTTCTCTTCTTGCGTAGGTTGATGTTGATGCATTTTCTGTTTCTCTTTTATTTCTTTCAAAATTCCTTGTGGAAGATGAATCAGCACTCATTACCAGGATCTCTTTAAGGTATATAAAAAAGGTGATTCATGGAAACGAGAACAATAAGTAAAGTAGCTCTCATGGACAACGGTATACAGATGTCGGGATTTGAAGCCAGTGGCTTCATTCTGCTTGAAAGCGAAAACAACATACCACTCATCAACCGTCCCAGAGGTCTTTGACTCTCACTATGATCATATTAGTACTTTAGAAGAACATTAACTCTATGTAAAAGTATATAGGTTAACGCCTTTCTGGCTCTCAGTAGTATGTTAAGGAAAAGTGCTTAGTAATCCTATCACGACGATAATGACCTCAAGTTTTGAGGGCTATACTGAAATTCCTCTGCTCAACGGTTACCTGCGATCCGTTGCGGTTTCAAGGAAAACCCCGAGAACGTGCGGGCTTTACCGCAAACCGCGCTGAACCTTGCAGACTGCCTCACGTAAATATGCAAACAAAACAAATCTTCATCATCATGCTCGTCTGTCACACAAACTTCAAACATGGGATAACGGAACGTCACTTGGTGGCGGAGAGTAAGTCTAACCTTTTAGGGGGCACTGGCATCATGGGGGGGGGGGGGGGAGGGCAGGGGACGGGGTACCAGTCTTACTCTGAAAATTGCGACTTTGAGGTCACTGATTTGGGGGAGGGTGCGGGAGGGCTCTTATCGTCTTTTTTTTGTCCTTTTCCATTTCTTTTTCTCTCTTTCTCTCTGTCTTTTTTTATTAGCCAATCGATGGGGGGGGGGGGGGCACGAGCCCCCCTCATGCCACCCTGTTGCTACTCCACTTATAACGCTGATACTTAAGTGATAGATAAAAGAAAAGAAAACATCCCATATCCGTCTCGTTGGTTGGAGAGAATTTGCAAACGTCACCGATTTGTTTGATCATTTTCATGCAAAGTGTCCTTGTCTTTTCTTTTCGAAGAGAAATAACCTCCCATTATTTATCATTGTACATATAACCTTCGAAGTTTATTGCGAATTTCAGTGGAGTAGACGAGCAATAATGCACGTACACAGGTCGTTAGATAGATGGATGATTGAGTGGGTTATCTTTACTTCATATCTGATATGCTATATTTGATTATACCAATGTCTTCATTGATGCCGTACAGGTACGTCGATCTTGGGGAGGGGGGGGGGGGGGGGTAGGTGACGGGTGAGGTGAGGGGGGAGTCAGTTACCCTGTGTAATTTTTAGAATCCTATCAAGGTTCACCTTTTGATTGACACATTTGTCTCCCCCACAACTTCCTAATTATTGATTGACATCCCTATAATATTATATTCAGATATAAAAGATCATCGTTGTCTTCGACATCAGTATCATCATCCCATCCCATCCCATCATCATCATCATCATCATCATCCCCATCTTCATCAGGAGCAGCAGCACTAGCAGCACTTCCACCACCACCACCATCATCGTAATTATCATCATCGTCGTCGTCGTCGTCATCATCATCATCATGGTCGTCGTCATCATCATCTTCAATAAAATTCTTCTGATGTTTTGATATTCATTCCTGACTATTTTCTCGACAGGTCTTCGAATATTCAACTTTCGCATTGTTTTGTTTTAGTATTAGAGATGAAACTAATGAAAAGGGGATGACCCACATTTACTCCAGCAACAGTTGCTCCGGACTTTATTTATTCAAATATAATATTATAGGGTTAGTTTAGGGGTTGCTATTGGGTTTTAGGTTAGTTTTATCAAGGGAATACCTCCTTGTGGTTAGGGGTAGAAGTTTGGTGCAGGCAGGGGTGTCGATCTGTGTTCATGATTGGGGGATGACCGGCTCGAGGGAGCGAAGCCAGTGGCGTATATAGGGATTATGGCGCCCGGGGCAAAAAAGTGAAGTTACGCCTCCCCCCCCCCCCCCGAGTGCCCAAACTTATCTACATTATAGTACAAGTGAGGGAGCAAAGCGACCGAGCGGCAAAACTTTCAATTTTTAACCCTAAAAACGCACTTTCTTGTGCATTGTACCCCAGGATATTTTGCAATTGACCATGCAATTGATAACGGTTTTCTATTCACTCACTTCTACAATCGGGAGCAAAACTAACGAAAACCCTAAAGGCTTGAGAAAGAGTCGAGAATTTCCGCAAGGCTACCTGAATTTGAGATTTCTTTCAAAAGTTGAACCTTTTCCAATGCTGTTTTATAAACTATATCCTATATTGGGGGCGCAATATTTAGCATTTTACATGATATAGCGAGCAAAGCAATTACATCTTTATTTTTTTCAAATTTTGAACCCTTTAAGAACTATATACTGGGGGCGCGAATTACGAGATCCTGAAAAAAATGATTATGCGAGGAAGCAAAGCGACTGAGCTTTGGAAAATTAGCACATTTCAAACCTTCAACAACTAGATTTCTAGTGCATTTATACCCTACGGATTTTGGGGATTTTTCTTTATTTCTTTCTCTCCTTTGCGTTTTTGCGCCCCCTCCAAGTGCCCCCTAGATACGCCAATGAGCGAAGCGACCGAGCGGGGGAGGGTGGCATTTTAGAGCATCCTAAAATTGTTTTTAATGTTAAGAAGGAATGCACGGATCTACGCCAATGGACGGAACCCCTTAATTGAGAATAACAATGTGAGCGAACAAATTTTTCTTCGATATTTCCGCATTGAAATTATGGCATTTCTCATTTCCTTACTTCTAATCATTAAAGAATGTGATGGTATTTCAAGATCAAACATAATGAGTTTGGATAATATAATTCTTACTCATTAATCAAAAATATTGGGGGATGATAATACAGGCCACCCCCACATCAATTTTTTTGGTGATATACCCCCATCCCCCGGGATCGACACCCATGGGTGCAATATAGAAGTTAGGAATTCGGTTCGTGTAGGATTTGTCGTAAAACCAATGAATGCGGGGCACGGAAGAACCCCCACCTGGGAGACATTATAAAATGGATTGGACAGTACCACTGGTCATCAAGGATGATGGCCAGTGGGGAGGATATGATCTATGCAAGGGTGAAATGACAGAGCCTGTTGATAACTGGCTGGTGGCGTATCCAAAATTTCATAAACGGGGGGGGGGGGGGGGGGGTGGTTGAATGTATCTGGGCAACTGATGGTGCTGTAGACTCCCTGCAGATTGTACTGATCCCCCCAGGCCTTCTTACCAGCATGACCGGGATGGGCATACAATGGTTGGTGGTGGATTTTAGGGGAGTGCAGCTGCATACAATTTTTTTCCAAACGCAAGCCTCTAGTCTTTCATCGTATTTATTAAAATAAAAATTCATAAATTCCTTGTTTATAGCAAAGTGCAGGAAGAAATAATTCAACTTTTCCTATGTTAATGTTAGAACTATTCAGTAGTTGGTCAAAAGAAACTGTTTTTCACACGTTCCAAATGTTATTTTGGGTATGTTGTATATTCATTCCTTATATAGCATCTCTAATACAAAATATTAGGCGGCATAATTATTTGATTTGATTTTGATTTATTTTTCTGTTTCAAAATAAGCATGAATGACATCGATTCATTGATTAAACATAAAGCAATGTAATAACTTTGTGTAATTATATCAAACTAATAATACAAATATAAGGGTATTGAGAAGAGTACAAAAAAGTCTCATTTCAGAATAGAAACATAAAAAAAAAAATGAGGCAGCCTGAAAAAAGGAAGGAAGGGACGAGAACTTTGGCATTATATTTATTTGGCCTAAGTTTTAGATGTATAGTAAATAATCGGGTCAGTTCAAAAAGTGACAGTTAAATTTTATTCCCAACGATATAATTTCAATCTGATTCTTAAAGAAAATGACAAATCCGCTTTATAACTTTTAATCACTACATATTGACACTTTTCGACCCCATACTTCTAAAATCTAACTGTTGAGGTGGGATGATTATAACAGGGAAGTGTTCCCTGATTATAAGTTCTGTAACATTAAACGCCCCCGGCTATACGACCAACGCACCAGCTAAAGTCGATTATGAGATTACATCAAAATCAGTTATCAAGACTAGACTTTCTCCAAGATTTTTTTGTAAATTATTATATTAGAAACAACAACATCATTTCAAACGCTTGATGTATAATAGTTTTATGCTTTCAGTTATTATATCATTTTGTCGAGTGATGGAGATTTCATCAGATGTGATGAATCCATTATGGCACTTAACGATCTCTGTATTATATTGTTCGTGCGCGTTTCTTGATGCTCTAATGCTCTTCATGCCTTTTTAGGTTGTGAACAATACGACAAGAATCATCCTGTCATTTCTTTCAATTCACAGTCTATCGAAAGAGTGGAAGAGTCCGTATACAAGGAAAAAGAAGTTTTTGTAACGGGGCGTGGATCAGTATTCCTTAAGATCTTTTCATTGCAATTAATCGATGGCAATTGTTCGGCGAAAGGCGGGCCGCTTTGACGGAAGAAATTGGTCTCATTGTCCCAATTTTGTCACAGTCTATCGAAAGAGTGGGAGAGTCCGTGTACAAGGAAACAAGTTTTTGTAACGGGGCGTGGATCAGTATAATCGATGGCAATTATTCGGCGAAAGGCGGGCCGCTTTGAAGGAAGAAATTGGTCTCATTGTCCCAATTTTGTCACAGTCTATCCAAAGAGTGGAAGAGTCCGTATACAAGGAAAACGTTCTTGTAACGGGGCGTGGATCAGTATTCCATAAGATCTTTTCATTGCTATTAATCGATGGCAATTATTCGGCGAAAGTCGGGCCGCTTTGACGGAAGAAATTGGTCTCCTTGTCACAATTTTGTTGTAAGCGATGGGTTCTCGCTTTGCCAGCGTTTAAGCGGGAAGGGGGGAGGGGGAGAGACCGACCAAAACTTTTCCAACAGGAATAAAGTGCATGTCGCAGATAATCGCATCCAATAATTGTTTGTCCAGTTTTCATTCGAATTCTCTCTCTCTCTCTCAAACCCTATGCTAAGACTACTATTTCTTCCCTCTTTTTCTCTCATATTAATTAGCTCTCTCATCTCACTCTTTCCTTTAATGCACCCTTCTCTCTCCTCCCCCTCTCCCATTCTGTGTCTGTCTCTCTGCCTGTTTCGCCCCTCATCAGTACCTCTGTCGAGTCTGTTTTTTCACCATCTAACCCTCTATCGTCCACCCCTTTTCCCTCTTCCACTCTCCCATCTCACCTCTACTATAGATAGAGGTGAGTTTTAGGTGATAAATTGAGTTTTCTCTCTTTGTTTTTGTTTTTTTTCCTGTTTATTTTGTTTTAGTTTTGAATGATAATATATGTAATTCGTTAGTTTTGAATGTGAAGGTATGGCAACGTTTCAAGCCTTTTAAGCTTATATTGCTATACCGCTGTATGGTGTCCATTATTCTATGTCTGTGTTGTGACCATAGTTATTTTACAATTCTGTCATTGTGATTTGTTTCTTTAAATATCTTTCTCTTATGGATGTGATCACTCCAAGGAGTTATTTCCATGTACTATGTAATATGATGAACCATTCAGAAATAAATAAATAAATAAATAGATAGAGAGAGGGGGCTTGCTTTCTCTATAATTTTTATCTTTCTTTCTCTCCCTAACTCCATATATTTGCCTCTCATCCGTTGTTCTCTCTTTTCTTCACTCCCGGATTCAGAAGGTCAAACTCCTCCTGCCAGGCATTACCTTGACTCATCCATTACTGAGAACCTGAGAAAGGCAATATCGGCCTACCAAGAAATCAATGTAGCCCAAACAATTGTCTAGTGTCTACCCAATACAACAAAACCTCCGCTGTGCTGATGTCATGGGGAGGGAAGTGAATACCTGGAAAAGCAGTCTCACCACTCTCAGCACTGTATTGGCAGAGAGCAAAAAAGCCGGTATACACGAGTGTCGATAGCATAGCTCAATATATCACGCGTGAACGCTTTAGATTGATCAATTTTATAGTCTAAAACGCGCGTGCTCTGCCATGACCGTGCTATGAATCCTGGTATCAAACATTTTTTAGAACTCCACAAACTTCCAAACAGCATTTCTGTGCTGGCGTGCATCTCACGAATGGACGTGATTGGGGCAAACAGTCTGGGTTGGGACGGTAAAGGTTTGGAGCGATATAGATGCCAGGAGTAAACAAAGGATGTACCGCTTGATGATGGCAGATGCGACTTGATATTGGCATTCATATTGAACTTTGACGTAGCACCGTTATAAATCAAATATTTCATGCCGAAAATCTCTCTTGTAAAAGTTACCGGCGAGTTTAGATTGGACACGGAGCGACATGTACGTGCAGTGAGAGAGGCGAGGGGTATTCCTGTCTCTACCAGCCGGTGACGTATAGCGCTGACATAGTTACCGCATCGACAATATGATGACTTTCGTGTTTGGAAGGAACTGGATCTCATTCTGGACGAAAATGGGCTTGATTTAACAGAAACAGACTAGTCTGATTCGTCTATACCAAGTTTATTTTTTCAGAAAGTGTTATGGATCTGTTGGTTAATCAACGTTTTGGCCAAATTAGAGAGCAGATGTGAAGTTGCTTCTGCTGACGATTGCAATCGAACTTCGGATTGAAACTGTTTTCTTTGGAACGGACATGATCTTCCATTGGTGATTTTTAGATGATCTATAACTAAGCATTTCGCAGCTGCATGAGTATAATTCCCCCTACTAAGGATCTTTAATTTTGGATATATACCACTGGAAATAAAGGAATAATAATGGCATCGGGTCGTATTAAAGCAGGAAAGAACCAGAAAAGGAACGGACCGAGCAGTAAAATGAAGGATTTGCCACCCCCTTCTGCTTCAAACAACAATGATCAAAGGAAATTTGACCTGTCAGAACTGGAGTTTCTCAAAACTGTCGGTAGGTATTGTATTCAGAGCAGACCAGCTTAGAAAGGGATCAGAATCACGATCAGTGTAACGCCAATATTTGATTTCTCATGAGAAAGGGGGAAAATTGCTGAAAATAAGTGAAGTTCACTCTGATATTGTATTGGTTTTAACAAGGGAAGATAAGTGAATGAAGTCATAGAAATAGAAATTAGACAAATATCCCTGAAAGTTTGAGGAAAATTTCATAGGCATAGAGACTATAGGAATAAGGAAGTTATGAATGTTAAAAGCTGCTACTGAACAAGAACAAACTTACCTTTTCAGCAACCACACTTTTCTTTCCCCTAATAATTTAAAAATAATATCCATCTTCTTGGATATTAATGATGGAATGCATTTTGATCTATTTTACTGGGGGGGGTGGGGGGGGGGGGGGGAGGGGCAGCAGTGGTAAAAAAAAATTGTGCAATAATGACAGATCTATAGCAACCGTTAAATATGCATATCGTCTTTTGAGAGCCAGAAGGGCGTTAACTCTGTGTTAAAGTATGTGAGTTAATGCCCTTCTGGCTCCAAACAGATATGTAACATTTTTAGCAAAAACGTGTATAGAGAGCTGCTCACAATAGAAATAAACTTGTTAATGGATTCCTCTTTAAAAAAACCCAGGATAAATTGCTTAATAATAGTAGTATTTCAAAAAAACAAATTGTATTTTTGACCAAGAGGTGGATGACATTATTGGAGGTGACATGCTTACAGCTGAGGATATTTAAAAATAGAGGTTACCCACAGCCAAGCCATAGCAAAGTGATGACCTAGATTTCTGGGGTCTCCTAGAGCTGCAGAGGTTGAGAGAAGGAAGTGCCAAGGTTAGATACCAGAGCTACAGGCCTGTCTTGAGAAATTTTCTTTGCCTGGGAGTGAAGGGTTTAAAGGACTCTCACTTCTGTGGTCAAACAATGCCTGTTCATTTCTTGTTTGTTAATGGCCATTGCTGAAGAAGGGGGGGGGGCAGTCAAGTGGAGAGAAAAAAAAAAAGAAAGGAGTGAAAATTCCAAATAAAGGATACAGGGAAAAGGAACTAGAAAAGAAGATGATATGACCCAAGCTCATACCAGGGAAGTGTCTTAGTTACACTTCCCTGCTCCTACCCTCCTCCTAATTAGTTGCTTTGTTCCTTCCCATTTCATCCAGCTAACTCATAAGAATCCTCCCCTCCTCCCCTCCATGATACCAGCGTCCCCTTGGTGGTTAGACCCAAGCTGTGAAACTTAGGGTTCAAACAGCAAATCAAGACTATAGAAGTTGAGTTGGTATTATTCAGTTTTGTCCATGTTAGATTGAATAAATTACAGTTGTGGGTCATATCTATGAAATAAAAAGATAATTGTATTATTCAAAACATACTTTTGAATCAGTAGCAGTAGGCCTCTATTGTATTTCTACATTTTCTAAGCAATAACTGATATGATGATGTACCAGGACAGGGCAGCTTCCACACTAACTTTTTCTTTGCACACTGGGTTTGAATTGAAATTGTTAGGGTCTGTGTAGATGGGGCTCCTGTTTAAACTGAAAGATAAGGTTGAGTTTTGAGAAAAGTGAAAAGAAATATGTGAGCTTTCTCATTCTATTTATGTCAGTTTGGAAGAACTTCATATCACAAATGTCCTCTGTAAAGGATTAATCAGATTCCTTCGTATTCAAAATATGACAAGAAATAGTTGAAGTGTTTGGGCTGAATATTCATGCCATATGTGTGTACAGTCACATATACCCATTTCTGTGTGCATTGCATGTACTTGTCAGCGAGATTCTTATTGTATTGATGATTCCAAAACCTCACAGTATACACCAATTCTTAATTTCTTATGTAGACATGATCAACCTTTCCCAATTGTTTTGAGACAGTTTCTTTCACAATTTATTAATTGCATGACCAGAACTCAACTTAACCTCTTTAAGGTCAGGATTAAAAGTATACCGCTTCGGTAATGTATGCAAATTTTATACATACCTTTCAAACAAAGGTTGTTCTTGACAACCTGAAAGCTTGCCGGACATAGCAACAAATAATGTATGCAAACTGGATTCCAAGCATTGAAGCTCATTTATAAAAATCAGGTTAATGGAACAGCTCGTCACTAGGTGCTCAGAGAATATATGTGCATAAATTTGTATACATTACAGAAGCGGTCTATGGGGGGGGGGGGGGGAGCATGATGCAATGGGTGCCCATTAGTGTTGATCCCTGGATAATACAGTAAAGAAATTTGATTTTGAATAGCAGTCCTGTGCCCATGTTAACACTTGAGTTCAGTTATGATGCCTAAGGGTGATGACAAAAATTTAGGGAGTTTTATGCGAGTAGTTTCCACTATCAAGATGTAGGCCTATTACATTACAGAGAAATATAAAACATGGAATAAATCTAGAAATTTTGTGTCACCAAGTTGGCATTGATTTAGCTGTGCATACATTTTAAGTCTCTGTTTATAAATACAAGACATTCTGGTATGCAAACTATGCATGCATATGATGGTCAGTGATTTTTAATGACCTTGTGGGCAAGCATTTTAATATTAATAAATCAGAATTTTTGATATTTTCAATACTTCCGTTTATGTTATTCTGTGCCATAGTTTCCAGTTTTTTTGACCATCAACTTGTCAAGCCTCATTGGGTTTTTAGTGATGCTCTGTTTTGTCCTTCGTATTTTGTATTTAATGGAAAAATATAACTTGTTATTTGCTTTTAAAAGTGTTTTTGTATACATATTAATGTTTATATCCTCGTATGATTTATGAATTGAAGAATGAACAAAAATTGAATTGAAATTGAAAAGTATAACTTATCAAATCATGTATAATCTAAACCTTCTCATCTCCTGCTTACTTTACAATGGACATCCTGCCGGAGTTTAAACAAATCTAAAATAAGTTTCATCTGCATTAATTGACTTGCCAATGTAAACAGTTTGTTTTCTTTTTCTGTGTGTAATTTTAAAAATAGATGATTATATCAAATTGTTATTATTTCTGTTGTTTATTCCTTTCCACTTCAGTAAGTTGACTCATTCCTTTAAACCAATAATCATAGTCTTCCATGCACATCCCGCTGTCTCTGTTTAAGGGACTGCACACCCCCAGAATCCCATAATCTACAACCCTCCCACGCTGTGAATAGATTCTAATGAACTGGAAACCACAGGTTCAACCCTAAACTAGTCAGGTTCACACGAATGGAGCTAAACTATCAGATTTGCTTACTGTAGTTTCAAAACTTTAAGTTAGCTTGTAGTTGTGTTGTAGTTTCACTTTCACACCGTATGAATGGATTTGTAGTTTCGAAACTTTAAGTTTACTTGTAGTTTTAGAACCACAAAACCACGAGGGGGGGGGGGGGGTCCTCTGTAGCAGTTTCGGACCCCGTGTGGACAGAATAAACTTTAAGTTTCGCAAACTTGTAGTTAAAGATCACCTCTCTGTTCCGGGTCATACCCTTTCGCACGAATTATGAACACAAGATCTGTATGTGTACTGTATACACAATCGGTATCTTTTCCGGTGTTTAACAACGACGATCGCTCGGCTTGTAGCATCGATCGCTCGGCAAACAAGCATCGTTGTTTCGGGCCCTTGTGAACCCTCGTCGTTGTTAGTGAGTCGTTGTTTCATTAACTTAAAGTTTCAAAACCACAAGTCCCGTATGAACGTAACTATCATTTATGGGTACACTAGAGCTACATGTATTTAGATGATATTTGTCATTTGGGTCTTTTGTTTTTGGGGTTTGGACAATTACGGTCATTTAATAATAAACTATTCATAATTATTTTGATAGTAAAAATTTGAAAGGGGAATTGCCAGAAGATTGTTTTGTACATTTCAGGGTCATTTAATTGTGATTTCCATCATTTTTGTCATATGAATAGGAGGGAGAGAGGGGGTAAATTGTTTCTGGTTTTTTGACCCCAACTTGAGATGACTGAAAGTACATTTCATTATTCACTGCTGCACCTCATTTGTTTGTGCACTCTGTTTTAAAATAGCATATTTTGGCCTTAAATTTACACCAACTACAGTGTATGTTGACTTTGTCCAAATTGTTGTGAAATTTGTAGTTAATTTTTACCTTTTCGCATGACTCACTGGCTTCTGATGCCAATAATAGTCTGTTTCCAAGGATAACTTCATAATGATGTCTTTACATTGCATGGGACAAAAAGATTTGTTCAAATATAGGATGAAAAGAATTCAATATTTGTGTGATTTTCGTCTATGTTTGCATGAATTCTGCTTCATTTAGTTACCTATTCAGTCGGAGATCAAAGTTTAACTTTTTTTTATCCATGACCAAACACATTCATGAAATTCTATTTTTAAATCTGTTGAATAATAAGGAAAATGGAGAATATTGTGAAATGCTTGCACTACAAAATATGTTGTTAAATTTGGAACATTTCTGTACAATGCCTTTACTCCCTCCCCCCCCATGTCCTCTGCAAGTACCATGTAAAGAGTTAAGATGGTGAAAGAGAGATAAACAGCCTTGTGCTTTATCGAGAGCTACATTAGAATCAGCCTTGGTTATTCTACTCCTCAGATGCGGATTAATCCTACATGTTGAGGCCTACATCTGTGACAGAGTTTGATCATTTGATGCTCCTTTCTAACTCTTATTAATGTGTCATTTCAAGAAAACTTCCAATCACAAAAGGCATTTGTAATCCACCTCTGAATGGAAAAGTTGCTTAAATTTAGAGGTCTTCATGAGACTCAGCGGGTCATTTGTCCCTGGACACTTGTTAGTTGCAACTGCCAGCCTTGCACTGTTTTTTTTTTTCATACACAGAAAACTTTACAGTTATTTTGTATGATAACTCTAAAATCTATATACCGGTACAGTAAGTAAATTAATTTTCTTGTTTGAATACCATTCACATAACATAATATATACCAAAATGTATCATAAAAGGTAGTATAGCAGTTTTGGCGTAACTGTTTCAAGCTTGAAAGAAATAAAAATATCAAGATTGATTCAGTATTAAAGTTTTACAATGCGGACATTGCACACAATCTTGCACTTCTTTCCTGTATGAGCTTTCAGTAATTCATAGGATATATGTTTTTAATTTCACCGACGTGCTAGGCTCTTGGGCAAAAGAATACATAAACAAAATTATTTGTGTTTTTATTTTTGCGCGAAATGCATGGAAATTTCCACACTGCAAAATATTCCACATTTACAGTACTTCACAGACCACACATATGAGTTTAGTACTGGTTTTTCTAATGTATCAAGCTGATAGCCCTCCTAGATACTGGGTCTGTCAAATTATCAAGTAAAGTGAAATTTTTATGTTAATTCATATGAAAAAACCAACCCCATAATACAATTCTATAATACATGTACTTGGTAACACACCCACTTCGTTAGAGTGGTCTATTAAGATTCATTCCTCAAGAACCGTGCTAAGGTGAGTGTGAATACAAAAGTGATCCAGGAAGTGGTCTTCTGGACCAGTACAGAAGACCACCTCAGCAGTATTGAATTTGACCTGTTGACATGTGCTGCCATAGCAACAAGATCACTTTGATCAATTTGGAAAGGTAAAAATGCACGGAGTGTGAAGGCAATCAAACCGTTCTTCAAGAACCTTTCCTCTAGACCAGTCTAACTAACACCGGTCTAACAGGGAATGTGCCCATATCTGAAAATGTTGATTTTTCTCTTTCTTTTCACGACCTCAGGAACGGGAACCTTTGGGCGAGTGATCCTGACGCGGGACAAGAAAACAAAGGATTACATGGCTTTAAAGGTACTAACGATAGAGGATATAATTAAACTCAAACAGGAGGATCATGTGAGAGACGAGAAGGCTATACTCAGCATCATCAATCATCCATTTATTATTAAATTGTAAGTATGAAAAAAATATTTTCTGTTGAGAGCCAGAAGGGCATTAACTCTGTGTTAAATGATATGAATAATGCCTTTCTGGCTCTCTCCAAACCAATTATGATTATATATAGGACTACGGGACTACGGGACATGGAGCATATTTCATTACATTTCCAACCCTCCAAATATTTTTTTCATTCTTTGGGGTCTCAAAATTATTGAGTGCTCTTTCACTGGTATCGGGGAAGAACTCCCCTAAACAGGAAGTGGAAACAGAGACCTGTATTGACGAAAGAGGTTTATCTTAAATTATGGTCTAAACCATGGTTTAAACCTCCGCTGTCATCTAAAATAAGGGTAAATAAGGGTGAATAAGCATATTTAAGCACATTACTATATCATTGTAAATTAGGACTACCCTTATGGAGGTCGGTTAGATAAACCTCTTTCGTGAATTTGGGTCATAATGTTTAATTTTAACAAGTTGTTATTACCTTTCAGCAGATATAGAGTATAAGGGTGATATTTGCCCTTCAACTTTTTGTGTACCATCAGTGTAATAATTTATCTAGTTTTTAAGTAGAAAAATGACTAGGTAGGCTTTCATTTATGTGGAATCTTTACAAATGGAGGGGAAAAGTTACATGCAGTCTCTTTTCAGAACCCTTTTTAATAAATTATTAATTTAATTCATTTATTATTTTAGCAGCTCTAGAACCTTAGATTGGATCCACCTTGCATGTCACATTATTTTTAGTTGAGAAAGTTGTCAATAGCAAATTTAGCAACTTACTGTTGTCTATAAAATGAGTATGCATTAATTTTGAATTCACACACTGGGCTAAAAGTGATCTCTTAAATGAGTGATAATGAGTAAATCATAAACAAACTCAGAAAATTTCATAAATTATGACTGGCTAGCTCATGGTATTAACAATATCTGCTTTACCTGCACACATTTAAGGAAGACATTATCGTAATTCACAGAGAAATCTGACACCAGGATGAGGATGTTTCATTTTGTTTTGATGAGTGTCTATTGTCAGTTCTTATCCTGATATCATTAAGCCTTGTTTACCATCTGCAAACACCTCTTGAAGGATTAGGAAAGCAAACAGTGCGGTTCTTATAAGAGTCATCTTTGTTGTCATCTTTGTTTGCTGAGGAGGGAAGATTCTTCAGTTCAGATGGGTCAGGAAAGGTGGGGTGAAAGTTTCAACTCTGAAGGAGTCAAGGAGATGTCATTTAACATAGAATTCAGAGAGAAAAAACTGTGATCTTTGTTTAATAGTTGAAGAGGAAGATTCTTCTCTTTAGTAAAAGTGGAGTGAAAGTTTCAGCTCTGAAGGAGATGTCATTTAAAGTAGAATTACAAGAAAAAACTGTGATCTTTGTTAGTTGAGAAGGAAGATTCTTCTCTTTAGGGAATGTGGAGTGAAAGTTTCAGCCCTGAAAGAGATGTCAGTTAAAGTAGAATTCAGAGAAAAACTGATCTTTGTTCGTTGAGGAAGAAGATCCTTCTCTTTAGGAAAAGTGTGGTGAAAGTTTCAGCTCTAAAGGAGATGTCATTTAAAGTAGAATTACAAGAGAAAAAGCTGTGATCTTTGTGAGGTGAGGAGTAACATTCTTCACTTAAGGGAAAGTTAGGTGAAAGTATCAACTTTGAAGGAGATGTCATGTAAAGTAGAATTAAGAAAAAAAACTTGTGATTGACTTGAAATCCACAATTGGGCAGTTCCGTGCAGAGTGTCCTGTATAACATTTGACATATATCGGTATATATTTCATCCATAAAAGAAAAGTCTCTCGATATGACCATGTCTATAGTTGGCGATACTTTATACAATGGTCACCTTTATTCACCTTTATTCAATGGTCATATCGAGAGCTTTTTGATGAAATATGTGGGAAAATGGCATATGTCGTTCAGGACACATTGCAAGGAATTGCACAATTCATGACACAGTCCAGAAAATAATTATAAAACTTGCTTTGCATGATTGCAAAATTGTTTTGGAGGACAGTAAGAAGTTCTTTGCAAATGTATATGCATGAAAGCTGTGAATGTTGATTGGATTTTTCTGTTCATCAGTAATGAAATGTGTCACTGATGTGCATCCCTATTGTAGATTGCATTAAAAATGAAATATTTTTTGTTTTAGAATTTTATAAAGTTCAATAAATCATCTTGTGTATTCTTCTTACTGTATGACCTATGTGTAATCTCAATCATTTGCCATGTAAACTTGTCATTCTGTGCAGACTATGTGGTGGAAATGGTAAATCAATCAAAACAGCCAAATTAAAATTAGACTGTCAATTTACAGGAGGTGTTCTCAAAATGGTGCATGTACAAGTTCATTAGGTCAAACTGAATTTTGCATTTTGTCTGGGATCGCAATCAGAAAATTAATGGGTCTATGGGGTTTCATCAAAGCAGATACAAGAGAAGAATTATTTTGATTGAAGTCTCCAAGTTATGGTGCAAAAATTACAGAAAGGAAGTTTTTGCACACTTCATACAGGCAGCTATAATAGACGTATGTGCATTCACTGCTACTTGAACATGCTTGTCAACCTGGAAAAGTTCTGCCTGATAGAGTTTCATCTTTTGAAGAACAGCTTTGACGAAGTCATATTGATTTTTTGTCTTTCACTCATCAGAGGAAAATGCAAGAATGAAAAGCTACAAAGCAGAAATGAAAAAAAAAAACAGTAAATTTTGCATGTTTTGTTCTTTTTAGTTCCTGTTTTCATTATTCAATTTTATTTTTTATTCTTTCTTGCATTCTTATCCTGATGAGTGCAAGACGAAGGGCTTCAGTATGTCTTCTATTAAAGCTATTCCTCGAATTTTTAGCTCTCAACAATCATTTCTTCATTTTCATTTTGAGGAAATACTTCTAAAATTGATCCCACAATTCCATGCATTTATGATTTTGTATGACTTTCACAAAGAAGAGCAAGATGTGATCACACTGATAGTATATAAACTACCCTGAAACAAAAAGCCCTCTTGCCAGAGTTCAATCACTAGGACCACATCCTAGGAGCTGATCACTTTACTCTGATGTCAATCTCAATCACCCCTCCGATCAAACGCCTATATAACTCAATACGGCCATCTTCTCCAAACAACTGTTCCCACTTTGACATGTCTCTTCCCTCGCTAATGCCTTTGCCAGGACTCCCCCTGCCATGAACTTGGGGCCATCATCCCCCCAACTCCCCCTCCCCATCAGTCCACAGTGCTGCCCTGCCAATTAAAGTGGGAATATATATATGGATGCAGGCATAAATTATTGTTTCATAGTAAGTACTCAAAGTAGAAAAACAGTATTTTTGGTTGAAATGTACAGAAATCGGTTAAAACCTGAATATTAGAAATGTCTGGCTGCGGGCAGAGAGATCACTACAGGGCTCTGTAATTTAATTTTAATTTTAATTTATATTGGGGTTACCATCTGAGCAACATGGACATTTGCTTTTAAATAGGTTGCCAGTTCAAAACAAAAAAATGCATGCCCGGAAGGTTGCCCGGCAGGATTTTAGGTGCAAAATGGCCATCGGGCAACTGGTAATCGAGCCCAGCGCTATTATCCATCTCAGGCAACCCCCCCTCCTCCCAGGCTGTTGTGTCATCCACCGTCCACCCTTGGCAACCCCTCCTCCCCGCTAGGAGGAAAATTACATAGCTCTACGGGACATGGAGAGTTGGTCATTACCATCCCTCTGCTGTGTGCTATCAGCATCATCCTGGTATAAGGACGTTGCCTTGGAACGCGTGAGGTGGAGGGCATCAGTCCTAAAGTTAGCCTGTGTAGCAGACTGCCAAAGATCACCATTTTTTCTCTCATCCATTTAGATGTCTGTCATCCCCATTGCTAGCTTGAAATTATGTAATTGTTTTCATAAATAGGCCTATATATCTGCAGGGAGATGGAAGGGGAATCCCCCTAATATGTGGTCTGACTTTGCATGTTTACTTACATAAATCCAAATATAGAATTAGAAAAGGTGCTGTCATTCAGCTTTGAATATTATTCATTTCAGTAATGTAAAAGGAATTTGACAGCTACAGTCCCTAATACATGCAGGCCTCATTAGCCATAGGGAATAATTATTGGACTGAGAAAGGAATACTCATGTTCTTTTCTGTGGTAAGAATACAAATTTCCTATGAAAATAGCAAGGTTTTATTGGTGTAATCTGTTATTCATTCCAGGCAGTACAAAGAACAATCATTTCTTGTTAGTCTGTATTATATCCATAACATGTATAGGAGCTTGACCTAATATCATGCACTATACTGGATTATGTGCACGACAAGTGCTAAATTATCCGAGTATAGTTTTGTTTGGACCTGCCCGAGGGATGATTTAGTATTTAAAATTCATATAGTCCAGCAATGGTACATAAATAGAACATGCACTAATTGTTATAGTAAATAGACCCCTAGATCTATAACTGTTATTGTGTATTAGGCCTGCATTCCCCGTGCAAAAATCAAAGTTATAGTGCACGTGACGTGATGCGAATCTAACCAATCACAGGGTGTATTATACATACGCTATTTACTATAACTGGATATTTAAATCTTTACGTTTATGCTATGACAAATATTTTGTTTCCATTGGTATACATGTGATGACCCAAAGCACATTTTCAGTAAATTTGAAGCCCAAAGTCGTTCATTGGATAGGAGGCATGATGTTTTATTTCTGTATATGCAAATAAATCACCTGTCATGGAAAAAATCTAAAATGATGCAGACAACCTTGAGTAGATGTATTCAGAATTCACAACAGATGTGTAAAAAAGTGCATTAACCAAGAAATCAATGCCTATTGTGCATAGAAAATTTGCAAACAGATACATGTAGGTAGTGGAAAGGGGATTTTTGTTTTCTGTAATAGCTGTACCACCTGCATTCAACAAGACTTTCTGTGAAGATTTGAATAAAATTGTTTGAATGTACTCCCTTTTTTCGCTCAATAGGATCAATGTTTGATTGGCGCTTAATTGATTGTTTAGACAAAAGAAATGATGCATGCCACAGGGAAAAACTTAATCTCTTTTGCAAGACATACACGTAATAGTGATATTAATAAAAATATATCTTGTGTACCCAGGGCCAGGGTAGCCTCATTTCTATTACACTCTTCTCCCTAAAAGGGCCCTTCAGTTATTACCCTGGCTTTAGCCCATTTTACATGATCAGGGGGGGGGGGGTGTTTCACAAAGAGTTAAGTTTGACTTAAAGTCGCACTTATATTCCTAGTTGCGCACTGTATATTACGCATCACCGCATTGGTCAGATCACGCATTTAATACTGTATGCAATGGCGCTTACGCATGACTTAACCCTTTGTGAAGCACCCCCCAGGTGCTCAAGCATTCAAGAAATTTCAATAAAAGTTTCATCAATATATTGCAAAAAAAAAGAAATATAATGCTACATGTATGTCAAATAGGAAAGCATCTAATTTTGGTGGACCAAGTCCTGTAAAAACGAGTACCGGTAGGTAAAAGTTGCAGGTACATGTAGACTCATATTTTTATGATTCCACTTTTCAAGCATGTACATATTCAATATTAACAAATTTCATGTTACAGTTCATTACAGAGATACTGTATATTTCTGACTTGTATAAAAATGTAGCATTTAGACATGAGCTTTGAACTCAAAACTGAAGTGTAGTTCTTCATGTCTTATTCTATGGAAGCAATATAAACTTGCTAAATAGGGGCCTATATGTTAAAGCAATTAGCTCTATCATTTGCTACAGATCGGCATAACTTTATTTCTAATTGTACAATTGCAAAAGAAACTCGAACGTACCAAATGTAACAAGATTTATAGCTTTTGATAGACTGAAATACAGTATCATGTTTCATCATAAACCCATGTTGAACTGGTGCACTGTGGTCTGCGACATCAAGACTACGTTGTCTTCACATGGTTTGTGCATGATCGGCTCGAACCAGTATCGATTTTTCCTCACAATCAATTACACACTGCAAGAGTTCTTGAATGACTTATCCACCATCATGTTATTCTGTCTAAGAATGCCATGGCAGACTGGGTTTGGAAGAATACAATGGACTCTCCTTGTCATGGGAAACTTGATGAGCTGTGCGCTAAATACTGTACCCTTCGGTTTGTTTCTCCCTGCCCGAATATCAGAAGATTAAATGAAAAGACTACTGTTCTAGAAACTTTTTCATGCATAAATTTTTGAATTTTATTATTATTTTTTTGGGGTAATTTTTGTCTTTCTTTCTTTCTTTCTTTCTTTGTTTATTTGTTTATTTCTTTCTTTATTTCTTTATTTTTTAATTTTTTTTTTTTTTTTTTTGGGGGGGGGGGAGGTCATTAAGATTCAAATAAGTTAATAATCATATAATTAAATAATTTGTGTCAATTTCACAATTAACACAATACTGAAATTTTAGCACTTCGCAAAAGTTTCCTTCTGTGAAAATGGCTGTCATTTACAGATGGTGAAAGTTTCATGCCGTAATATTGTCTTGTTTTACAACTATAAGTGGAAGTTGAAAAGTGAGTCCTGGTGATGAAAAAATTCAAACGTTCCACAATTTTGAGATAGAAAATTTATGATATGCTGATAAAGGAATAATATAGGACTATGCAATTTATGTAAAAGGGAATTTTCCTTAGTCAGAAAATACGAACCTTTTAAAATATTTGAATTATTAAGCAATTAAAGTTACATTGGTATAACAGGAAAAGAAATCCTACTTTATACATAATTTTATATTTTGAACGTAAATTTTCTGATTTATTTCGTAATAATGAATACTTTGAGTATATAGCCTAAAATAACTTGAGTCCACTTTCATTTACAATTTTGTATTTTTCTGTATCTGTATGCTCTTCATGCCTAATGGGAGAGCCAGCCTTGCCCTTACTATAGATGTTACATAGAAATTTAAAATTTAGACAACCTGCATGTTTTTTTTCTTTGAATATGAAGCAATTATCAGCAAAAAGCATAATGTAGTTTAATGTAGATCTACTAAGATCCATCCAAGAATTGTGGTGTTGTTAACATACGGAGAGAAATGTCTTCAGCCAATTTTGCCTATTGTTAGTAAGGCAATGAAAATAGTTTCTCAATTGAAATTGATAGGCAGGTGCACAATGGAAAGAGCAGTGAATGAACCTGCACAATAGTCCTTTTTGTAAGTCCTAAATCCATAATCCTGTAAAAGATTTCTGAGTAGAAATTGTACTGGAATATCTTCTGCGTGCTTCAACACTTTGCAAGGAGATCATTTTCCATTTACCTTTCATTGAGATTTCGAAATTGCTCATTGAAAACATTTACAGTGGAGCTGAAGAAAATAGACCAACTCTCGATTCAAGAAAAAGTCCTAAATCAATGCACGTTGTATGCGATAGATCAATCCAATGCTCCCAGTACTTCAAAGTGTTCTTGCAACACTTGCATTCATTCAAGCCATCAAAGATGTAATTTTTAGTTAGTGATACATTTGTTTGGCAAGGGTAGGTTGAATATATATAATATATATATATAACCTAGTTCATATCAATTGGTGATTAATTGGTTTCTCCCCTTAAAGGGATACTCAACCGCAGATTGTGGACGTTTTTATGCCGCAAGAGGGCACCGTGATCGTTACCTGATCATGCCGTACGAGTGAATGGGGCTTACGCAATCCTGACTTTCCCCACGGCCACCTGGGGGTGTATCCCTTTAAATACTAGGGCTCAAGGGTCCATATTAACTTTTTTAGGAAGTTTTGGATCTGTGTTAACCTGGATCCATGTTACAACACCCCTTTGTTTCAAAACATCATTCAGACACAGTGGCACCCCCTCCCTTTAGAAACTCTAGTGGCAAATCTGAAGTAGACAACCCTAAAAATGTGCCCACCTTTTCAAATTGTTGACCCAAAAAGCACCTAAAAAAGTGATGGCCCTTAATATTTTGCTTGTTAGAGATTTTTGAAGTTGACACAGGCAGTAAGGCACCCCCCCCCCCCCGAATCCTCCCCATTTCTGACACTTTTGTAATCAGACCTAGGCTCTGACACAGGCTACACATAAAGTGAAAACAAATACCGGATAAGTCCTTGTCCATCAGTGTACATTAACACTCTCATATACATGTACGAAGGAGACTGAGTGGTAGATTTAGGGGGCAAAACATGATGTGCACTTTACTTTTTACTTTTATATGAATTTTTAGGTGTTCATATATGCTCCCTCCTCCCCCCCCCCTGCCAAATTTGATACCCCTTTTCTTGTTTTTCATATACAATATATATAGACATTGAACCTTCCTATATGTAGGTGTCACGTCATGAAGCAGGCATCGAAAATGGTGTATGAAGGAAGGATATATAGGACATTCCATTCCTTGTTCCTCCCCATCTCCTCCATAGGCCAAGCCATATGAAGTATATGATGGGTTCCAGATGTAACATGTAGACATGAATGTAACCTACAGATGACAAATTAATCCTGGACTTAATGGAGGCTAGAAATAGATCCTGATTATTAGTACCACCGATTAAAATGGCAGTGGCGTGATGACTGGAATTGCCTGCAGGTTAGCGGCAACAAATAGAACTGATTATGTGACGTGACTGATGTACGATATCAGAGAACAACATATAGCCTGTTCAGACTAAAGAAAGTTATACTAGTACAAGATTCGTGTAGAGAAATGTATAAAAAATCATAGTGAGAGTAGAGAAGTTTCGTTAGGTAGCTTTAATAGCGAAACGTTGTGGTGTTTAAAAACGCGGGAATGACACATATATGACAAAAATATTCAAAATCAAAATTTTATTTTATAGAGGCAGAACAAAAATATTAAGATGTAGAATTAGTATTTACCTCTTTGAACAATTAAAAGCAAAATAGTATGAAAATATTTATTCAGATATGTTTAAATCTAATTTTAGAAGCACAGACAAAAGTAGGCAATTTTTCTCTTTGCGTCTTCCCCGCGTCTTCATGCACCATTGCGTTTCACTAAGGTACCTTATAGGACTTTCAGACTATAGAAAATTAATCACTTATCGTATAGCTATACAATGAATTTATAGGTAGTCTGAACAGGGGATAAATGTTATCATGTACAGGAGGGGAGGTTAAGGGGGAGGTTTAAACCCAGACTATTTTTAACCATTGTGTTAATGAGAAGGATATGATAACATGCAAGTGCAATGCAAGGATATGGTGACAGGAAGATTGTAGGGAGAGAGAGAAATGCATCCTGGGATACGAAAGTGATGGATGGGTTATGCCGTAAGATGAGAGAAAGATAACATTAATGAAAGTAACCTAAGTTTTACATTTTTTAGAAAAACATATTTCTTAGTGGAGCATGCCTTTAAATGTAATATCTAGCTTGTTTAGCTTTATGCCGCAAAAGCAGTGGGAAATATTATGAACAGGGAGGGGAAAGAGCCACCTCCCCTCCCTGTTATGAATGACAATACATGAAGAAACTTTGTCATTGAGTAAAAAAGTCTTATTTCCTCCAAGAATTTTATCATGAATGTGGTCATCTTTATATTTCTGTCTTTTATGAGTGCACTTGAAAGTGAACAGAAAAGTACATTTCTTTTTCAAAAAGAGAAGTTTATATAAATTTCTTTTTTCAAAGGAACCAACTCATCTTTGAGTCTGATTATAATTTTTAGTGGAACCTCTCCAATTGAGAGTTTTTAAAGCATTTTAGGAAAGCTTTCTTTCATTTTGAGGTGCTTTGTGAAGTCTTAATAGGTTTGCTACATGTACCTAGCAAGGGGCATAAAGTGGTCACCATGAGAGAGAGTGGGGGGGGGGGGGGGGGGGTACCTGTAGATCATGAGAGGAGGAATTACTGGAGTTTTATTCATACATAACTGAGCACAGTATGTATTGTACTGCTCTAAAGGAGCTATATTTATCTGCAATTTCAGACAGCAAATATGATTTATTTACTTTTCTAAACAGGCTTGATTGAATTTCCCTTTTTCCCCCAAAAAATAAACTACATTCCTCAAACCCAGGAGCTATTTGAAAAATAGAGTAGGAATAGTTCTTTGACCCATTATTGAGAAACTTTTGAAAGCAAATTCACAGCTTAAGCTTGGATGGAGAGTTGAGAGCTTGTTCAATATATGGCTATATTTACAGTATATTTCCTTTTATAAGTAACCATCAAAAACTCTCATTGGTTGTTTTTATTGTATTTTCTTACTAAAATGTTCAAAATTTTATGCTGGATGGCCAATGAGTGGACATATACTGTAGAAAATCCAACAAATACCCAAAGTTAATTGATACTAGACTTTCAAGAAAAAAGATGGCTTCCCAACTAACTGGTGTTCATTTGAATGACTCATTAAAAAGGCTTACCTTCAAAATGGGATGCGGATGAAACCAAGATTGTGTTATCATGACAAATAAAATGTCATAAATTTAGCTTGTAATAAGCCCTTTCTTGAGTTTGAGTTGACTTTAACACCTTTTCTATTCAAATGCACAAAATCAATTGAAAATAACTCAGCAATTGTTTTCCAACTGAAGTATTAAACTAATGCATAAGTGTTTTAACCCACACTCGCTGCTTCAGCCCAAACTTGGTACAAGAGGATTTTGACAGTACTTTTTGAAAAGCTTGCGGCTCAGTCATCTGTGGCAGCAAAGTTTTGAATTAGTTTTTTTTTTGTATTTTGTGTTTTTATTAGAAAATCAAAAGAAATCACAATAATTACAAGTGATTTACATGATTAAAAACAGAATCACTGAACCAAGAAAAACCAAACAGTAAAAATAAAGTAATTGGTACAAAAAAACAAAAAAACAAAAATGGCAGAAAATTGAGTTTACAAAATAAATATTGTTCAAGAGCGAAGCTCCGAGAGGGAAAAGGTGAACCCAAGGATCACCTATGGACAGATGGGAATAAGCAGGACCGAGGAGCGGGGTGATCCACACAGACACACATCCCCCCACACACACTCATTCACAAGCACCACCTCAACCCCCCCAAAAAACCTCTCAAAATAGGGCCCCATGAAATAAAAGAAGCTATCAAAGTTGGGTATACTTTTTTTTGGATACGTACTGTATATATATTTTTTGCAATAAGGTATCATAAGGATGAACTTACTAGTAAAAGATTTATTGATTTGGAGTGAGCTAGATATAATCGTTGTCTGAGATATGATGTAAAGCTCTATTCAATTGTAATTTAGTTTAATTAATTTTGGCCTAACTTTTTCTTCCATGAACTTCAATCAGTTTATCGACAAGATTCTTCTTTTAATTTGTCACTTTAATATAGTCATCACAGGTAAATCATTGAAACAATCTTTTATCTATGAGCAATGACTTTGTTTGAGTTGAGGTTTAGCAAATACAAAAAAAAACAATCTATAGAAACGTGATATCATATTGTTTTACATTTGTCAGAATAATATAAATAGGAACACACTTCCTTGTTTCCCACAACATTCCCATGGCAACTTTCACCAGGTAATCAAATCAAAATTAATCTTTGTTTGACTTTCAGAGCGTAGCAATGTTTTAAAAACGGAAGTAGTTTAACTGAAAATTTTAAGTGCTTTTGGGGAGTTTTGGTGTTTATGATGTTTATCTCTATAGTTCATCTCTATAGTAACAATGGTCTATACAAGAATAGAATACTGTTATTCCGCGAATATTATTATTATAGCTTATATCACATTATGATATGACATCCCTATGCGATTCCAAAGAGCGTTGGAAATTATGACCTCAGCTCTCTTAGCCATTGTCAGCGCACAGTGCATTTCAGGGAATAATTTACCAGATGCCCACCTACCACGCCTGGGCTAAATATGGCAAATGTAGATTAATATCTTGCCAAATGTTGTTAGTGCTGCAGCAGGGATTCAAACCCTGCACCTTATGGTACACAGTCTAGAGACTTATCCACTTGACCACATGCATGCAGTGTCTGAAACACACATAGAATGTTAAAGCAGGAAAAGTTTCTGTGGTTGAATAAAGTCACTCCAAAGCACTTGGTATCCCGCCCCAGGTTTAGTTTACCTTGCAAATAAAGACTTGTACTGAGTAAATATCACTGGTCTGTTCCTTGTATTTGACTATGAAGGCTACATACTTGCTGTCTGCCTGTACTTCTACAGGCCCTAACGCCCCCCCCCCCCCCTTCAGATCAGAAGAGTAAACCTGAAGAGCCTAGAAGTTGTTCATATGTGAACATTGCACAGGGATTTATTTTGCAAGTACAAGACAACATCAGAACCTGAGTAATAGCAGTAGAAGAATAGTGTACTATTATACAAAAAAGTAGCATGTAGGTGACAGTTCAGGAAATTTTATTATGTTTTAGTGCTCTTATGAGCCTCTATTCTGTTGTTGTACAATCTCATTTAATTTCATAGTGATAATTCTTTTGAGCAATATGTCACCTTAGCTATTATGTACTATTAACAAATGAAACCAATTACCATGATCAGGATAATAATGCTGATTGTCATCAGTCCCCTTTTGATTTGCTGAAGTGACTTGTATTCAGGGGCAGCTGCAAGATTTTGTAAGGGAGGGGAGGGGGGGGGGGGGTGTTCAATTTCCCAAGAAATTGTGACCAAAACAAAATAAGGTCATCAGATTGATTTGTTTGGATGTTGAATTCACACCCCAAAATCCCTGACCAGCAGAAAAAAAAGAAGAAGAAAAATTAAAAAAAGGTTATCAGGCAAAAAAGAAGAAAAAAAGGGGGGGGGGGGTGTGTGTGTGGGGGGGGGGGGTGTCTAAAACACAAAACACCTATGAAACACAGAAAAGGGGGAGAGATCCCGATTCCCCCCCCCCTGATCCGCCATATATATATACAGAATATCAAATTTGAGATGCATGTTTCTCATCAAAGCTCGCTAATGATGTAGCTGCACTCTTTCATGTGCACTGTTGAATTGTGGTCATCAACCAAGATTGCATGCTTTCAAGAGCAAGAAATTTGAAGCAAATTAGGAACTGTTGGCCCATTAACTAGGATATGTTCAAAGAACAAATTTTTTTCATCAGCTACAAGAGCGTGAATGACATTTCTAGGCATATGAACATTCAGATAATATTTTTGTTTTAGCTAGTAAGCTAGTAGTAGGGTTAGTAATTTAATATCTCTTTATTCTTAGTATTTATTTATGAAATTCCAAATTAACCTATTTGAGCATACATTTGTAGTGATAATAGCCATTACAAGTATCATCAGGGGGGGGGGGCGGGGATGTCTCATTGAGGCCTGTTTGGCATCCGCGTCCATGAAAACAAGTAAAAAGGGGTATTTTTTCACCACCAGACGGATATCCCAGGGACCTCGTTTATGGTATCAAAAACCTGAAAATACACAATAAAAAGAATCCAAAGAGGTTCTTTTCTATTTTGTCAATGAAAACATCATTCTGTAAGTCTTAAATCCTGTCTTAAATCCTTGTTTAGGGTGCTCTTCAGAAATGTCATTGACTTGGATGCCATACAGGCTCCTGGGTATCATCAAAGCACTTTTACAGTATTGTTACCCCAGCCATTTTATTCAGTTACAATCATATAAGCTCTGCTTGCTCACTCTTCATTCCAATTCGGGATGACATAAAAGTTACGTTCACATGATGGGAGCTAAACTTCAAGTTTCGCTTGTAGTTTCGAAACTTTAAGTTTACTTGTAGTTCTACAACCACAAGCAGTTCCGAATAGTCGAGGGGACGTGTTGTTTAATGCGATCAGCCAACCGCTGAGAAGTTCGTCCAAGCTTTGCGATTGTTCTGAAATTATGGCGTCCGGGTTGTGTCCGGGTTCATCGAGTATAATATAGTTGATTTCGAGTAATTTGTTATATACCTGCGTGATAACCTGATGAGTGCAGGTCGAAAAGCTTTGTTATCATGTCTCTTTTTCGTGCCATATTGAAATTTTGTAGTACCAAGAAATTATTTGTAACTTAAAGTTTTGAAAACACAAGTCCCGTATAAACGTAGGTAAAGATACTATTACAATTTTACCAAGCCTTTTATGCTGTTTAGAAATCTGTGCTGCAAATGGATATGAAGTTATCAATTTCAATTACTTGTTCTTTATATGTGCAGTCTCACATGCTCAGGATGTTTTCACTTGTCTGAAAATAACTGAAACAGAAACATGTTGAAATAGCTACGAACCTCAAACAAACATAATATTTCCTTCCTTTTAGTGTAAGGGCCTACATGTGTATGTATGTATTCCCATTTGCAAGTGCATATAAAGCCAGTGATGCTTTTATGGCATGTGTATGCAATGATATTGAGTAGAAAAGAAAAGAAAAACATCTTAAAACCATGATACATAAAAGCCAATGTACAGAGCTATCACAATTACAATCAATTTAAGGGAAAGTCCACCTTGCTGATTTGAATAAAAGCAGAAAAATAAGAGAAACAAATTAATTAATGAAAGTTTGAGCACAATCCAACAAGAAATAAGAAAACTATGAATTTTAGATGGTGTAATCAATGAAACACAAATTGGCAACTCTGTGACATATCTTGCGAGCTCCTCCCCCATTTGGTCGGTACAGAAAATTTCATAAATTTTCATTTTATTAGCTGTTGAAGAAGGAATACATTTGTTTCATACAGGTTCTTTGTGTAAAACATCATAATTATGTGCAATGATTATCTATAGGTTGCATGCATGTATGATGAAATATTTTCTTTGGAAAATAAGGATGAGCTTCCCTTTTAAGTAGTCAACACTTGAGAAACTTTTTTTGTTTAAACTTGAGAGCACATGTATGATATGTTATCACAATTTCAATTCAATGACTATTTGACATCCTACATGTGTTAGAAATGTATGCCTAATTATTAGAAACCCCTCTTTGAACAGAACTTTGTTGCAGCCTCTTCTATATTTTTTTCTAAACCAGGGGAGTGTTTCATCAAGTGTCTTGTCAGTGATTTTTACTGACAAATTTGCTGTCAGCCAATCAGATGCAAGGATTTCAGTAGCTTATAACAGTTGTCGGTAAAAATCACTGACAAAACGCTTGATGAAACGCTCCCCAGAAGTATTGAGCCATATAAATTGTTCACATTTTTCCTGATGAGCATATCTGTGAATGGATATTGGACATTAGAATAGAATGTAGGTGATGATAATTAAGGTTGAGTTCTGGGAAAGGTGAAAAAATTTTTTTTGAGCTTTCTTATTTCTTTTATGTCAGTTTGGAAGAACATAGTAGAAATGCCCCTTGAAAAGGATTTCTCTTAAAATGCCCTTATAATCGAAAAATATGACGAAAAATAGCTGAAATATTCAGCGTGCAGTCCCATATAGGCCTACCCATTTCTGTTGCGGTGCATGTGCTTTTGAACAAGTTTGGGTCGATTTTTTTATCAGTTTGATAATTCCAAAACCTCACAGCATACACCCATCCTTGCTTCCAGACAGTTTCTTTCACAATTTTGTAATCGCATGATCTGGGGAGCGTTTCATCAAGTGTTTTGTGAGTGATTTTTACCGACAACTGTTATAAGCTACTGAAATCCTTGCATCTGATTAGCTGAGAGCAAATTTGTTGGTAAAAATCACTGACAAAACACTTGATGAAATGCTCCCTGAACTCAACTTCATCTTTAATTGAAGTCACTTCCAATTTGGCAGAGTCCATGGTAAGAACTATTGCAATGCAGGTGTAGTAAGTCCTGAAATTCTTTGTAAAAAACACTTGTGAATGAACATTCAAATACAGAATCTGGGTGATGAGAAATGTTGGGTCTAATTGAAGAAAATAGAACTCCCTCATCCATTTGGAGACTAACCATGACCTCTATGACAAGCTGAGGGGTCACCACTTGTGATGACATGTGGTCTACAAAATCCAGCAAGTCGATTGTGGGGCGACAAAACCTTGTATCGCAAAAAAGTTAAATGTTCAGGAGAGTGAAAAATACACAACACTAAGAAATGGGATTGCCTTCCCTTTAACATGCCACAGTGGCTTCATTTTTGGAGTAGGAGAGCTGGGATTTGGACAGGACATCACTTGACTGATTATCTGAAGATTAACACAAAAAAGTAATCTCACTAAAATTTGAGATACAAGGCTTTAGCACCCCAGCGACGATATGCTTTTCCACTTACTAAAGATGCAGTGTAAAAAGTAGGCCTCCCTTATTTTTCACGAGAGCACCAAGTAGGTTCCATTTACTACACCTGGATCAAGATTTGGACCAAATTTTCTCAAGAGTTTGGCAAATTTTATTTCAGCAAGCCCCCCCCCCCCCACTCACCAAGTCTCACGCATTAGGCATGACAGTCACGCATCTGGGCTCTTACTCACGCCTAAAAATCTCTTTCTCATGCCTGGCCTCACAGCCTATCTCCATATATATTACACATACTGCGCGGCGAGTGCACCGTTCCTCGCCTACATGTACCTGGCGCTGATGCGCGGGAAATTTACGCATAGCTGGTCTTTGACCTTGGTGTCTCTGCCCCCCCTCCAAAAGGAGGTCCTTAGATTTTACCCTCTTGAATACTAAGCTTGAGATGACTCGCTGAGGTCTGTAGAAAAAGCTTGTTCTACTCAAATTAATCTTTGCTTTACCGTTAACAATGGGTTCAAACTTGCAGACACATGTGAAAACCGGGTCCGCTAGCACTATTCATAAGGACCGCTAGTCATAGAAAACCGCTATTCATTTAACACACGTTATGAATATCGGTCCTTATGAATTGTTATGGATAGTGGTCCTTATGAAAGGAGGTCCTAATAGCGAGGTAATTTGTCTATGGTTTGCTCGCTATTTAGAAGGACCACTATTCATACAAAACCGCTATTCATTTCTTCATGCGTTATGGATAGCGGTCCTTATGAATAAGTGGTGCTTATGATGTGAAAACGTGTCCTCAGATTTTTGAATTTGCCCAAACTTTAAAATGAGACTATATTTTTAGACTACGATATTAGGCAAACTCTCTGTCAGTACAAATTCTAAGACATTCCGTGGAGTTCAACCAAGGTTAGACCTCACAACCTGTCATTCACTTCGGCCTTTGTTGGAAAACTTGAGGAACCATTTCAATGGACCTGACCCTCGAAAAACATCATTACCGATGCTTTCATGACAGAGCACATAAACCGGCATGTGTGGAGGACTTTTTCCAGACATGTGCAAGCTTTGATTCCAGGCAGATTGTATGATATATTTTTTCTTTCCATAAGAACCATTTTCCCATTTCTCAAGTAACGAATTGATACTTTGTAGACTATCACTAGATTGAGCTTTGAAAATTATTAAATAGTGTACATGATTATGAACCAAACTTGATCAAACTCAATCTCAGAGAGATTTGGGGAAAAATATTCTGCCTAGACAGAAGGTTTGATATCACCTCTTGGGTATAATTTTCTGGAGAAGTGACATTTATTTTTAAAAATGTAGGTGCATGTGATTGTGAGGTAAGGGCCATTCTTTGAAGTAGCAGAACAAGAGGATCAAGATAGGCAACCCAATTTTTTCCTTTTTTGGTCAACTGTTACCTTGCGTGCAGAAATCCGCGAAGAAAGAGAAGTAGAAAGGGTAGCTATTAAGGATGGAAAATATGGCATTTTACAATTTTGACTATTTTTCTTTTTTTAGTTTGTTGGTAGGCCTACATTGTAAAAAGTTTTGTGATCGACACTTTAGGAAAACTGCAGAAGATTAGAGAGGAGATGTTCATATGGGGAACAACTGAGACTAGCTGTAGTCACACCAACATGCATAGGACAAATTTTCTTCCGATATGATAATAAAACTAGATTTTAATTCGTCATGAGGACGAATTAGGTGGTCTGTCTTTCAATTTGTACGATCATGATTGTAATCAGGATGATCATAATAATGGGGAAATGCTAAACTGAAGATAGGATGTCAAGAAATGCCATGAATGGAGATGCTTCTTGAGGACGGGAATGTAGCAAAATGTGTAACGGTCATTGTAAAACGATTATGGTGAAGATGATAATGGTGATTATGATGATTATAATGATATAATGATGATGGCGATGGATATAATAATAGCGATGATGATCATGACGGTGATGATGATACAGGATACTTGGGAGATTAACCCCATAGCTCTAATACAGGACAGGAAATCATAATTTCTATAGGGTTGTACACAAACTACTGCACACTACTTTCTAATAGACATAATATGGAAAATAAGGCAGTTTATTACATGATTTTTGATTTTTTATGTTACAATAGTCGAGGAGGATGGTAAAATGACAGGCAAAAGGAAGCAAAAAAAAAAAAAAAAAAATCGGCCCCGGGGATCGAACCAGGTACCTTGACCATGGTAGTAATGTGCTTTACCGATAGACTAAAATATTTCCCATAGAGATAACACGTAAACGAAAAACGGGATTCTCGAATCCCATTTGGTAGTTCAAAATAGGGCATGATCCCGACATCTGATCAAAATTTGGAGACCACCTTTATGAAAGCTTATAGTCTCAGCTACAACATATTAAAATCTGGAAGGAAATAGACCAAAAATAACTGAGATACAGCTCAGAGAACGATGTCATGTAGATTCATGATTCGAAAAAAAATCATCTTCCATAGACATAACACGCAAATAGGGACAATTCTGACATGTCGTCTTTAATTGAAGATTTCAGTGTGATGACGTCATCAAAATGAAAAATGATGGTGACTGATCTTGTAGAGAATTGTCTCAGCTATAACATATCAAAATTTGGAAGAAAATCGACCACCTATTACTGAAATATCATCAAAAGAATACAAAAATGATGACGTCATTTTTTCAAAATCATTTTTTTGAGTTCATATGCAAATATGATGACGTTAGAACATGAGATCGGCAAAATTTCTACATGAATTCAAATCTACAACTCCCAGGCTTTCAGAATATGTAAAGGAATTGGGAGTTTTCCGTGCATTCTGAGGAGCTATGGCGGATTCTAGATAGGCATGTTTTTACCACTTTTTACATTAGAATGCCCATTGACGTGCGCACGAATTTGAAAGTTTGATGCGCTCGTACGACATTACGGAAGGTCGAGAATGACTGTAAATAGTTGGAAATTGTCAAGAATAGTATCAGGAAGATGAAACATGCGAAAAAATGGCATTTTTACGTTCTCTACGCGCTGTGCGCGCGCATAACGCGCGCGCGGACGCGCACGGACAGGAAATTTTAAAATGCTTAAAATGTCCTGTTCGTTTAACTTTGATAAATGCAGGAGATATGTGGCAGCAATGAGGAAGTTTGCAAAGTTAAGCTCAAAGTCAATATTTTCGACAAATCATATATAGTAAATTTGATCTGTATTGGTTCAATCCACCATTGATATAATGTAAACACTTCACTGTTTACATAGCAACATGGCTTTGAAAATAAACTGTAAACTAGGTTACAGAGCACTTTCATGAAAATATGAAATATTTGCAGGTCAAGGGTGTAATTCACCCTGTAAATCACGGTAAAAATTTCATTTTCTTTGGGTCAAGTTGGCCTTGGCTATCCTGTTCATTGATTCTGTGCAGTACAATTACCACATATTTATTTGCAGTAGGGAGGTGAAAGAGAGATTCCACCTCCCTGTTTGCAGGGACGATTTTGGAGAGGAAATAAAGTCCGAATAAAACCTCTCTTTTATGTGAAGATGGTCTAACAAAAGTCACCCTGTGGTCGATATATTGAAATGAAGCATAGCATGATTAGTCTGAGTCACAGCCGGTTTAAAAAAAAAATTACATTATTGAATACCGCCTATTTTGAAAATCATTTCATAAAATGAAAAAAAAAAAATACATTATTGAATACCGCCTATTTTCAAAATCATTTCATAAAATGAAATAGAATATTAGATACATGTAAAATGAAAATCATTTCAGAAAGAAATGTTATGACACCCTGATGTTAAAAATCTACTAAAAGTTACCCCTGCTATCTTGATAAACTCTGGACAAGAATGTGCATATCTGTTGTATACTTCTTATTTTTGTCACTATTCAATATAGAAGTTTGTTTTTGAAGGCCAATTTTTGATATATTGTTTTTATCAAGTCACATAGACTTTTAAAAGTAGGTTTCCTCAGGCCTGAGTGTATAATGGCTAGAGATATATTTTGATTTTCTTTAGTCTTCTTCCTTTAATTTCTTTAGTCTTCAATCTTTCTTTAATTTTCTTATTTCTTAAGGAAAAACACTAATGAAAGCATGTCTCTTGACTGCATAGTCAATAGTTTATTAATTTGTGCCTCATTTCACTGCTCATTTCTTTGTTTTATTTTGATTATTGCTTTTGTTTTATCATTTTTATTATGAATTATTTAATGCTTATGTTTTTTTTACTCCTTTATCAATATTTCAGAGAGATGCAGGAAAAAAAAACCCTCTGACTTATTTGTACTCTACCTTTTGTAATCTGGGAAGCGTTTCATCAAGTGTTTTGTCAGTGATTTTTACCGACAACTGTTATAAGCTACTGAAATCTTTGCACCTGACTGGGTGAGAGCAAATTTGTGAGTAAAATCACTGACAAGACACTTGATGAAACACTCCCCAGGTTTCAGTCTCACAGTCACGCAAGTTTTTTTTTTGTCTGTATCATTGCGAAACCAAAAGGTATTTTGCAATATGGACACAGATTGTATTACATACTACACATCAAGGCCTGTACCTTTTGACTTTTACAGGTAGTATTAAAGGGAAAGTAAATCCTGGCGATTTAGTTAGCTGTTTAGTTGAAGGGCACGTTGTTGATTATATATGTCGAATTTCAACACATTTGGGCCCCCCTAACGCCGTCAACAAGTAGTTAGAAATATCATTTTGTCGTCTGCTAGAAGGTCCTATATCGATCGTGTGCGTCGCCATTTTGAACAGATAAGCCCCGCCCTCACTATGAACACAATGACAAAGAGAGCGGACAAAATATAAAGCTCCTCATTGTACCCTCCACAATTACTCTGGTAGACAAAAGAACATCCCTTCGTTGCTATTTTGTAAAATAAGCAGAACAGGTGAATATGCACGTGACACCTGTTCTACATATTTTTACATAACAGCAATGAAGGGATGTTCTTTTGTCTACCAGAGCAATTGTGGAAGGTACAATGAGGAGCTGTATATTTTGTCCGCTTCTTTGTTCGCCATGTTCATAGTGCCTGTGATGTTTTGTCGGACCTCTCGGACCAGAAGTACCCGGATGCCGCCATTATTACGCGTTTCAAAATGGTGTACTGCCAGGCGTTCGGATGCTCCAATATAGTAAAAATGAACAAGACGTTCCGAATTTCAGCCAATCACAGTTCCCCCTTGGCATGTCCGACAAAACGTCATCATAGCGCGGGTGAATCAAAAATATGGCCAACCCCGATAGCAGGCTGTAGCAGACGATCATTGCTCACAAAAGTGTGAATTACTCCACCGTCAAGCGTTCATAAGAGGTAAATTTTCACAGTAATGTCAAGAATTGTGCTCTTAACACTCTCAGTAGGCCAAAAGTCCAGGGTTTACCTTCCCTTTAATGGTCATGTCATGTAACAGAAAGATATATTGGTAGTACTGTAGTACAGTTTCTTTTCAGAGAGGTTTTTAAATGGATAGGATAGGATACAAATGATTTAAAATTGTTTCTTGGCGCCTTGGCCTATGATGGTGTTAACGATGAAGGCCTAATATGTATGTTAGATGTCAATTATCTCTAGCTATTTCAGGCAACTATAAAGCCCGAAATTTCACAAACTTTGCAAAAGTGTCATACACACTAAATGTTGTAGTTTTACATTACATGGCCATGTTGCCGTAGCAACGTCATGTGATGAAATGAATTCAAGAAATACGAAACCGTGATATAAAAGGTTTTATTGGATTTGAAATGAGTGTTTGATCATATAGACTACCAAAATGACTTCTCCCCTTGCAATGGGATCAATAAAGGTCTATGGAAGGACCTGTTATTGTTGTTTTGTTTGACCTCACAATGGGATTTAAGCTCACTTTATCATAAGGACCCCCAGTTTGTATTTGGCACTTGTTACAGTGCAAGTTTGCATGTGATAGGTGCACATGGGTCTTCCATCCACCGCCTGACCCCCCTCTGTAGATAACTCTGCTGAACTCGGTGTGTGTCAAATTGTACATGTGCGCTAGACAAGATGATTTGTTAGTATCGTTACCAAGGCTACTGTATTAAGCAGAGAATGAAGTAGTCTTGGTATTTTCTGAAGATTTTTATACCAGAACCAGAATGTGGTTCTGGAATTCAAGAATTCATGATGCATGCTGGTTTAAAATACTACCATACACTTATGCAAATTAGTGTTGTGGTTCCCCAAACAGTATTATACAGGGACAAGGTCATATGAAAAACAAGGAAGAGGAGGTAACTATTACCACTGAGCAGTGGTGTACTTTATTGACTATTGTCTCATTTCAATTGAATATTACTGATAACTTTTCACTGAATATGCGGTATTCTTGTATTTACATGAAAGCAATATTTTTACTTTAGTAATGTTGTATTATTCAATTACGGTAATGTGTTTTTATTTTTCACCACATGGAGATAAACATGCCCCTGCCCTCATTAATAATAATGTGGAAAATACATCTCCTGACAATTTGGGATTGTTCAAACTTGAAATTGAAAAAAGAAACATATCAATATTTTCACCTTCCTTAACTCTTTATTGTAATGAGATCTTGGAGGATAAAACAGAGTGGAGAAAATTTGTCAAGTCATTGCCAGTATGCTTGAACTTGTAGTTGTAGTAAATAAATCAAAAGAAATAGAAATGGAAGATAGGTAAATATGTAGATGTACATGTGTATGAATAAGTACTGATCATATTCAGCCAGAGAAATAGAGATTACATGTAAATTTCATTTCATTTCATTTCATTTATTTCCATATTCAAATTCAAAAGATAAAAACAACATGAAAAAATACAAACGAGAACAAATTACAAGCATGATAAAAATACATTTTTGAAAAATAGTAGAATTTTTGTTAAAATGAATTTAGCAAAGTTAAGGCTTACGTACATCACCTGCTACATGTATACAGGGTAATTGGAAATGTATAGTTTAAACTTCTGAACCTATATGTGATCAGCGATGAAGATGTGCTTCAAATTGTTACCCAATTAGTGATCTCGGGTTCTGTTATGTGATATGTCTGGACCTATCCCTCTCTCTCTCTCGATGGGATCTCAACAGAAGTATTTTGGATCCATCATCGATGACACTTCCAAGATGAGACACTGCCAAATGCCGGTGATAACGAAGCCAGTTGTTAATGCAGGAGTTATACCTGGTTGACAGTCCAGCTATGCGGCTAATTAAAGTGGCATTTAATTGGCGGAAGGGGGCCAACCTCCCAAAGAGGCACTTTGCCTTCTTGGAGGTGTAAATTTAAAACCGGTAGCAAACCATGCTGTACATGAATGTGGCACTGGCCCATGATGTCAGTGATGTGATATGATACTGATGTAATTTGTTGAGCATACATCATGACATGTCAAGTAGATACTGCGGTCTGTTTTCTTTAGTAGTGAAGCTTGTAATTAAAGTTCACAGTTGTCTCTGTAGCTTCTGCTGGTGACAAAATACACTGGAGCGATGAGAGATCTGGGGAGCGTTTCATCAAGTGTTTTGTCAGTGATTTTTACTGACAACTGTTATAAGCTACTGAAATCCTTGCATCTGATTGGCTGAGAGCAAATTTGTCGGTAAAATTCACTGACAAAACACTTGATGAAACGCTCCCCTGGCTCTGGAAAGCTCAGAAAGAACTGTGGAAAAAATAAATAGAAAATTCTGTCCTCAAAGAAATAGCACTTTTCTTAAACCTCCCAAAGCTTTCATGAATGAAAAAAAGTCATTTTTTAAAGATGAAATGTAAGAGGAGGACTCAATCATTACATGTTTGTTTTGTTAGTTTTGGTGATTTCTGTAATCAATGCAATGGAAATTGAGTGTGATGCCTCTAAAATTGAAATATATCTAATAACCAGAGCAAAAATCATATAATTTGATATTTTGGATCATCTAAGTGAAATTGTATCAAAGTTTGCAGTTTTCTAGTAATGTTACCAGTGTTATCTGAAGAGATATTGTGGTTGGGATATAATTAGTCACATGTAACAATACTTTGCACCAGGGGCATAATGTATGATAGACAATAGTGTTGTACAAAATCAACTAATTTGTCTGCTCTGTTGATTATTTGTCTGTTTCTTTATTTTATCTTTAGGCATTGGACGCACCACAACGATACTTTCCTCTACATGCTCCTGGAGTATGCCTGTGGTGGTGAACTCTTTACATACCTCCGTAACAGTGGCCGCTTCAACAACGACACAAGCAAATTCTACGCCATGGAAATTGTTTCTGCAATAGACTATTTACATAAAGAAACCATTGTATATAGAGACTTAAAACCAGAGAATATATTATTGGATTCAGAGGGTCATGTGAAGCTCACAGATTTCGGGTTCGCTAAGAAGCTAGTGGATAACAGGTGAGTGTAGAGGTGATGGCTGGAACCATGAAAGGAGATGAATTCAAACATGACGTTTGGAAGTTTTTGTTCTGTTTTAAAAGAAGAGAGATGTTCTGAAAAGCAGTGAACCTAGATTTACTAGTATTGGCCTGTTTGGGGCTTAAAGGGGTTCATGGCTTGACCGGCTTTAACAATTGTTTGTTGAAACTTGAAATAGATATTTTTCACAATTTGCATGATATAAGTCATGATGTGAATTAAGTAGGAATTGGGCAAGAAACACAAATTTTTCTCTTTAGGGAGATGAACAGGGGAGTTGCTAGACCATTTTAGATTGGGGATGTCTGACGAAATTTGCCCAATAAGTTTGCAATTTTTTTTCCAACTGGCTAAAAAAGTGTTCAGATTTGCCAATGGGTTTAAATACAAAGTTTGATTTACAGACGGAAATAATGAAATGATTGCAAATCCTCCAATCGCAAAGTTACAATCACTTCTGTTGTTACCTAGGAGTGGCAATTGATTTGAATCAATCACAAATCATCACCTAATCAGTTGCAAGTCCTCACATTACTTTTTTGCCACTTTTTCCATTTTGCCATAGAAGTAAACCAGTCCCCACAAAATCAATCCGGGCTCGTCATTATTATTAGATGTTACACTGACTTATGATTGCTTGGGGACTTAGAACACTGTAAGACGTACATGGCCATTTGTTTTTCATTGTGCCATGGTAGAGGTGGTGTGGTGCAGTGGAACAGTCACTGTACTTTGGATCACAAGGTAAGGGGTTTGAGTCCCTGCCACATCACTTTAATGCCCTTTGGCAAGACATAAATTTACATATGCCACTCTCTAGCCAGGTGTCAGTAAATGGATACATGTACCTTGTAGAAAGTAATTCCTTGCATGATTTCAGTGCCTTTTGGGTAGCGTGGCTAAAGCTAGTACAATAACGAGGCAAGATGGCAGTCTGAGTCACTGGTCATTTGGATGGTGTGGGTTCCTATCCCACCGCTGCCACCACGCAATAACAAGGCAAGAAACTCTTTATTCAAGACAAACCAGGGCCCGTTTCATAAAACCTGTTATCAATAACAACTGCCCCATTTCTATGACAAAGTTGCTCTCAGCCATTCAGATGCAAGGATTTCAGTAGCTTATAACTGTTATTGTAATTTGTTATTGATATCAAGCAAAAATGCATCTTACAAGTTGACAAGGTGATGCTAACAAGAATATAACATTATGGCACTTGTTTGTTGGTGCCATGAGCATCTGGTAATGGATATGTGCAAATTATGAATATATTATCATAGTTCTATGAAATTAACCCAATAGTCCTCAATCTCTCATAATCTGCAGAACATGGACGTTATGCGGGACACCGGAATACTTAGCACCAGAGATCATTCAAAGTAAAGGGCACGGGAAAGCTGTAGATTGGTGGGCACTTGGTATCCTCATCTATGAGATGCTAGCGGGGTGAGTATCCAAAGCTGGTGTTATTAATGTCTTCATTTTTATAAGAAGTAGATAGCCTTCCATAATATTTGGGCATGTATTGGTTAAGCTCTAAATATGTATTTTTGTTAAATAGTGATTATTCATTTTACCTCCGAGCTAACTACTGCATGTCTGGTAAACAAACAGAAATAGAAGAAACAAAGTTGATTTCTTGGGAATGTCCCCTGAAATATTGAGTGATTTAGCCTCCAAAGAAGGTTCAAACAATTGTGCTGGAGTATTTAAGGAAAAATACCTCTAGTGCGAGGACACTTCAGAAGCTAAGAGATCTGAAGCTCACATGCAAACTTAAGTTAGTCACCAATGATAGATATATACAGTCATATCATGCTGGTGTTGATTTTCCAGGAGATTTACTGTTGCGACTATTTGAACAATTTTTACCTTCCAATTTGAGAACAACATTTTCCTTGAAGAAAGAATCATTGCTGTAGATGTCCTTTAGTACATTTCTTACATGTGATTTCAATGTGATTTCCATGTGAACATGGCCTCAGTAAATGCTGGGAATCCTCTCTCTCTATCCTCTCGCTATCCCATCTGTGACACCAACATTTATACTTCCCCGTTATTCCCTCATAAATCTATGAATTGACAAGACTTTTACATCCAAATCTACATGGCTAGATTTGGCTGTCTTCTTCATGATTACTATTTATGATCTGTTTATCTTCCTTGAGGAATGAAAGGGAGAGTATATGGCACATATATAAAAACCTAATCCATTAGTGTCCCGATCCATCTTTGATTAGAGAGGAAATTGTCAGTTGAGAGCCAGAATGGTGTTAACTCTGTGTTAAACATATGAACCAATGCCCTTGTGGCTCTCAACAGATGAAATATCAGTGTAAAAATTATGTAGTTGTTTAAAAGAACTCTCTTTTAAAATTTGCTATTAAGTTAGAGTTCCTGGCTGCCATTTTCATGTTTCCTGTTGTGTTTTTTTTTTTTAATTTACCAGAGGTTTGTGATGCTTTCCAGAGCAAAATTGCTGCTCCTGTAACGTAATCACTGTTTAAATGCTATATTAATCCTCTTTGAAAATGTATTTATTGAATGGGGAGATGTTTCTTCAGGTGATAAATCCATAATATTGCTTGAAGTTATTTTGAAGCCATTATGATTGTAATATCTGTTCTCTAAGGGTATCATTCACATGATCACATCCATGCATTAATTTAGCTACAAAATATTATTGTAAAAAAATAAAAAAACATTTTTTTTATCACATAGACAAGCAGATGTAGTACCCACAAAGCCTTGTGACTTGCTCTGCTTTTGTGGGAGTAGGGGTCAAAATGAAGGGGAGGAGGCCTTCTTGAAGAGAATTGTGTCAGAGGAAAGTAGTGTGTATCCCAAACATTCAGGGAATCTTGGTCTTCGTCACGCAACATTTGTGCTGCCTCAGTAGTTAGTCTACACAATATCCTCGTATAAATCATGTGATGTGTATTGGGAAGCTATTCTCAATTGCATCATAGAAACTAGGTCAGTATATATTTTGTTAGCCATGTATGTGCACTGTGTTTATCTCTTTTCTTCACACCACTGTCTCTCTATATACCTACCAAGCTTTCCATCTCTCTCTCTCTCTCTCTCTCCCTCTCTCCATCTTTTTCTTTCTCTCATTCTCTCTATACATCTCTCTAATATTTGTAATATGTTAGTGCAGAATCGGAACTGAATCTAATGACCGGGGTAATAATACACTGTAAAGAGCATTTATTGAAAAGGCACTATATAAAAAGCAGTTATTATTATCAGTAGTAGTAGTCTCTTTCTTTCACATTCTCTTCTTTATCTCCATCACACTGCCTATCTGCACCTTCTCCCTCCTATTTCATCCTCATTTTCCCCTTTTCTTCCTTCCCTATCAATCCACCCATCACTTTTCTTCTGCTTTTCCTTTAGTTCTCATGTCCTTTTATCTCTCTTACATTACATATGTTCAATGGTATGATGGTTTATTTTACCCGACTGCTAAGAAAGAATGTGTATGCTTGTAAATAAGCAACCAGGGAACTGATGGCTTTAAGTCCTCTCTGAGGGACTTGGTAATGTGGATTAATGCCTTATCAAAGGGCACTAGCGCATCCACTTGGTTTCGAACCTGGGTCCTCCAGTTATGAGACCACTGCTCTACCACTGAGCCATTGTGCCTGTTGTAAAAAAAAGGCACATTTATGGATTTGGATTGAATGCTGCTTTCTCTGTCTGCTCCAGGGGTGGATCCAGGGGATCATGGATGCCACCCCCATGTTTTAGCATGTGATAGGTTTTTTGTGTATTGGACTCCTTTTTGTCTGATTTGACCCCCTCCCATTTTTCCTGACAAAAATTTCCTCAAATTATCTCAACACCCCAATTTTGCTTTGTTTTTGGTGTGTATCTTGCTTGTCAGAATTTTTTTGAAATTGGACCCCCCCCCCTTGTTTTGCCAAATCTTGGATCTGCCTCTGTGCTCTCAACCCACTGAGCTTGCAATAGGTATGAAAATGGTCCAGCACTGTCTGAAATATTGTGATGCATATAACTGCCAGTGAGAACAGAGCCCCTCTCTCTCTCCAGTGGGCCGTGAAGAAGAATGCGAGAGGCATATTCCCCCATCTCCCGTGTTTCCTTACAAGAGACTCAGAGGGGATGCTAGTGGAGCCAGTGAGTGAAGACGATGATGTTATCCATGGGAGGTTGAATGGAAGTGATGGGGGCAACGCTTATAGCACTCCATCACTTAAGCACGACTCCATTCCAACTTCATGTGGGTGGGGGGGGGGGGGGGGGGAGGGGGCTCTGTGTACCATGTGCCCTTTTTTCATTAAGAAGTTTTACGGGTATGGAAAAACACTTTTGGGGTCTAGAAAGAAGCTGGTGGGGGTTGCACTAGCTTATGCACTGGCCTCCTGTCTTTGTAATGTCCTGTTTAAAACAGGAGTTATATTTTTGGTTTGGGTTTAAGTAACTAAGATTTTGATGATTTTATGGAATAAAGTAGATGTAGCTCTGTGTATAATTTACATATCACAAACATAAACATTGCAACAAACATATACATGTAGATTAAACATCAAAGGTTCTATCAAATACAAAACTGTGGTCACCACAAGCTGGTCATTACAATGTATGAAAAAATTTCAAAGCATTCTTGTAACCGAGCTGATCATTATTCATTGGTAATTGTGATTACAGAAAATTTCTATTTAGGCTAGTAAACATGTATCACTGTTATGCCGGATGATAGTGTCATCATTGTCATGCCTTTACAAGCATATATGTTTATGAAGCTTTCCTAGTGTAAAGGTATCCTCCCATATATGTATAAGGGCGGCTCCAGGATCTTGTGAAATGGAGGGGGTGTCCGATTCCCACCAAAATTTTGCAAACCAAAAAAAAGAAATTTATCGGCAACTATTGGGGGGGGGGGGTTCCAAGTCCCCCAAATCGCAAGGAAAAAAAAAGAAATATATCAGGCGAAAATAGAGGGTCAAATACCAAAACACCTATGACAAGCAAAAAAAAGGGGATCCGAATCCTGTGACCCCCCTCCTGGATACGTTCCGTCCCTGTATACCATCCAAATTTTCCTCTAATGTCTCCCTAGTCCCCCATCATCAAACTTTGATCCTCCATCCCTGATGACTTCTCGAGGACAATGTACTTTGGCAATGAACCTCAACAGGAAGAGTTCAGAATAAGGAGTTCTCTTTTCATGTGGGCGGGCAACATTTTGGGAGACGATCTTCGTTTGAAATCGCTGAGGATTAAGCGTAATTGCTAACATCATTCAAGGAATTCAAGATGTGTTTTTCGAGGGGATACATCGTATATTATTTTCATCATCTGTCCGTGGTGGCCATGTCATTGCCATTTAAAAGATGAGATAAATAACGTATGCCATATATGCCTATGATTATGATCCTTTGTTTTGACAACAGTGAAGTGGGTATGACAAAAAGAGCAGAAGTATTTCATTCTTTGTATATTCAAACTGATTTTTCAATTCAAAGTATGCAAAAGAGATATATAGATAAGTCACTTCTGAATCAATCTAAGTGTGGAGAATAGATACAAAAATATTGAACAGACTAGACTTAATTCTTTCAGTCCATATTTTCCTTTCATTATTTTATCGTAGGCCTTGTTGGTATTGTTCCAAGAATTTGTTGCAATTTTTTAATGAGGAAAGAATTAACCAATGTTGTGGATTAATAAAATTGTATCATTTCATGGTATCGTTACATTTTGGAGCCAGAAGGGCATTAATTCTACAGTGTAAAATGATATGGGTTAATGCCATTCCGGCTCTAAACAGACAATATCATTTCAAGGAAGATATCCTTCAAGAGGGAGCCACATCTATCATCAAATTTCATCACAAGAATAAGATGGATCAATTTGTTTTGGGTTTTACCGATGTTGTTGCATGTATGGGATTTCAAGGTTAATCTGTTGAGAGTGCACTTTGCTTTACGGGAATTTATCTTGATTAATTGCTATTTTATCTTCAGAGTGATAGAAGGTTACTTATAAAGGAATTATACAACTGGATGTGGATGATATGTCTTCATCTCGTTATTTCATTATTTTTCTTCTTCATATTATTTCATGCTTTGATTGCAGGATATAAGATATTTTCCAACAGGGATTATCAGTGATTGGTCTTCAATTTAGTAAGAGGTTGAATTTGCTGTTTTTTCGCAAAAATGTTACCTCAATTTAGTTATAACTTATAGATTGGCATCAGATGATAAAATGGATCCCTATAATGAAGCATTTTTATCCATGACATCTTAGAAAAGGATTTTAATCCTTTACAACTTTTAGGTAAGGCCTTATAAAATCCAGTTGCAAATTGTCAGGTCAGCATTGCCAAATCAAGGGGAAAATCATTCATTTCTGTGAATGAGGAGCATCTTCATAGTAGTTCAACCTTTTGGAATTTAATCCTGCTATTTTTCAATAGAGATTACATGACCTTGAAAGTTTGACATGAAAATTGCCCTCCCACTGAAAGATCTATGATATCTATATCTGTAAGTGATTACCAATGTAAATTAATATCAGTTACCAGTGATGTATGTAGGTAAATAAGAGATTTGATTAAAACTTGATGGTTGAATGATACTGCTCTCGTCATCAAAAAGCTTAATCATTATTCATTATTTATTTTGACATATTTGGAAAGCAGTTTGGGAAAGCTGTTTTGTATGAATTAATAGCTAGCCAACCCTGCAGTATAAAATAAAGAAGACAAAATTAATAAATAGAAAATAAATATTTCCACAAATGCTTGATTTAGTAGCCTCTATTTTTTTAATAAGAATGAAGGCAAAATGTATAAAAATATATTTAGAATATTAAACAAGCATGTTTATTTTTATTATTTTGGGGGTATTAATTACTTAAAGATAAAGTTGGGTTCTGGTCATGCGATTACATTGTGAAACAAACCGTCTCAAAGCCGTTGAGAAAGGTTCATCATGACTACATAAGAAATGGTGTATCCTGGGAGGTTTTGGAATTATCAAAATGATCAGAAATCGACCCAATATCACTCAAAAGCACAAAATGGGTATGGGACTGCACACAAATGTGGCATGAATGTTCGGCCAGAACACTTCAGCTATTTTTCATCATATTTCGAATATGAGGGCATTTGAAGAGCAATCATTTTCATGGGACATTTCTACTACAATGTTCTTCCAAACTGACATAAAAGGAATGAGAAAGGTCACAAATTATTTTTCGCTTTTCCCAGAACTCAACCTTCTCTTTAATATAGGTGCTTGTTCAATCATCTGCATACTTTTCAAGTTCTCCAATTCTAAAAAAAACCCTAAGATATTTTGTCCCAGCAAATAAATCTCAACTTTCTCTTTCACAGGAACATGTCAATAATATTGTGTACACTTCATAATTTGGGGAATGCAGATACAATCCATGTTTGCACAATGTTGCGTGTCATGTTTATTTACGTTGCCACTGTAGTTTTGAACTTTTCAATTGTGATGTACTCTTTGGAGATGTACTTTGGGGAATGGGGGTAGGAATTATGCCGGATCAAAGATTCATCGGTGGGGGGGGGGGGGGGGGGACACATGTCCAAAAATCTTTGACAAGCAAAATAACTAAACAAAACTTAACAAAAACAAAAAGAAAGCAAAGACATTTTATAGTGCTTTTTCTTGCAAAATTCTCCAGGTGCCTATTTGTGTCTCTAAAGTTGCACAGTGAAAGGGCACAATATTTTTTTACTTAATGTGTTGAAGGTACATGTATGCGAGAATGAGTTGGGAGGGGGTAGGGTGGATTGATTACAACTTCCAAAATTCATAACTTTCTTATTTCCTATCATATTTTTCTCAAACCTTCATTGATCTGTTTCTTTAATTTTTCGGCTTCATTTAAAACCAACTAGTAATCAGGGTGGATTTCCCCTTTAAGGGAGTATTGCAGCTTCTGTAGATCTTTGTATCACTTCATAATTCTCACTCACTGTGCTCCTTGAACATCAATAATTCACATTTAGCGAGATTTATCACAAAGGAATTTCAGGAGTTGGATGTGGCAGATGTATCACATGATGTAGTAGAGGTCATGTGACTCCTCTTCTCCAATCCCATAAATTTGACATGGAATAAACTCTTGCTCTATGTGCACATGGATGGACATCATAAAATACATCCATCCACTACTCGAGCCTCTTTCAGAGATGACACACAAGTATAAACTACTTTAAAAAATGAATGCTGCTCATAGCGAAATTAAAAGCATCTAATGATTTACTTGTAAATCAACTTGCATTTAAAGTGGCATTAAACTGGTAGAATTTATTTGAACAGTGCCATCTTACTGTTATTGAAAAATCAAGATCATAATTTGAAAATTAATTGCATTTTATTTTGAATCTTGTTTGGATAATAGGCAAATTTGATATTTCAAACTATTATTTTAGAAAATATTTGAAAATTATGTGCAGGTACATTTTAAGCTTTTAAAAACTAGAATGGGGCATGATGGGAAAGTGAGAGGCACAGACAGTTATCAAATCCTGTTGAAAGATGAAGCTATTTAGGGCCCCATTTATTGTCACTTTAATAAGAAAGCAGGACACTGGCTAGTTGTGCCCCTTCCTTCCCTTCCCTATTCAGCCATTGCATTATATCTTCATGCATTTCCCTAAGGAGTATTCTTACCATGTGCAACAGTTAGTCAACATGGCTTGCATCCTACCAGGGCCCCGTTTCATAAAACATGTTATCAATCACAACTGCCTCATTTCTATGACAAATTCGCTCTCAGCCAATCAGATTCAAAGATTTCAGAAGCTTATAAAAATTATTAGAACTTATTGATAAAAAGTTTTATGAAACGGGGCCCATGCAGGTCCCCATTTCCTCTCCTGGGTGAGGAGTGGCAAATGTAGACTGATGTCTTACTGGTGGACTGCATGTCTTCCCGTCAGCAGACAGTGTCATGGTTGGGATTGGAACTACATGTACATGTAGGTCAATTAGATGATGAATTTGGTAACAGCAATATGTCTGTTGGGAGCCAGTAGGGCGTTAACTGATATACTAATACATAACGCCCTTTTGGCTCTCAGATAATGAGAGCATGTTTTATAAGCTGATGACCTTTGTAAAGCTCTCAGTACCAAGTTACTCTCTTTAACTTCTCATGGATGCAGGGTTTTGTCAAAATCAGCATGTCTGCTGAGAGCCAGAAGGGTGTTAATTTTTAAACTCTTAGGCCCGTATTCTGAACTCCGGTTTAACTTAAACCATGGTTTAAGTCTGTGGTTTAAATATTGCTAGCCAAAAATGTCAAAACTTTGTTTACACGTGTATGTTCATTATGTTTACTGGACTCTGGTTCTCATGCTTTAATGGTCAAGGAAACTATTATACTTATCATTCCCAGATAGTTTTTAATATTTTGAGTACCAAAAATGCTGATAAATTGAATATCTACTGTTAGAGATTTGTGTCACATTTGGCTGTCCATAGTTAAACCACACATTTAGACCATGGTTTAAAGGCCAAGTCCACCCTAACAAAAAGTTGATTTGAATAAATAGAGAAAAATCCAACAAGCATAACACTGAAAATTTCATGAAAATAGGATGTAAAATCACTCACCCACTATTTCTTTTGTATTTTATTATGTGAAAATAGAATATTTTAATTTCTGCAGATTTCACAATTAGGAAGCTCTCATTGAATTGTGTATAGGTAGCAACAATGGCAATTACACATGTTCAGCGAGGAATCAAACCTTGTTTCACATTATAACAAGGAAAAATTAAAATATTTCGTATTTCATGTAATAAAATACAAAAGAAATAGTGAGTGGGTGACGTCACTGGTTCCCTCATTTGCATACTGAGCACGATGTGCGTACAACTGTTTTGCGAAATTAAGCGAAACTTTAAAATACCATAACTTTCTTATTTTACATCCAATTTTGATGAAATTTTCAATGTTATGCTTGTTGGATTTTTCTCTATTTATTCAAATCAACTTTTTGTTAGGGTGGACTTGGCCTTTAAGTTAAACCGGAGTTCAGAATACGGGCCATACACTTTGACATAGAGTTAATGCCCTTCTGATTCTTAACAGATGGAGTATATGATGAGAGTGTGTTTGAGAGATAAATGACCTTTGTAAAGTTTTCAGTACCAGACAACCACCTTTAAGCTCTAACGGACATCTGCATGTGTTATGTATGCATGATGATCACAATCAGTGGAGTCTGTTTATTAGCCTAGTGTTTCAAAACATTTCAGATATTTCATGGGTCCATGTGATGTCTGAACCAATGGAGTGTAGTCTGCCATTTCAGACCCTAATTTTCTTACTGCATTGCAGGTAGTCTGTAGGTAGGGTTTAGAGAGTGTAGACTCTTAATACAGACCCTTTTCTTAGTGTATTGTAGTCCAGCCATCTTGTCTGCAACTTCCAAAGGGACCTAAAGGCTCGTTCATACCCGCCACTGTAGAATGCAATGTTTTTAAAATTTTTATAATGATATAATGACAAATTTCTGTATCTTAGAACACATTGATAAGTGAATACGCGTTGGACCTTTGTTGAGCACAAAACGTAAGGGTCTCACTAGCTTGACGTTAGTACAAAAGTATCGTTCTGATTCCATGTTAACACAATTATGCAAGCAAGTGCATTCAATGCACTTTTAATATTACGAGGATTTCTAAATTCTTTTTTAAAAAATATTTGAATTGAGCTCGAAAACTAGATACTTTCCCTTTAAACACAAGCACATTTATGACGCCAATATGTGCTGTTGAAGGAATACACACTATGAATGTTCTGTGATACATTAATACGACCACAATGAGATTTCTATTTATGTGCCGATTGTTCAGCATCCATCACAGGCTCATTATGACTCAAGTGTCAACCCTGTTAGCAATCGTTAGGTACATATCGTTACGCTAAGGAGGCATCCTGGAGGCTCATTAGAGTTAAAAAATGGCCGTCACATTAAACATGGAATGTGCTTTATGTCTCTGTGACACCAGTCTGGGGGCATGTTTACGGATGCGTGAAGCGTTCATGCCAATATGATGTGATGAACCGTGTTGTGAATATTGTTACGGTGCTTGCATGTTGATTATGTGTATTACCAATCCCATATTCGTTGACCTCTTTCCCTCTCCTCCCCCTCCCCACCTCCTCCTCTCTTCTTTTTTTTGGCCCTCTCTTCCCTAATTAGTTCTCACTTTCTTTGTTTTACCATGCATCCGTCTCTTTTCTCCCTCCTTCAACTTGTCTTTATTTTCTCAAAATCCTTCCTTTCCTCATGATGTGGATATTACTAATACTCTTTCATCTCCCCTCTCCACCTCCTTTCTTTGTTTCCCCTCTCTTCCCACTGAGCTCTCACTTTCTTTGTTTTACCATGTTCCCATCTCTTTTTTCCTCTCCATCGACCTGTCTTTTTTCTCAAAATCCTTATCTAATCTGAATATAACCCATGATATTCTTTGATATCTCTCTCCCTCTCCCTCCTTTCTCTTATTTTTTTCTCTGTCCCGCTTTGTTCTCACTTATTTCCTCTGTTGTCGTCTCTTCTCTCCCTGCTTGATATTATTTTTTATTTTCCTCAAAATCTTTTGCTCACAGTGTTAGTGTTGCCTGTATTCTTTGATATCTATATGCCCTCCTCTCTCTTTTAACCCTTTCTTTCCTACTTTGCTCTCACTTTCTTTATATTTTTCCCTTATATTCCGTTTTATATATCTGTAATAGCCCCTACCTCTGTAATCACATGAATATAACTCATGTCTACAACTGGCCAAGCAATGTGTTTTTATGCACCTATACATGTATGTACCCGCTCAGGGAATACATTTTAAGTCCAAAACAATATTAATCACTACCTTTAATTGTTGCTCTGACTCTCTTCAATGGGTGGAACTAGAGCAATCAGTGAAATTTGATTTTTCATATGCACATTACCATGCAATATTCATTGTGAGAGACCAAATTAAACTTCAAGTGAAAAAAAGAGCAGATCATTGTCGTGTGATGATAATCGTGTCATCTTTTGTGCCATCACTTTAATACAAGAATGTCACATCAGCTTTGCACAGTTAGATCACAGAAAAGCATAATACAGTGTCCTACATGTAGATACATTAAATGCATCCATGTGCAGCATAGTGCCATTGAGTTATGAACTAATCTGTTGTCCCATTGTCATCATCATCATCATGTATTTAACACCAGAATAGACCAAGCAAAATATATGAATGGATTTACAGATGCTTTGTCCAAAAGTGCCATGTGATGAAATGACATGTATAACTTATTGTATTGCTATTCAAATCAGCATGCTGGCTTCATGACAACTGATGCTATGTAAGGCAAATCTGAGGCAAACTTTCAGTTAAGATTGTTTGTTGAAAGACTTTTGTTGAAGAAGTATACATAGGATTTATAGATGTATATAAAGTTATGTATTTATATAATATTGGATGCACTTGAGTGGTATATCAGATATATTGCATTCAGCTAGCATGAATATTGCACGAATCGAAGATGAGTGCAATATTTATGCTAGATGAATGCTATATATCTGATATACCACGAAAGAAATCTAATATTATTATTATTATACATACAAATTCGAGGAAACATACAACTTTACAATGGCCTGGAGAAGATGGTACCCAACAGCTCAAGTCATGATACAGATAGAGCTCAGACCGTGCAGATCTATGGAAAATATGTGCTACCTCTAACTAGCACAGCAAAGCAGGCCAGTTGGAACAATAAAAAACGATGAAATTGGTTCACGTACTCACCAACATCCAATATACAGAGTAAAATGATCCTTCAATATAATGATCCAAAACAGCAAATTCCAACGTCCATGTTTGTTTACAAATGTTTCGAATTTACCGCTTGCAATATCGAGGCTGCGCTGCGCTGCCATACACAAAACTAAAGGTATGAGAACTACGCGGACAACACTGAAAATTTACGTGTAAACCTATGGCATTTAGCGCTTCGTCGCAATCTTTTTGTGCGAGCGATTGATGAAAGCAAGACTCCACCGAACGTGCTTCTGCGCATGCGTCGGACAAAAATTGCAATGGTATATCAGCGCAAGCGTTGAATATCATGACAATATTCCACCCTTTTACAACATTGACAAGAGTAACGTAATACACGCAAGACAGTTAATATGCTAACTGTATTGTATGCAATCAAACTGAACAACAGAAATCTCACAGAACGGAAAAATACAAGGTTTTATTCTATCGGAAAAGTAACCTATATGTGTAATAATAATATATAGAGAATGTTAAAGACATTCAAGATTTCAAATATTGATATTATAATCAATTTCTTTTGATTTGTAAGACCACTACCTAGTTTTCAGAAGAAAAAACAACAACTAGGTAGTACCCCCTGCAATCAAAAGTTACCACTTAAAATAAAAAGGCACCCCTTCAAAATCAGTAGAGTGGACTTCAACAGATTGCCATGTAAATTGATTTTTGAGATTAGCTCACTTTGATTACAAGAGGGGAGCTTAAAAAAAGAAGAGGAGGAAAAGAAGCTATCACTAAGGAGACATCTAATGAAGATGTGGACTTTTGCAATGACGACTGAATGAATGTCAGCCAATTATATTGTCTTCATAATTTTTTTTTGTTGTTGATTGTATTTGAAAAGGATTGCCCTGGCATTGGTATTATTTAGTCCCAGTTTGGTTATTGCAAGGAATATTGTTTTTCTTTCATCAATTAATTTACATGATAATTATTACAATCAAAACTTCATATGAGAATGAAAAGAACAGGAATTGCTCTAGTACTGCTTTTAGAAGACCTGATATTGTTCAATTCAATTCAATTCAAATTTATTTTCCACTTCCATAGAAATCACAACATTTCATGAATAACAACAAAAAAAATGGGACAAAACATTTGAATAACATAATTTTAAAATACTTAAACTGCGTATAAACGAAAATTTGAATAACAAAATACAAAAGGTAATAATATTCTCTATGGAAATGGAGGGACCCATTAAAAAGTAAATACTTGTAGAGTATGGGTCCTCCAAAATAACAAAGTAGCATTACACAAATAAGCTTATATACAAAAAACACAAATATACAATTATAAAAGGTTTGTTCTTTAATTATTATAATAAAGTATAAAATAAAAACAATAACAAGCCTGTGGAGACAGAACATTTATAAATAGAGACATTAGAATACAGAGAGAGATATACAAAAACAAAAACAAAACAAAAACGAAAATAAAGCACAAACGTGGACGTAAAATTTTCATGTTACCATTAGATAAAATAAATTACTCAATAACTGCGCATAGGAATATAAATAATCATTAAAAAGAAAGCAAGGGGAAAAGATTATGCGGATTCTCTCCAAAATGATCGCAATAATTTGTTGTATATAATGTAGATGTTTGCTTCTTTTTTTTCTAAAAATGCGGAAAACAAAATATCATTGTATTTCCAAAATGTTTTCTAAATGTTTTAACATAATTCTTTCTTTTGTCTACCAATCTATTACTGCAGGTACCCACCATTTTACGATGAGAATCCTTTCGGCATCTATGAGAAGATCTTGGCCTGTAAGATAGACTGGCCCAAATCAATAGGAGTCAAACCAAAGTAAGTTTGCTTGTCAAAAAGTCTTTCTCAAAGAGTTCTGGTTATGAAACTGCATTAACCAAGAAACAGTTGAAAAAGCTGGGTTTTTCTTTTAATCAGCAAGAAATTGGTTGTTTGAAGTAGTGCATTGTAATAGCAATGAAAAAAAAAATCACCTTGAAAATCATATGTTCTGGAAATCAGCTGTATTGAAGAGATAAAACACATATTGTTCACTGAGAGACAGAAAGGCGCACATTCTTTAACACAGACTTAACGCCCCTCTGGCTCTCAACAGACGATATATTGATTAATTGATTGATTGAATTTATTAACAACATAAATGGCAGTATAATATGAACAATCACACAATGTACTAAAGAGTAATAATTTGAGGTATAACCATATATGCCCGATATGACATGTCCTATGGATGGTCCTTTAAGCTCTATTCGTAATCCTTCTTTGCTCCCTTATACATTATATATTTGATGGCAAAGTCATTCAGCAGATATTTTTAATATGTGGGATTTTTTTTTCTCTCATGAATAACAGTATTCAAAGCCTACTCTGATTTTCTTCAATATTAATGCAAGAAATTAAAAACCTATCATGTTAAATGTAAGCCTGAGGCAAAGCTGGCATCAACTTGTCTATGTTTTTGTTTCTCATTTTAGTGGTAAATAGCAGACCTAAAAGGTCTTTATTATTTATTTATAAGTTACTGTAAACATGGAATTTTTCGCGCATTTCACGTGGCATGAAATTTGCAAGAAAATAAAAACACGCAAATATTTTTGTTTATGTATTCTTTTGCCGATGCGCTTCAAATAAAAAACATGTGAAAATCACCTTACTCGGCCGAGCGCGAAAAATTAATCGGGTGAAAATTTCCACTTTTACAGTATTTCAATTCTGGTTGCAAACACTTCAAAACATCATGAAAGTGGCAGAGAAAGAAGCATGTGTAAGCTTTTGTCTGCTGGCCTTGGTTCCTCCATGAAGCTACAAACCAATTACATGCAAGATTTAATGTCTCTCTTGTGACTGGACAGATATCTTGTTTACTTCGTTGAGAATTCTACAACCAGTTGTTATGGATTTACTGACCAGTTGTACTTGCCACCGCTGACCTCGCAATCTTTATGAGGCATTCCGAGCTGGAGCTCTTAATGCCCATTCCCCCTAGAGTTTATAGACGCTGTCTCCTCGTGTCAAATGTTGTTCTGCTCATGAATGTGCTTGTATGTTGTTTGTTAGCTGATTTTTTTCAATGGCTTGCTTGCTTGTTTACATCGTAAGTAATTTATTTTCTGTTACAATAATGAATGGTCGCACAAATGTATGACATATTGTCAATCAATTACAGTTACTATTTCCTGTCTTATTGAATGTTTCCACAGTCTCTTTTCGAGAGTAGCAACAAGAAGGGATCTGCCAAAATTGTTGTTACTATACCCCCACATTCAGACCAGCAAAATTTATTGTATACCTGTATGTAAAACATTGTCATATGAAGAAGTGTCATAGAACTAAACAGACATTTGGTCATCTTTACAAACAAGGCTTGATAAATATCACGGTCCACTGCGAATGTGAACATTGTATTGAATGAAATTATATACCGGTAGCTGGGCAGGGCTTAATGATGTTATTGTTTAGCATGCATGACCTGATATTAACCTGCCAGAAATGCAGTACAAAACAAAAAACAAGCTTTTGAGTATCATTTCACACAAAAAATGAATAAGGAAACGAGGTCCAACAGCCATGTGAACATTGTATTAAACGAATACAGTACAACTGGTCAGGACTTATCATGAGAGCATGCTGATGTATCAAATTCCTATCAAATTCATATTTATTTCATTTCCAGCAGAAAGAAGATGGCATTACAGATATTGTTACAGAAAATATGAAAAATATATGTACAAATTCAATTTACCTTGATAAGTGTAGAAGTACACTGTACATATGAATAAATTATTATAATGAATTATTAATAGAAATTCTTAATTTCTGAGGAAATGTGGGGGATCCACTAAAAAGCAGTGCTTGTAATTTGTGGATCCCCAAGGAAAATAAAATTGTTTCAAATTGTGCCTATGAAGACTTGGAAAACATAAAACTGTGTTACAGCAAACAAACACGAAACGACAAGGAAAAGGAAAAAAAGAAAAGGAAAACAGATAAACGAAAGAGGAACAGGAAAAAGGGAAAGCAGGACAAATCATGACTGAAAAAGGAGGTAGTTATATTGGTGATTCTGGCAAGTTAAGATCATAAGACCAAATAGAAATTCAGTTAATTGAGCAGATGACGAAGACCTAAATGGACAAAATAAGAAGATACCAGCTGTTATCAGGTTATTATTGTATATTATTATAAGATTTGAGCAAAAATATTTTTAGTTTTTTCTTAAAAGAATTTAGGGAAGGACTACTGTTAATATCTTCACTTAAAAAGTTCCCAAATCTAGGACCTCATACATAAATGTCTTCTTCGCGAATAAAGTTCTAAAGAGTGGTAGGGGAAACTCCAAGTGTGACTGCATAGCCAGCTGTAATTATGTACTCTCGTCATGTACCCATGACGATACTAAATGTACGTTATAGGCTGAAACACCCCTCCCCCCAAAAAAAACAAACAAACAAAACAAAAAAACAAAACAAAAAACAGAAGAAGAAGAAAAAAGTCACAAACAAGCAAAAAAATACACAAGTTTCTTCATACGATGTTCCTTTGACATTCTTTATGAATCTTTGGTTATGTGATGAATCTTTACATTTCTTTACATGTATTAAAGTTGTGTAATGTTTCTGTTATGTCTCCATTGGGAGTACCACCAAGGGACCTGGCAAGAATAGTTACGTTCACATGATGGGAGCTAAACTTTAAGTTTCACTTGTAGTTATTTTGTAGTTTCAGAACGGACTCGCAGGTTTGAAACTTTAAATTTACTTGTAGTTCTAGAACCACAAGCGAGCTTGTGGTTAAGGCCGAAACCACAAGCAGTGGGTGGTCCTCCGTCGCAGTTTTTGAGACCATGTGAACTGAATAAACTGTAAGTTTCGCAAGCTTGTAGTTAGCAATGACCTCGCTGTTCATGTTAAATTCCGGGTCATACCCTTCGCACGAATTATGAACACAGGATCTGTATGTGTACTGTACACACAATCAGTAGTATCTACTTCCGGGGTTAACCATAACGATCGCTCGGCTTGTAGTTTCAGCTTGTTGCTTTGGGCTCTTGTGGTTAGGGAGTCGTGGTTTTTTTAACTTAAAGTTTTGCTAACTTAAAGTTTCAAAACCACAAGTTTCAAAACCACAAGTTTCAAAACCACAAGTCTAGTATGAATGTAGCTAGTGTTGTTCACTTCTCGTGACCTTCCCATAATTGCTACAAAATGGTGGATCTTATTGATGCTAATCCACACCAGCCATTGAGATGAACCCTAAAGCATCCCTTTATGTAAAGAAGAAAGGCTCTTTTAAACATGATGCTTAATCTGCATGAAAGCTAAAGCATGTAGATGTCTCTACGGTTTTAGTCCTTTATGCCAAAAGTGTCTTGAATTCTATCCATCCTTTTACAGTATTAAAATCAACTTAAAATGGTCATTATACAACTTGAATATGCTGTTATCTTATCCTTACATTGGAGAGTTTATTCTGTTTAACAATTATCTGATTTAATACTGTCCAATAAAAGCTTTTGAATAGGTGTGGACAGGGAAGCACATTTTATGTAGCTTTTGAAGGACCCTATGTCTTTTGTTGTATCAACCTTAATGCGTAAATGTGCCAGACCTTTGAGGAGCTTTAATTTAGGGTAACATTAAGTAAACACTTAATGATGCAGAAATAAAGGATTTCATGGTCAATAAAAGAAAACCATTAGATGTGCTGAGAATGGTCAGAGGATATGAAATGGTCTGTTGGTCATATGTATTCACATTGTAGGTAGCGCTTGCGGCTTCAGAGGGAGCACAACTGGTTCATGCCCCCCCCCCCCTTTTGAAACTCAAATGTCATTCCGCAAGTGCACAACTCCCCATCACTGTGCATGATTACCCTTTTTTATGTATGTCCCAATTTTTTTAGAACATTGTACCCCCTCTCTTACAAAATCCTGGATCTGCCCCTGGGTATAAGGTCATGATGTAGGATTGGATTGTATTGATTGCACAGGTCATTAATTTGGGATGGATAATGATGGAATTCAATGAGAAAAGATTTAAAAGCTCATTACGTAAAGCTTGAAAGATTAGGAAAACAGAGTTTCACTTGATTCAGTGACTGTTAGCTTCTTTTTAAATGCAAGGCTTATTAACTAATTACATAAGGTACAATCCTCATGGATTTTGAATATCTTGGAAACTTGATATATTCCTTATGCTGATGTTCAGTTCAATATATGTTTTCTCTGATTGTATTAATTTTTATAACTTTTTTCATTATTGTTTTTTTTTTCCCTCGCCTTTTGGGGTCTTAGTTTCATGTAGGCCTATATTGGCTATGGTCAATTTTCTGTTGATGGACATTACTGTAAATTATGATAAAGTTAACCACATTTAACAGCACATATTTTTTTAAATTTTGGATACATGATTGAATACTTTTATCAAAGTGATAATGTGAATTGCGAAAACATCTCGTCGATACATTTGGAACTTTACAGGATATGATCTGCTTTGAATCTGTGTGAAACTGAATGCATGGTAATGGTAGTCAGCTATATATTATAGTGACATGATTAATAGCGGAGTTGGTGAAAAGCTGTAACAATTTGTTAGTCCTGCTAAGGATGCCATATTGTTGAATAAAGCTATAATTCATCACAAATCATAGTTGTGCCATGGACCTATACTACTCTACTAGTAGTAGAGGATGAGAGCATGGGAGGGTGTTTATTGTAAGGTCCTTTTTAAAAACTTGCCTTTAAAGAAAATTTTGAGTTCTGGGAAAGGGGAAAAATAGAGTTTTCTCATTCCTTTTATGTCAGTTTGGAAGAACATCATAGTACAAATGTTCCCTGAAAAGGATTGCTTTTCAGATTCCCTCATATTCGAAATATGATGATAAATAGCTGACTTGTTTGGGGCGAACATTCGTGCCACGTGTGTATGCAGTCCCATATACCCATTTCTGTGTGCAGTGCCTATGCTTTTCAGAGAGATTGGGTGAATTTCTTATCATTTTTTGATGATTCCAAAACTTCAAAGTAGAGACCAATTCTTATGTAGACATTATCAACCATTCCCAATCGCTTTGAGACAGTTTCTTTCACAATGTAATCACATGACCAGAACTCAACTTTAAGCCTGCGTAGCCATTTTTCAGTGAATCTTCTGTTGGGAGTCAGTAAGGCATAAAGTTAATACAAGTACATGTATGTATGTATGTAAAATAATATGAGGTATTACCATTCTGATTCTCAGCAGTTAGTTACTTTGTTTCTCTATTTTAATTATTTATGTAAAACTTGCATTTGGACAGTAGTACATTATGTGGTAGGATTTCGACCAAAGTTTTTAAGTCATGTGGTACCTTGGTCAGATGTAGAGGAGGTCAGGTAATCAGGATTGACATTTAATGATGCTTATTTCTATTAAGCTGTGATCTTTACTAGGATTAATGCGACCATTAGCATTGAGCTTCTTCCTAGGTGCATATATAGATCATGTGATGATGCTTATGGTATTACATTTCACATGCAGGGGTGGGTCCACGATTTGTAAGGGTAGAGGGCACAAATCCCATAAAACGTTTGACAAGCAAAATGAAAAGAAAAGCAAAAGGTCATCAGATTTTGGGGGTGAAAGGTCATCACATATTTTCTGTGCTAATGTATTTCAAAAAGGACTTCTCCCCTTCTAGTTCCACTCCTTAGCTGACAAGGGCCATCCAACCCATGAGTGGAGAATAATTAATCAAATCAAATCAAATGACACTGAGGCATATTTATTTATAAAGGGACTAAGGTATATTTTTTCCACTGAATGACATCGATATATGTGTTTTAGAACTCCTGGTTGTAAAATAAAGGTTTTTACTTGTGATCGGTAGGTCATTCCCTGTTTTGCACTATTGACAGCTGGTGGTTAGTTTCGTCAGTTTTAATAGTGCATGTCAGTTAATTTTTATATGAGGCTTTAAAGAATTAACATTCTGAAGTTTGGGCTAAAGATTATATGCCTAGCAGCAATGATTTATAAACTTAAGTTTATAAAAATTGAATTGAAATTTCATTTTGTATATATTGATATGTTTTGATGGAGGAATTATTATGTAGTGATTTATTTATTTATTTTAAAAATGGAACTTCAGATATTTCTTAGCAAAGGTGATTCACAGAGCTTATTTGTCCACTCTGATAGACAGTGTAGTAAATGGATGGTACAATGGAAAGGTATTGAAGCATGATTGAAGCATGCGGAAAATTTCTCTCAAGCTCGATTGACAGCTCAGAAATTCAGTAACGGATGATTTACCCAAGAAGAATTGATCTGCCTTTTGTTTCAAACTAAAGTGTGTGGCACAAGGAAAGACTGTTATATTGATTTTCAGGGTTGCGTTACTCCTAGAACAAGGGCAGCTAAAGCCCCCCACGAAAACCCATGCCCCATTTGCTCCAGTCAATAGTGGAGCATTCATGAAGACCGGTGTGTAATCCTATCTTCTTTGCTTGGACAGTGTTCATTGTTTCAGAGCACTTGGGTGAAACTTTGATGCAGTCTGAATAATAGGTTGCAGTAATGTGTACATACTGCTCATGATTGGCAGAGCAGTGGCGTGGCAAAGAATGGGGGGGGGGGCAGCGTATCAAATAATGAAAAAAAACACACCAAAGAATCGAAAAGGGAGGAAGGAATACCAAGAAAAGGTGAAGACTGATATGAACACACCCTCCCCTTACTTGGTAGATTTTTTCTCTTGTATTTCATCCTTCTCATAAGACAGTGCCCCCACCCCCTCAACCCCCCCCCCCCCCCCACACCACCATGACACCAGTGCCTACTCTGGACCTGCACTTGCCATGGGTGAAGATACATGTACCTAAATCACATAAACCAATACTTTTATGTTTCCATATTCTTTGTTAGGTAAAGTAGTTTAATTTTGTCTCGTAGTCATATATTAAGTTCAGGTTTTAGATATTGACCTATAGATGATTTTAATACCTCGATTAAAAAAATATTTTTTAGTGCAGGGTTAGGAATATTGTTAGAGTATCCATACAATAGACCTGTTCACAAAGTTATTCAAATTTATGGATCTTCCTTTCCTGGGGACCTAGTAACGAGGTATTCCATTAACCTGTTATTAATGAATGAACTACAATACTTGGAATCCACTTTGCATACATTACTTGTTGCTATGTCTGAAAAGCCTCTGACAAGCTTTCAGGTAGTCAAGAACAACCTTTGTTTTAAAAGTATGCATAAAATTTGAATATACTTGTGAACAGGTTTATTCCACGATTTGTACACCACAGTCCAATGATGCGTTGGAATGCTTTATTTGATCCACTCTTGTTTGTACCATTTGTCATTTATAGCTAAGTCAGATGCCATTTTATTTTCCAGATAGTTTCCTAAAACGTCAGCTCCCTCTCTGACCCTTGACCTCAGCCCACCTGCGTTATGTTGTGCCAATGTCTAATGTTGCCTATATACAAATTTGGATTATTGTGCTACAGCATTATGCGGTATAGTCTTCAACGTAACACACACACACACACGCAATTTGTAATAAGTTTAAATTAGAAAATTAGACCAGCTTAATTTAATTAGTTTAATCTGGGTGATAATTTGAGGCCCATGGAGGGGGGGGGGGATGTAAAATTGCTTAAGGTATTTTTCTTTTTGCATGGAAGTACATGCACTGTGCATTTGCATTTATTTATGTTCTCATAAGTAAAATAGAGGCCTGTACAGTACAAAACGTATTCTGTAGCGTGTTTAAAGCTTGATTTTTGTCCACATCATGTAAGTTAGATTCCATACAACGTAACCCTCAAGGAGGTGATTGCTGAGCATTATGTCTGTCAGTTATTTTCTTGGAGAACAATAGAAATTGACCCTTTCTTTTGATTATCGATATGTTTCCAAACAATGCAGTATTCCATGACATTGTTTTCACTCATGCATGATGACTGAGAAGTAGAAATGTGGGATCCCCCCAACTGGGCTGAATATCTGGGAAAAGACCTCCACAGTCCACATCCTTTAATGTGAAAAGCTACTGGCAACCTGGGGGTAAAGTACTATAATAAGGGAGTTGCAATGATAGTGTGAAATTATGTTCATGTGATGGGTTGTAGCGCCCTCAAAAATGACAGTCCTAGCATGTGGGGGTGACCCCCCTAAGTCAGCAATCATTATCAATTCTATTGTAGTAGATGCCCCCTGCATTCTTATGGTGATCTCTTTATATAAAGCGAACCTATGACTCTTGACTTCTGTGTCTCATTTTGACTAATGATCTAATTTTGAAATTTTATTAAGGAAACGGATTGCTTTTGTTAGTTGTGTGCTCATAATCAGTGGGATTGATACTGTATCATGTCAAGAGGAGTAATGGTTCACTTTAGGTTTATACATTCAACTCTCCTCTACAAGTGACTAGTGAGTTGTAAGCTGAGCTAAATGAGTCTGATTATGAAGACTATTTGCCTGCCAAGGTACCAAACAGAGTTCATGTGACTCTGTCATTGTTTGAAAGTGCACATTGAGCTCATAGATTGCCAACCTTATTCTGGTTGCCATGGTAATCACAAACAATTGTATCAGAGTATTTATAGCATTGAGATTTTCTCCTTGTGGAGCATTTCTTCCACCGATGAATGGGACATGAGAGAGTTTTTCGTTGAAATTGTATAATGGAAGACAGAAAAATGAAACTTCCTACCAGAGCTAGCTGACGATTTTGAAAGATAATTTGTGGAACTTTGATGATTGAAGCTTTCATTTGGGATGGTGTGTAGAATATCAAAGTGGCCTACATGTTCATCATGCATACTTGTCAGTGTTTCATCCAATTCTCTATTTGCTTGATGACAACTTTTCATACAAAACACACTTTTTTGGCCACAGTATATACATGTACATTAGGTCTTCATATTTGATCATTTCTTCAATATCAAAATTATAGTTGTGTATCTGCTTCATATCAGTGTATAGTGTGGTTATGAATGCAAGTTTTGTATGTAACATCATTTTCTGTCACATCATTCGTTTCTGTCATCAGTTAGGGGAGACAATGGATTATATACTTTTTGGTTTTCACAGTTGGGAATATGACGGTTCTGCTTCTACTTCGTCTTTTCCTTCTTTTCCTTCTTTTTTCCCTTCTTTTTTCCCTTCTTGTTTCCCCCTCTCTTCTTCTTGGTCCTCCTCCTCTTCATTCTTGTAGGTCTAGCATTGTATGTTTTGCTTGTGTGTATAGAGTTTATATGTCCTGTCATGAACTTGAGGAATTCTGTATCCTTGAGAACAGAATTATTATCCTGCAGAATGACATTTTTTATGCTTTCAGTGATTGACGATTTAGAGAAACGTGTAATTTTGTAGGACTGCCTTAGACCCCTTTTACATCTAAAGTCGCGAGGCCTGGCCGTGGCTCGGCCGCGGCCAGGCCCCAACCAACACAGTGGGTGGTACTCGCCTCACCCAAACGATTCACCCTTTTACATTACACGGCTTGGTCGCGGCCAAGCCTGGCCCCGCTTCCGTGAATGCGCCGTTTGTGGCGCTCTACTTGTAAACAAATAATATTGACAATGATAAAACTATGTCGGGCGTGCGGGGAAAGAATGAAGTCATCGCTCAAAATGTGACGTTGCACGCACCTCATTAGCATAAACGGCCACGGCCAGGCCCCGTTTGCTTTTACACTACCTCGGGTCGTGGCCGAGCCGCGGCTCAGCCCGGGCTCAGACTACCTCCTGAGCTGGTCCGAAAACTGGCCGCGGCCTGGCCTCGGGCCTGGCCCCTTTTGCTTTTACATCACCCAAAAGTCGCGGCCAGGCCGTGGCTGAGTCGCGGCCTGGCCGCGACTTTTGGGTGATGTAAAAGGGGTCTAAGTTAGGAGGTACGATTTTGGAATAAATCTCTCCCAAGCGCTTTGTTTTTTTCAATAACTGCTCTTTGAACTTCATGTCAAGACAAAATCAGTTGTCATCTCGTTTGCATTGCTCTATGAAGTATGTGGAGGTGATGGAAATTGAAGTGCACATACCAAGATCTAAACAATGAAATACTAGTACACATTGTTTAGTCGAGGTTGTGATATTGCATATTCCAGTGCATCTTTAGTCCCACACCCCAACGCAAAACTTAGTCTTCAAATTTTTAACATGGGTCCCATACATACGCACTGTAAACACGTCATTTCAGACCCTGTGATAAAACAGCTAGTGTGGAGCTCTATATATTTGGGGGGATAAATAGACTGTTGAGTTAACTCTGTGTTAAAGTATATTAGTTAATGCCCTTCAGGCTCCAAACATTATATTAATAATATTTCTAACTCCTCAACTGTCTTAAAATATATAATGTTTGCTGACGACACAAATGTGTTTCTCTCACATAAAGACATCAATGTTCTTATTGACACTCTGAACTTGAACTGCCAAAACTTGCCAAAACTTGCCAAATGGTTTCAATGTAATATACTATCTTTAAATCTTAATAAAACAAACTACATATATATTAGAACTCATCATAAACTATTACAGCCTGATATATCCTTGAAAATAGATGATACTTTGATCGAACGGCAAGCCAAGACTAAATTTCATGGAGTTTATATAAACAAATTTTAAAATTTGGTCTGACCATGCACATCAGGTATATTTCTAAAACCATTTCATGCAGTGTTGGTGTTCTGTTTAAACTGAAGTTTTACCTCCCATTGAACATTCTATTCATACTTTATAATACTACCATATATAACATACTAGGGCGAATGCCAAATGTCTGAATGACTTGATTTTAAGATCTAAAAAAAAAAGCTATATGTATATGTACTGGTTCTCACTACATGGGCCATAGTACTCTTTTGTTCTTAAGATTAAATACCCTCAAAATATCAGATAGAAACTTTCTACAGACTGCAATGTTTATGTTTCATCTTTACAATGACCAATAGACCGCTTCTGTAATGTATACAAATTTATGCACATATATTCTCTGAGCACCTAGGGACGAGCTATTCCATGAACCTGCTTTTTGTAAATGAGCCTCAATGCTTGGAATCCAGTTTGCATACATTATTTGTAGCTATGTCCGGCAAGCTTTCAGGTTGTCAAGAACAACCTTTGTTTGAAAGGTATGCATAAAATTTGCATATATTACCGAAGTGGTCCATTGCCACCTACTCTGACTGCCCTTTTGAAGCAAAATAAAGATGTTCTTTCTTATCCAACTAGACAGTCAAATACATTTCATCTATCCAATCCCAAAACTGCCACTGCGCATAAATAAAATGAATGTTCACTCTGAGTTTGCATTTAAAGCAGATGTCAAGAGAATGCTGCTTTCCCAATATGTATTTTCAATGACATACTTTATTTATATTTCTCGCATATCAATGTATATACATTATATACGTATGTACTTTTAGTAACGGCATGTGAAGTCATCTGTCCTCTTTCATTCTTCTCCCTCTCCCTCTCTCTTCAGTTCCTATCCACCTCTCTCCATTTCCCCTTGATGTTCTGCATCACCAGGACCCCCTCTACTCCCCCTTAATAAGATTTATTTAAATTGTAAGGGCTCTCAAGGCATCAAGCTTCTGCTTATCTTGGAGCTCTAAGTTCTGTTGGAAATACGTCTCTGTGATCATATTATGTAACCTGTATACTATGTACTTGTATTTCTATGCAGAACTGAATAAATGAAATGAAATGAAATGAAAATAAAATGGCCCATATGTTCTTCTGGCTCTCAGCAGAGATACAGCATTGCATTCAATGTGAAACTAATCATCACAACAGTTGAGTCTGGTCATCATTACCAATGTCATCTCTCATCACTTCCATTGTACATCAAGATCAAATCTATGAGCTTTAGCTGGAAACTGATCCACTGATCTCCACCAACCCCAACGGGTGGCTTCAGAATGTTGTAATGATGGGGGGGTTGTCCCATTCCTAAAACAGAGCTGCCAACTAGTACGGATTTTCCGTAATTGGTACGGAAATTAACCATCATTATGGAAGTACGGAATGTCACCCAAAACTTACGGATTTGAAGAAATCTGATTATGCACTATTCGTATTATACGTTGCGCACATGTATTTGTTATCACTCATACTTTCACACTCTTATTGTATTATTTTCGCTGTTCCCGGAACTCCGCACTGTGTACGTACCTAAACTGCATACAGAAAGGAGACTGCGAACGTACTTTCACCGCACACGCAAACTTCTAGCTCAAGCTATGAGCTCAAGCGCTAGCGGTGCGGCTGCTCTTACACACCGAGGCGTTAGGCAGCCGGCCAGCCTAGCCCGCGGGCGGCACGGCGCGGCTGCTGCTTGGTGTAAGGCAGCAGTATGTGGAGCTGCTCCGTAGTGGAATCGAAAGGATGAATAGGGAACGTGAGTTTTTAGCTGTTTTTTTTAATGTTTCTAGATCTAGATAATTATATTATTCCCATTGATAATTATTGGGGTGTCATAAAGAGTAATTTTATGACATTTTTAGAGCTAACTTATACAATTTTGGTGGCAGTTGCAGTTTAAAAATTTGGTATTTGGGGACTTGCAAAAAATTACGGATTTCATCGCCAAAATACGGTTTTTCAACTTGGCGTGTACGGAAAAGCTTGGCCAGAGGTTGGCAGCTCTGCTAAAAGGCTGACAAGCAATAAAAAAAAAAAGTTTTCACGCTTAAAATAAGGGTGGTCGTCGAGATCCCCATCACCCCCCGGCTCCACCCCTGAATCCCACCCCACTCTACCCCTAACTCCATCCCAACAACTGGTAATGATACATCTCTGTGTTTTCAAACAGTGCAACATCTCATCCTCTTTGCACCCCCTGTAATCTTTTGTCGATAATAAAGTTTAACAAGAAAACGTGTCGCGGGTGGTCCCCTGTGAAGCCACTTGGAACAGTTGCCTCTGATTCACAACAACGGAATGTAGAATCCCTGGAATACTGGTGTATCCTGCCTTTGGGTGCGTTTTGTATACACTCTCTAACATTTCATTTCATCATCTCTTTGAGATGTTTTTATAGGAAAATGAAAACTAATTAGCTTTCCCTCACTAGACTCTGTGTATCTAAGGTCATACAGCATTTTACAACTTTTGTTTTGAGGTTTTGAATTTCTTATTTCAAAATAAGCTCCAAACTTTCCCATTCCGATGATTTATATTTCTGAAATATCATATTTTCTTATTGCTTTTTATCTAGCTTGAGACATAAAATGTGTGCCTATGGTGATGTTTTTTGCTGCCATCATTGGTTTTGTCCATCGAGACCCAGAAGGGCATTAATTCATATACATGTACTTTTGCATAGAGTCAATGCCCTTCTAACTCTCATGCAGATGAATATATCTTTTAATGTCAAAGTATTTTAGTTATGATGCAGTTAGATAGAGATGAATGCCATAGTCATTCAGTCATTATTCTATATTATTTGACTGCCTCAACTCTGTCCTGCAGGGGCAAGGGTAGATCCAGGATTTTGTTGAACGGGGTCCAATACCCCTCAATTCTCTGACATCCCCCTCCCCCAAAAATTCCTGACAAAAAAAGAAGGGGGGTCGATCCACTCCTGGATCCACCCTTGAGGGGATTTGCATGCCCACTTTGAGACAAGTGAGATGGGGTACTGTGTTACTTCAATGTCAAGTACAGGCAGGCATCGTGTCATTATCCAGAATTCCACCCATGCCATTTGCTTTTAAGTAAATCAAGACTTGTCATTTTACACATAAAATTGATATGCATGGCCATTTCCTAAAGTCTTTTTCTTTGTAAAAAGGAATCAATATGACAAAGTGTAGTAGTAGCCTTGCTGTAAGGCAGGAGGGGTTCTTTTCCTTAAATGAATATTAAATACTAATTTAAGTATGAAAAGTGTACAAGTCTGAGAAGGGTATATTAAGTCTTGACAATTCTTAACTCTTATCTCTCTCCCTCTCTCTGCCACCATCTTCTGCCCCCTCTCTCTCTCCCCTCACTCTTCCCATCTCTCCTATCTCTTTCTCTCTCTCTCTCCATCTCTTCTTTCTCTATTTCTACCCTCTTTCTTTCCCACTGTCCCCCTCTGTCCCCCTCTGGCCCCCTCTCTCCCCCTCTCTCCCCTCTCTCTTGCTCTATTTTTCTGATGTGTTGGCTCAGTCAGTAGAGCGTCTCCCCCCTCTCTCTTGCTCTATTTTTCCGATGTGTTGGCTCAGTCAGTAGAGTGTCCACCTCACAATCGGGAGGTCATGGGTTCGAACCCTTGGCGTGTCATACCAAAAGACGTTAAAAGATGGTGATGATGCACAGCACTTATAGACCCATATATCTGTTTAAAAAACATGGGAATTGCTGCTACCTTGTTTGGCGTCCCAGCAATTGAAGGGATAGAGCAACGTCGATCTGGCGCTGCACAGTAGCTGCCGGAATTTCCATTTTGGTTAATAAAATTTGGAGTGGACTTTAATTGGATTATTATTATTATTATTATTATTCTCCGCCACTCTCTCTCCCTCTGCCACCACCTTCTGCCCCTCTCTCTCCCATCTCTCCTTTCTCTGTCTCTTTCTTTCTCCCTCTTTCTCTTTCATTCTCGTCCATTCTTTCATAATATCCAGCAGAGAAGGGAGAGTTTGTTAAGACAGTGATGTAGGAAACCAATTCAAACCCCCAAAACTTTGAAAGCTGTAACCACAGGCATTACAGTCCATCATCTGGGATAGACAGGGATGGAAATGTCACTAATATCTTTTTAATGTTATGTACATCATGAGTCAAGTACACAGCCCCATAGGTGATTACCCTAATCTGTTGCTACTTGGAAATCTAGCTCCTTGTCATTGCTCTTCCTTCATCAAAATTCTATGACAGTTTTCAGATTTGATTTGAAAACATGACAACTGTTTACTTGTTGATTTATTGTTATGAACTTTTGACTTCTTTGCTTTTCTCTGTTATTCTAATATCCACCTTCAGAACATCTGTCCGGTGCACCCACTTTCTCCCCTCTCTCTCTCCACTGTGAACAATAATTCTGATTCGTGATTTGCATAAAATTCATTCTTTCATTCATTCTTTTTTTTCCTCTTGCTTCATCTATACCCACTAACCAAATTCTCTCCTCTTTGTGCCTATCATCACTTTCCCTTTTTCTCTCCCTCTTTCCTATATGATAAGCATTTGCAGTATTTTCTTGTTCCATGTCACCATCCCTTCTCTTGTTTTTGTCATGATTAATTTGTGTTGTATTGGTACATAAATACAATCAATCCTAACATATCAATATTCCACTTTTCTTTGCAGGAAACTGATCCAGGGTCTGCTGGTAATAGACAGGACCAAGAGGTTAGGCTGCATGAGGGCGGGCTCCGACGACATCAAGAATTCTGATTGGTTTGAATCCATCGACTGGGAGATGGTCAGACAAAGGCAACTCAAGGTGAGTGAAACACAAACCTACAACTTGAGTTTCAAATCAGGTTGTACGACACATGCGCCGGTGACAGTTGCTCCGCACTAATCTAATTCAAAACTTCAACCTAGGACCAAACACTATACCTAACCTAATCCTAACTCTAACCCTAACCCTAACCCTAACCCTAACCCTAACCCTAACCCTAAACCTAACCCTAACTCTAACCCTTATACCTTTGATGAAATAAAGTCGGGAGCAAAAGTCGCAGAAGCATAATCTGTTCGGAGCCTCCCACAGGGCTCCACACCAGGGCCTCTCCTGATATATATGATTTATGTAAGGTTTCATGTTTTTAATTTTTTTGTCATTATCAATAATGTCATGCAGTAAAGTCCCTGACATTATGAATACTGCAGAGATGAAACAGATTAGCTTTTTTACTTGAAAATTGTGATAGTCCAGAGGAGTTACAGTTTTTTTGTAAAGAAAAAGTGCTTGTAATAAAGATCTGAGGTTTGACTCTATCCAAACTGAAAAGAATTATCCATTGATGTGTACAAAATTGAATGAGCAACATAAATTGTAAACCTGTATCACAGCTTTATATAAGTTGTCCTTGGATTCCGCCGTTAAATTTGTGTATCTCTTCTCATCTTCACTTCCAGCCTCCAATTGTTCCCAAGCTCTCCCATGCTGGTGACACCAGTAACTTTGATGATTACCCCGAAGAGGACTGGCAGTCAGCAGCATCATCCGTCAAGTCTGATGTCCTCAAGCTTTTCAAAGACTTTTGATGGCACCTGCCCCTGCTCAGCTCAAGATAAGGCAGTTAGAACTCTTGTGGACGCTTGACTCACCCGTTGTCATAAGCCCAAAGTGTCATTGACTTTATCGTTGTGTATCTGGCTGCAGTTGTGGCAGGGTTTCTCAACAAAGTGTGGACAAGTCCTGATGGCAAACTTTGGATGTTGTACTGCGTGTATCCGAAAACAGAGAAGGGAAGAGCCTTGGCAGAAAGTTACGAAAGTATGATAGTGAAAGATCTCACAGAGAAACTTTCTTTGGTAAACTTGGTGGTTGAAAACTCAGTTACTTGTTGGCAAAGCATTATATGTAATGCACACCACTGCTAAGATCAGGAGTTTGTTCACCAGGAAATGCTCCAGAAGAACACATCGGATTTGTGTCCTTCAAGAATGGAATATTGACAAAGATAAGCTGGCTACAGTTCTTTCTGAAAGAAAATTGCATTTGTGTCAGCAACAGTAATGTTACAGAGGAGCCCTTGAAGAAGAATAGAATATGCTTAAGGAACTTCAAACAAGAGGATACTGCTAGTGTCCAGATCTCATACTGTTGAAGAGGTGTTCTCTCTGCATGTCAGCTGTAAAAACAGAAACTTTAAGATTGTTCAACATCCCTGCCATCAGTTTGGAATAGTTTGACCAGCCCAGTGCTTTTAATGTTTGTATTTCTATTTGTCCTAAAAAAATATATTTTAATTTTAATCAAAATACTACAACCTAATTAATGAGCTATGCTAACAGCAATCTATCCTTATGCTATCCCAAAGGAAACTTACGAGAGAAAAACAAAGTTGAGATATCCAAGTGCTTCCCTCTGTTTCTGCAATAACCATCCATATTTCATACCTTGGATATGAAATATTTACTTCTGAGAAGTGTTGTCTTCCTAAAAATATTCATACCATGGCATTTTTGGGGGTTATATCATTAGTGACAGCTTTCTAGCTGTTTCATACCATCAGGAGATCTCCACAATGTTCTAAAAGTTGTAACGTGATACTGTCAAATATTCTTGATGACCACTTATATAGAAAGACCATCTGTCCATCAAGACCCCTTTTTGTTTCCCTTGAAGAGCGTTTCTCTTTTGAAATTGTCTAAAACTGTCTAGAATAAGACAGAAGTCGTAACCTTTCAAATTTGATTTTATAATTGATTCTTATTATCTGTTTATTAAGCTTTAATTTGATTTTCAAATGTTTTATTATTTGTTTTTATTCGACCAATAACCATCGGTATAGACCAATTCTGCACTGAATAAAGTGTTATTAAAAACAGGAGAGAAAATTGAATGCTGATTGAATTTGGTAGCATGATGTTTGTTTATATTTGAAAGTAATCAAAACAATATCATGATTAAATGTAAGTCACCAAGCTGAACTTGTGTATAAATGTATGAGACTTGCCAATGTTGAACATGTAAGCTATACCGGTAATGACATCTACATTTGCAGGAGAAATAATTAAACTAAGCAGTTTCAGGCTAAAAAAATAGACATCAGTACTACATGTCAAATGCTTATTATAAGTCAAGGTTGTGCTGTAAGTGACATTGATCAATTGATTTACCAATAATGTGCAGTTACTGACAAGATATCACTATTAATTATTTTAAAATCATCATGTCTGGCTTTAACTCAAACTATTTTTAAGAACAATATGCTCTTTCAAATAGAAATTAATGACTTTAATAAACTTGAAAGATGTTATTTAAATACATTGACGTATGAATTCAGACCTATGCAGAAATTGCTGTTGAACTCCAGAACTCTTTTGTTCAAAATTATGGTACAAAAAATGCATTTTTTTTGCGTACTGATGTCACAAGAACTTTTTATGTAGTATTTCATTTAAGTCTCTTCTAGGTACTAAAAAAATTAAAAGTTTAATGGTAGATGACCAATCAGTTCTATGCAGTACTATAGTGAGATTAAGTCATGAAAAAAATATTATTATTGTAGATTATCTGATATTCTTATGTGAATACAATTTGTTTACTTTAGCTATCTTGTCCAATATTACTATTTAAGATCAGCCTTTTTTGTGCCATTCTATGCAAATAGTTTTGTTTTTCACTTGTGAGTAAAAATAATCACTTTTTTTCTGCAATGGTGTGAACATACCAAATTGAATATTTTCTTCTTAAATTCTTTTTTTTTAGATTAGAAAATAGATCCTTAGAAATTAAAAAAGGTTATTTTGTCTCTCTTAATATTTTTGTGAGTAACTAAATAGATTTTAAGTTTATGAGGCCATTACAAGAGAATATCAGAATTCTAATCTTTGTTTTTGAATTCAAGTCTTTCAGTCCTTCACTTTTTGGAGTTCCTCCTATTCAACAATTATTGAATACATTTTCTTTCTTTTTATTTTTCTCATCTTTAAGTTCTGAAGGTTTCTTCAATTTTTTTTCTTTCAAGATGACTTTGAAAAAACATTCTCTCAAGTAAATGAACAATTTTGAAAAGTTTACAATGGATAGGTGTTAATGGATTAATAGAAAATAATTTGATGAATAATGACAACAGTATGATAAAAACCTTACCGAGGAAAATTGCAACTCTGAGGAATATGCTTTTCATGTGGACCATCTTCCCAATTCCCAGTTTGCGAACTCCAAACACATTGATCAGATAAAGACTTCATGTTGTAGTTTCTACATTTTATCTTGAATAATCATTACATATGAAGTTAAATGCTTTTTGTGTATACTTGTTGATTGTTTTGATTCTGCGGCTTTGTCCCGTGAATGTTTCTGAAAATGATGATTTTTAAAATTAAGTTATTTAACACTGTAACATTTAAACATTTCAGATATCAACTTTAAGGGGTTTAAGTGACAATATCCCACTGCTGCCACCAGGTCAAACAAACAATTTAATGAGTTCAGGGCCCTGTTTCATAAAGCTTGTTATCAGTAACAACTACCACATTTCTATGACAAATTTGCTCTCAGCCAATCAGATGCAAGGATTTCAGTAGCTTATAACAGTCATTGCAACTTGTAATTGACAAAAAAGTTTTATGAAACATGGCCCTGGAACATTTAGATGAAAGTTTAGATTATGGTATTATTAGAAGTATATAGATGCAGCAAGACAACTGGCTGCGCCGTGGACCGCCATTATCAAGTACAAGCCATATGTGGTGCGCATATAACATTCTGACGTAACTTTGTGTAATAAAGAAATTTGATAGAGAGTGGCACATCCAGGTATTTTGTGTAAGGCTCTGAAAGGTATGGTAATGTAAGGTTGCTTTAATAGTAAAATGATGTGGCTCGTAAGAACGCGGGAAAGTCGCATATGACAAAATTATTTAAAATTAAAATTTTATTCTTTAGAGGCAGAACCCAAATATTAGGATATTGAATTAGTATTTACCTCTCTGAACACCTTTAAGCAAAATAATATGAAAACTTTTATTCAGATTTGTCTGATTCCAATTTTAGAAGCACAGACAAAACTAGCAAATTTCCTCCTTGCGTCTTTATGCGCCACTGCGTTACGCTAAGCTATCTAACATACTAAACTTTTAATGCTGTATGAATTTGTCTTCCAAATAACCATGCTTCTTCTGTTACTGAACGCAATAACCAGTATCCTTGTTTTTTCCATTTTTAGAAAGATCATGATTAAGACTATTATGAAGTGCAGAAAATGCTCTTAAAATCAAATACATTTTGATGTGAATTCTTCTCTTGTGGTTGATTAATCATTAAATGTTTTTAAATAAAGTATATTATTACCTATATAGGGCATTTTTAGCTGCATTTTAGCCGTATTTTACACGTTATACTCCGAATCCGTCACCGGAGCGGGCAATATTTGCCATATTGCCCTCTTCTGGGTTTTCCCCGTAGACCAATGTACTAAAAAAGTGGGCAACATTTTTTCCATATTCCATCCTTTCTTGTCAGTGCGCTTTCAAAGTGCATACATGTACGCGCAGTATTGTGTACACGTTAAAGTGCACAAAGGTTTAAACAATTGCTTGGCCCAGATTACATATCTGTATGAATAACCTGAAATCAGAAGGACTGACAGGCAAACAGACGTGTTTGTAATTCCTACAAAATAGCCATATGGGTGATTATAGAGTCTAGGTAATAATAATATTGACTGGCTCTACTTTCGGTGAATATCGGAAATATTGCCCTTAAAAGAACCATATTGCCCTCGTCTTCGACTCGGGGCAATATGATTCTGTTGTGGGCAATATATTCTGATATCCCCCTCGAGCCAGTCAGTATTATATAATTATCAAACTTTCAAGCAAAGTGATCATTATAATAGGTCTAAATTAAAAGTGTGTTGAAACAGAAATGTGAATTTTGACCCCAGAATTTGTTTTTGTGTTTCGCTGAACAAGCGAAGGAAAAAAATATTATTTCTTAAAGAAATAATTCTCTAATTCTTTGATTGTAATATTTTGGACTGATTTTGTGTCAATATCAATTAATACTAAATGTTATCACTTTTATGAGTCATTAAACCAACCTCACAATGGGAAGAATTAAAGGTACTTGTGGGAAGTAAGAACAAGTAATTTTCAAAGTACTGCATAAATAATGTACATCAGATTATGAAGGAACAATACTTCAAAGATTTCTGACTGTCTGATCAAGAATTGTTCTATTCTGTCCTTTGATATGAGTAACAGAAACTGACACCTATAAAAGAAATGTGTTTATGATTATGTGTAAAATTGAACAGTGCTGAGAAAATATAGAGACCTAGTGAGACAATCTCAAATATATCATGTGAGAAAAAGTGAGAAGAATATATTATTAATATTAATATTTGTATTGTATTTATTTGTGTGTGTCGAGTGCCTTATGGATTTGAAAAAATATAGAAGTGTTTCTTGGACGTTTTCTCAGCTATATTTGATAAATATGGTCAATCATGGTTTTATTAAAGTGAATTTTGAAAGGTTGTCCAAAATATTGTAGGAAAATAGACTGTCACAGGTGTGGGGAGGAGAATAAGAAAAAATAATAAATATTGACTGGACAGAAGGCCAGTTTGGAAACTTTACTTGAAGATGGTATGGCTTGTTTTTTGTTTGTGTTTCAAATGTTCTGCTCCCCTCTCCCACTCCGTATGTTGCCCGCGTCTTTCTCCCCTCCCTGTTTAACCCTCTTATCTCCCCTCCCTGTTGCCCTTCAAACTTTCTTCCCCTTTCCTGCTCTTGTTCTCCACTCTCCCTTTTCTCTCTCTTGCTCTCCTTTCTTTCTCCCTATTCTGCTCTTTTACCCTCCTCTCTTTCTCCCATCTTCCTATTTCGCTCTCTTTCACCCTATCCCTTTCTGTTGCCCTCTCCATTTCCTTTGCCCAATCTTTCCTCTGCTGTCTCCTCTCTCCCCTGTTGCTTTCCCTTTCCTCTTCTCCCCCGCATTGTTTTGCTTATCTCTTTGCCCCCCTTCTCTCTCTCTCTGTACATGCATAAAAGGGTTATGATTTTTAAAAAAATCACAATCTTGCAACTGGCTATACAGTACATAATGGCAAATGCACAATTTATTCATCATGTAAAATCTTACCAAAATTTGTTAATACATAATAAGCCTCATATGAAAGACATATATCAGATCATTTGTCTTAATTCAACCCGTTGAAGAAAGGAAGTTACGTTTACAAATACATTTCCAATAGATTTTGAACCACAGTATTTATCTGGGCTAATCTGATAATACCGTAATGGCACCAGTCGTGGCGCGCCCTTGTAATACAGCTTCATTGCTGCAACGCCCTGTGTCAACTGCCCTAGTCTCACCGGAGCGAAATGAACGGATGCGATTGACTAGCAGATATTTTACCAATATAAATATTTAAGGAACAACTATGCGGCGTTTCGCTCACTGCCGTTCGCGCAAAAAATGATGGCAGGAAAAATTTGTTTCCAAAGAGAATTATCCACGGGGCTTTTTTATGTTCTAATTTTTTTGTAAAACAAGAACTTTCTCTTTAGCAGACTGAAACAAAATAATATGTACCATATTTTCTGTTTTTGATGTAACAGAGCTTAAGTTCCAAGATGTTGGCCAGACAATTTTTTTGCATGAAAAATACTTTGGAAATAGATTATCTTTCTACAAAGTTAGCTGTCTTACCGAGAATGCCTATGCTCCAGTCTCGACGTGCCATTCCTACAACACACAAATCATGACGTAGCATCCTGACAAGTGCATTATACTAGCGCTCATGCACAATCCCCCAAAGACAACGCGATAGCTAGATAGCTTCCTGTGTATGGTTTAAGTAGCGTGCCGTGTACTGAGTGAATATTTTTACAACAGAGTGATTTATCTTAGATTAATCCTTCCTTCGCAATATCATTTGCGAGGGGTGCGGCACCACTGGTGCAAAGTGTGGTGACACTGGAGCAGCAGAAGCCCCGCAGAAGCGCCGTAGAAGCAAGGTGCAATATTTCAGGTGGATTTCATTCACAAGCATTTTCGGCATCGAATGGTGGGTGGTTCCTCACCAACCGTGGTATTTTCTGAAAATTATGAATTTAAAACTGTCAAACCCCTCCACGACTGGTGACATTACGGTATATAAAACTAGAGTCGGCTGAGAGCCAGAAGGGCACTAATTCATATCCTTAAACAAAGAGCCTAAGGACCTTGCGTACGTGGAACTCTCTACCACTAGACGTAGAATGGCTCCATCAGGAGATGCATTTCGTCAAAGACTGACAAAGTGCAGTGGCTAAACCAAAACCAAACTGGCCCATTTTTTTACTTGCACCTTAGTAACACCCAGCACTTCATGTCTTTTGCGACATCCCCCCCTTTCATATGCAAGAATCTTCAGGAGTGAAGCAGGCATAGTAAAAACAGAAGAAGCTGGATTTATTTAGCGCCTAATGCAAATGACTGAGTGCTTTACGCTTATGATTCAACAGACAGATATTTCATCTCTTCGCGCTCTCGGCAGACTACTGCATATGGCAATATGTCCACAACTGATTGAATGGACAGCAGTTTATCACAAATACATGTATTTCATATAAATCACAATCATTATAATCAAGGATATACAGTATAGTACTTCATCCTGCATCAATATATAGCCAGTGATTTAATAAGGAATGCAAGAAATATCAATTATGAAATAATATATAAGCCAGGATGGCATATGAACTGGACATATAGTGAACATAAAGAGCAGACTACTTTTTAATACAAGGTATAAATTATAAGAAATATGGCAATTACATGTACTATTTTTCCCTTTATCCAATACACACTGTATATCCAAAAATGTACACCAATCGCATGTTGAATCTCATTCACTTGTCACAGAAATGTTGCTACCATTTTTGTACATTAATTTGTCTTTTAACCTTAATATGAATAAAGAACGAGATCTGATGTTTTTATTAAATTCAATTAAAATCTGCACATGAACTAATAACTGTAGAATATGCTGTACGTGAGGTAAACAAACGTCTCCCTTACACCACAATTTTCCATCCTGGCAAAGTGATAAATATCTCAGTCTCCATTCTTGTTAACCTTGAAATATTTTGTGTGAAATATCTTGGTACAAACTGATAAATATAGATAGAACACTTATACATGGAGAATTACTATTATCTACTTTCTAGTTTTCTACATTCTGTATTGAATTCTCTAAGAAAGTTCCAACTCCCGTAAATTTTACTTTCTTTCAAATTACATATGAAAATGCTATATCCTGTATAAAGATTACATGCAGAGTTCTTGTGAGTTTTTTTTGTGGGTACAATAGGCATTGGATAGGGATATAAGCTACATGTATGAGCTGCTACACTGATTAGAGAGTAGAGTACACATGATCACAAACAATTTCATACCTTACAATGAAAACGATGAGCCAAAGGGTAATACCCCGTCCTTCAAATTGGATTAATTCCTTTCAGTATTACAGGCTCCTTTTCATTATTCTCGTTCCTCTATTTGATTAATTTCTTTTATTCTCCCACAATACATTTCTTTCTTTTCTTATCCTTCAATTTAATTCATTCACTTGTAGGGTTGCGAGTAATGATCCTATTTCACCCCTCCTCTTTCTATACATAAACACATACAATGTCAGTTGATAATGTACTCCCTCTGGGAATGAGATAAGAGAACCTACATGTTTTCTTGTTTGGGGTTTCATTTACATGGCTTCTTACCCTCCTGAGGTCAATTAAATAAACATTTCTTAAAATCGCTTCTATGGCTTCATCCTTAAATCCACTAATCTTTATCTGTTACAGCAATCAGCGGGAGGGGATGCCTTAGTAGTACCATATGTCTTTAATAGAAGACCACACGTTTTCATCAGGTTTCATCAAATTTTACTTCAGGTCGTAGACAATACTTTCATAAAAGGTGGTAAACCCATACGATTGCACCATCACCAGATAAAAAGAGAGAGAGTAAATCCCGCCCTGATAATTTTTATCTTCTGTGACCGAGGTCACCTGGGATGCTGTTTCTTTGACCTCCGTTCGAACTCCAATTTTGCATGCTACATGGAGGTCGTTCAACTATCTTGTCAATCAAAGGAAAAGCGTATGGATGTATTGTGTGAGATGTGACCTTTGCTTTCCATTGTTGGGGGTAAACAAGGAATACGCAAAGAGATAAATTGTACAGTAATCCACCTAAAAGTTATATTAACCAATGTTTTCACCCACATTGAAACCTGTATATTAAGACTGCTCAAGGGAGACAAGAAATGTGGCCTTTATAAGCAGGTTCCTTTTAATACAGGTCTCAATCAGAAATACTTTTTCAAGGGAAACATAGAAATTCTTTTTTATAGGCAGGTGGTTGCTAAAGTAAGTTTGAACAGGAAAAAGGTAAAGGCAAAAAAATTAATACACTTAATCTAGATATACAGCCCTGGAAAAAATTATTAGACCAAGCTTCTGTAATAAAGGTACTATAATATGCATACAAAATTATTAAAATGATTTGTCTTTGTACTTCATTGAATAAATACCAAATTCCAGAAATTATACCTTGCTTTTATGATATTTTATTTCCTTGTTACCACAAAAATAACACTATCAGTAACCATTCTTGGTCTAATAATTTTTTCATGGCTGTAGCAGGTTCTAAGCTTTCTTGGTCTGAAGGTTCTGTTTTTAGACTTATTTTTCACTCACAGATTGCACATCTGATCTTAAATGCTGGAATTAGAGTTTAAAAAAAAATTCCATCAGAAATCTATCCTAACAAGCTATCAAGCATTCATAATACCTATTATTGTTTACACATTCTTTCTTCAATAAAGTTCTAGAATATATGAAAATATCCACATCCTTAAGTAATCTGGGCATCATTATTCTACAGCGTTCTGGCTTATTATTTTTCCTTAATACTACACTCTCAGTATACATAAAAGAGACATGTGAGTGGACTGGTCAATGCACCCGTAGAAGCTCGCACGGAACCCAAGTAAGCATTGGGTTCTGTGTACAGGGGGTTTGGCATTATTTTATTTTATTCAAACTCCTAATAATTGTTAACACATAGAATGCCAGGTAAAGTGTTTTGAGGGTGATTTTATACAAAGTATTTGTTTTTCAAGTGATTGGTATCCTTCCAAGGACTACCATCATTTGCAAAAGTGTAAGACCACCTCGGGATTGTGGGTATTTCAATAATTTGGAATACTTTCTTTTGTCTCATTGAATGATTACATAACATGTTTACTACAGTGATCAGTAGCCCAAGATTAATGGTATAAGCCTATGGTTCAAGTATGATACATAGGTTATGACATGAAAATAATTGTATGCCTGAAAAATAAGTTTTTAATTTTTTTTTCTTTCTTTGACTTATTACATTTGGAATAGTGGTCTTAAACTTTTGCAAATGATGTTAAGGACAATCATTATGAAGGAATTTAACTCAGAATTGCAGAAGTGGACTAAGGACCTTTTGGCTGCAAAGGGCAATGTCGACAGGTAGTTGTAGAATGGCTTTACTGGAGGATTCCATGCCTTGACAATGCCATGGTATGAAGGTTGTAATTCACAGGTAACTGAAAACAAGATATGCAACAAAATCAATTGTAATCCTTTCAGTCATTAACTTGGCCCATTTGAGATTATGTTTAAGTTTCATTTAGCATGCATTCCAAAGAGATTTAAGCAAAGTTTCCTAAATATACTTGGCTCAAAAAATGTCATAATGCCTACAGATTATTTCTATCACCATAATTTCTGTTTATCGAATTAAACAAAGCTGATAATAATAATAATAATAATAATAACGGGCACTTATATAGCGCTCATATCCGTCACACAGTGACGCTCATGGCGCTTAGACATTATTACCCTGGATATAGCCGAGCCGCCAAAGCAACTAGCGGTCAAGCATATCAGGTACCCACTTACCCCTGGGTGGAGAGTGGCAAATGTAGATTAGAGTCTTGCCAAAGGACGTTAGTGATGTTCCATAGATGTTGGCCGAACTGGCTGTAATGCCGAGAATGCTATGCTCCAGTTATAATGCGCAATTCCTACAACACACAAATCATGATGTAGGCAGCCCAATAAGCACATTACACAGTATGCATGCACAATCTAGCAAAGACGATAGCTAACTGCATATGGTTTCGTAGCACACCGTGTATCAATGTGAATATTTTTTCAAGAGCGATTTATCTTTGATCAGTCCTCCCTTTGCAATATCATTTACGAAGATGTGCGTCACCGCTGATGCAGAAGTGCTGCAATAGCATTCGCACCGTACAAGCAAGATGCAATTTTTTTAGGTGGATTTTCTTCACAAGCATTTTCGGCATTGAATGGTTGGTGATTCCTGAACTAATGTGGAATTTTCTATCAAAAAATTATTAACCCAAAACTGTCAAACTCCACCTTGACTGGTGACAGTACGGTAGTATCTAGAATTTACTTATATATATATATATACACTCAACCAAAAAAGTAAGTTCCCCCCTAGCATTTTTGGATATATCTCAAAAAGTATTTTACCGATTTTCATAATTCAAACGGGAATGGATAGAAAATTTTATTACTCATAACATGAATGGCATATCATTGCCACCAGATATCATTATTGGTGTGAAAAAATGCATTTTATGTCAAAATGCATGGGAAAAAAAGTTGCACTTAAGGTTATATGAAGCATATTGTGTACATTTCCTATCCAAGTTAGCAAATGACCTTTTAAATTGTTATGTAATTCTCAGGAATTTCTTCAGGTACAATATGCTTCCCTACTAAACTGTATGCTCATGAAAAGAAAGAGATAGAGAAATTTCACTTTAGTGATTTGCATTGACTTTTACACAAATAATCAAACAATCACTCATGATTCTGAACTTTTAAGCATGGTTTATTGCATATTTCTCTATCTCTTTCTTTTCATGAGCATACAGTTTAATAGGGAAGCATATGGTAACTGAAGAAATTCCTGAGAATTACATAACAATTTAAAAAGGTCATTTGCTAACTTGAATAGGAAATGTACACAATATGCTTCATATAACCTTAAGTGCAACTTTTTTTCCCATGCATTTTGACATAAAATGCATTTTTTCACACCAATAATGATATCTGGTGGCAATGATATGCCATTCATGTTATGAGTAATAAAATTTCCTATCCATTCCCGTTTGAAATATGATAATCGGTAAAATACTTTTTGAGATATATCCAAAAATGCTAGGGGGGAACTTACTTTTTTGGTTGAGTGTATATATTGAATGAATTCGAGTGCAACAGTGTGAAACCCACTGAAGGAGTCACTAGTACTCTGCTGAAACACAATAAATAACTACATGAATGAATAAATAAATAAAGTAAATAAATAAACAAATACATAAATAGATTTTAAAACATAATAAACAAACAAATAAAGAAATTAAACATAGGTTTTCCCACCAAGTTTTTGTCATCATTTCATTCAATATTTAAAAATGTGTTTTCAATTTTTTCCTGGACAATGTGGAATGTGCGAATGTGACGGAAATGGGCGGGAAAACATGTAAATAAATTAGCAGGTAAACAAGAAATATGCAAGTGGTAATTATACTGAATATGTTTTAAAAATCTTACCTTGGCCCCCAACCTTGAGAGATATCTATTTCTAAGAGCAAAGGCAGTCTGGGGCTGGATATTAGTAACGGATGTCGAAGGCAGCTCAGACTGTTGCAGTTTCTCTCTGTTAAACAAGTATCAGAATGTAGAATATAATATGAGGAAGAGGATAACAATCTGATGGAACTGGTGTATGTTATATCATATACATTACATTTGTATTTGGGCAAGTCCAAAGTATTTTATCCCATAATTTACCAACACCATCAAAAGTATCATACCCGAAAATAGACCCGTTTGTTAATTTGATGCATAGTTCTTGGAACAAAAGTTTCTCTTGACGACTCGAAAGCCTTCCATTGCAGAGGCTTGCCCGACATAGCAACTAATGTATGCAAAATGGATTCCATCCATGCAGATGCCATTATGCATAGCAGGTGCACTAAATAGTTGGTAACTAAGGATTCTGGAGAGAAACGTGTATAAATTGAAATACATTAGTAAACAGGTCTATTCTATCATGGTGATAGCCCTGCGATCAGACCAAGTACCAGGGAAAAGGACAATTGCAATGTCATTGTTTATTTTCTTTATTCTTGGTAACGTATGGGGCAGCAAATGATCAAATAACTTGGGACTTGGATGTACAACACATGCTCTGGCAAAGCTTGCTCTGTGGTAATTCATAACACTTAACAAATTATATACCTAACCCTAACCCTAACCCTAATCTAAAACCCAATCATAACCCTAACCTTAACCCTAATCTAAAACCCAATCATAATCCTAACCCTAACCCTAATCTAAAACCCAATCATAACCCTAACCTTAACCCTAAACCTAATCTAAAACCCAATCATAACCCTAACCCTAACCATATCCCTATATTTTTGAGGAAATAAAGCCTGGAGCAATTGTTGCTGAAGCATATGTCGGAGCAGGGCTCTTTTAAAATTTTCCAAACAAAAAGGAGCCCCCTTATTAAAATTTTGGAGGCTATTACAAGCTCTCCGGGGCTCCACTTCGAAAACATTGTCCTTGTTTATTAATAGTAATGACTTATTCTTTAGTCAGTCATCTTAGCATTACGCAATTTACATGCGGGTGATTATGATTGCCCCCTGGACATCGGGTAAGCAGTTTTGTCGCGCCCTGGAAAATGTTTTTGGAGGTAGGTCTCAAATTTTTTTTGAGGGGGAGAGGGACATTTTCATGATTTTTGCCCAAAACTAGCCTTTTGTAAATTCATTCCGGGGGCGATTTCAGTGCTTCCGGGGCGAATTTGCCCTCCGCCCTCGTGTATTTTGAGCCCTGGCACCGCCCATTTCTCTTGGGGCTGAATAATTAATATACATGATTTCTTAAAAGAAAAGAATATGTAAAACAAAGGTTTGGCATGGAGACAAACCCTTCTGGCACTCAGCACACAACATAAAGGATCTCTGTTACTCACTTCAAATCTTCCTCCACCTTCTTGGCTATCTCATTCCTCTGCCTGGTAGACATATTAAGAGTTCCTCCTCTAGATGAGTCGATGAGATACATCAACACACAGCAAATGAGAGCAACTAAAAGAGAAACAAATAAAATGGATTCATATGCCCTTGATTACCAAAAAGGATTAAAGTCAAGTTCTGGTAAAGATGACAAATAATTTGTGCACTTTCATAATTCTTTTTACTCCTAAGCGAAAGTATACCTGGATAGAAATCTCCCCTGAAAAATGATTGCTCTTAAAATGCTGCTGCAATTGAAATATGATGAGAAACATTTGAAAAGTTTGGGCCAAACTTTCGAGCCACATACACATGTAGTCCCATATATGCCATTCTGTGTGCAGCGCATGTGATTTTCAGTATGCACCAATTCTTATCAACTACATATTGTAAACCCAGAAACTTTCGCGTGCATTCAATCTTTGCAAATTTCGTAAGTGGTTCAGTTTCGCCAAAGTTTCATGCCGCAAAATAATTGAATCATAATTGACATAACACTAAATTTTTGCAAATAGAGAAAGTGTCTTGCTGTGAAAATGGCTGTCATTTACAATTCGTGAAAGCTTCACGTCGTAAACGTTTCTGGTTTTTAATACAGTAATCAACTATCCGTCTGCTGGAACTGATCCCGACACTTAACAATTTTCAGTTCAATAACCAGAACTATATCCAAGTGGAAGGAACTGCGATGGAACACCCGTTGCGCCATCATATGCCCATCTCTATATGGGCACTGTTGAAGAAAAAATCCTTAAAGAACACAATGCAGTACTCCCCCAATCGTGGAAGAGGTATATTGGTGACATAACTTTTATTTGGGTTGGGTCCCCACGCACACTTTCTCGATTCCAACAAACAATGAATTCAATCCACCCCAAAATCAAATTCACCTTCGAAAATTCCGACAATAGTGTTCATTTTCTAGATCTGAACATCAAACTTGAACAAAATACCCTTCAAACTAACCTATACAGCAAAGAAACGGATTCTCACACATTTCTCCGTCCCAACTCTTGCCATCCACCCCACATTTTCCGTAGCATCCCATACAGCCAGGCACTCCGTATAAAACGAAACTGCTCACAAGATAACACAACTGACCACCACCTCAACAACTTACAAACCTATCTCGAAAATTCAAACTATGACCCCGAACTTGCCAAACATGGAATCGACCGTGCCCGCCAGGTCCCCCGGGAAATTCTCCTCAAGAAAAAAGAACGCCCTAAATCTGAACGAATCCCTTTAGTAACCATGTATGGTCCCGACACACAAAACATCCGTAAAATCCTGTCTAATCACCACCAAACTCTACACCAATCAGAAGATCTCAAGAAAGTTTTTCCCAACCCCCCAATAGTAGCATACAGACGTGCACGCACACTCCGTGACATCTTAGTCTTCTCCGGAGACCCCAAACAAAAACAACGTCATGAAAACACAGAACAGACCGGCTTTTATAAATGCCCTGCAAAAAGATGTATTCTTCACACACATGTAATAGAGGGAATGAAGTTTTCGAGTTCAGTAACTGTCGAAGAATTCCCAGTAATCACAAGACTAGACTGTAAATCATCATGGGTAATTTATCTAATCACATGCAGAAAATGCAAACAACAATATGTGGACAAGACAGAAACCTCCCTCTATACTAGATTTAGCAACACCCACTCAGAAATCCGTAACTTCAACTCATCCAACTACAAGGTCCTCCCATACACAATCCATTTCAACCAACCAAATCACTCCATCAACGACGTACACATAATGGGCATTGAATCTATTCACAACAAATCCCGTCAAACCATCCTCCATACAGAATTCTTTTGGATCGGAAAGTTACACACTCTCAACCCGGAAGGCATTAATGTTGACCAATAACCTTTCACCCTCACACCCGTTCACTCAATCCATACACTCAGCATGACGCCACATTCCCACACAAGCCCGAGAAGTTTACAGGTATTATTTTGTACTATTTCTTTGCTCTATTTTCTTATATGTATCGATCATTATCTGCTGTATGTGTCCTTATTATATTGTCCTGATTTGTTTTGAGTTGTAACAACTCAGAAATCAGAAACGAACAACTGATACTGATATAGTTTACATATGACCCACGCAACGTACGTACCATATGCTTTACCACATTATATTTATGGTATACTTCACCTGTATTGAATTAAACTATATTGAATTATACTAATTTTTTTTTTTTTCATTATAATGAAAAATAACTTAAATGTTATCTGTAATAACATACATATATATCATATAATTTATTTAAACACAATTTGTGAATACTTCTCTATAGATTCATGGAAAACCTGTTGATTTCATCAAAGACGGTATGAAGTTCTTAGTACTCTGAACCTCTATACATGGTAAATTTTTGTTCTCATTGTCTATACTTATTAATTACTCTATACTCTCAGTTTGAACACATATACATGTATAAATGAATTGTTATCACACTTTTATGCTGATTTTAAATATGTAATAAGCAATTATGGTGCTAATAGTTATTATAAAGATATATTTGGAATAATGATCAGATACGTGCCGGGTAGTAACAGTTTAACTAGAATAATGTGTTTAGCAGTAGAGAACGAGAAGTAGTTCATCACGATTTAATTTTAATATTAATGATAACCAAATTATAAGTAATCAAGAGTTAAACTTAATTTTTTTATTTCAGCCATCAAATTGTACTTATGTATTTTGATGAAGATCATTAGATCGAAAGCTTCGATCCGAGGATTGAATAAAAAAGAGGTATACAAGCTACGGCCATTTCATAGTCCATTTCTTTCGCTGTATTCCATTCCACAACTATGAGTGACCGCCAGTGTTTGCTCTTGGGAAATTTCTTCCACTATATATATATATATAAATATATGTGAGCAGCACTATTTTCCATGATTGTATTTTCTATTTTCATGATTCTATAATTCTGGTAAAACGTTGAAGAAAAAAAATTACTGAAAGATAAAAAAATCCACTATCTTTCATTCCATGATAACCTTCAATTTTGGGACTTTCACAAATTTTGTGCTAGCCTTACACTTACAGATATAATGTAGAAATTAATGTGAAAGAAATCAACTTACTGCATAGACAGGAGAGGTTGAAGACTTCATAGAGAAGATAGCCATTAGAATCTACTATCTTGCCTGCTATCACAGCTACTACAGCAAGCCCTAGGTTCTGAATTGACTGCATACTACAGATAAAGAGAAAGAGAGAGAGAGAGAAAGAGAGAGATGGGGAGGGAGAGAAAGAGAGGGAGGGAGGGAGAGAGAAAGAGAGGGAGGGAGAGAGAAAGGGAGGGAGGGAGAGAGGGACAATGATAGAGAGAGTAAGAGAGAAAGAGACAAGACATACAAACAGACAAAGAGAGAGAGGGGGAGAGGGGGGCAATGACAGAAAGTAAAAGAGGGAAAGAGACAGACAGATAAAGAGGAAAGAGAGAAAGAGAAAGAGAGCAAGAGAGAGAGAGAGAGAGCGAGAGAGAGAGAGCGAGAGAGAGAGAGAGCGAGGGAGAGAAAGCGAAAAAGAGAAGGGGGGTAGGTAGATAGAGGAAACGGTGAAAGTGTGTATCATCTCCATACACTGGGACATATTGTAACTTCCTAGCAACTTTATTAGCAATATCAACTTGTGATTCAAATGATGTACTACCATGAATTTGGAAACTATTTTTAGGTAGTCAGAGATACAAAACTTACTATCCAAATGAATTATCTCTATAAATCTGGAAACTATATAGCAAATAAGAGAGTTAAAGCTGCCTTAAACTGAGCCACCTGAATAGCGCCATCTTTTAATAAGATTTGGAAAATGTCTGTGCATCTTATTTTCCCATCATGCACCAGTCTTCCTGGTAGAAGCTTAAAATGTACTTGTAGGCAATTTTTTACATTTGCAAGTCAAAGGAAATTGACCTAGATCTAGTTTGACATTAAAAATGTGCTTATTTTCCAAGGCAGTTGTTAGTTAAAATTGAAAATAAAATGCACCTAATCTCTCATTATAATCTTAATTTAGAAATGACCGTAAGATGACGTTGTTCAAATTTTACCAATTTAATGCCCCTTTAAGCTTACAATCTCATTTACAACTATTTTGCAACTATATAGCTAATCAAAAATAAAATTAAGAAAATATGATAACTGTGAATTTTGTAAGTATATAGTTGATTAGATACATGAACTTACAATCCATATGATGTACCTAGCTGATGCTCAGGCATGATAAAAGCAACAATAGGCCATAGGGCACAGGCAAGAATGGAGTATGCCACGCCCATTAAACTCTACAAGAGAGAAAAAAAAGATTAAATGTAATTTGTGTGTCAAACTGTTGGAGAGGAGGAAAATTAATAAATCTATCATTGACAGATTCCATGGAGAAGTGTTTCATCTGTTTGTTTCATCCAAAAACATAAGATCTTGATATGACTAACTGACTAATTGTCCTTTCTTGTATAACAACCAATAGCCAGTGGTCATATCAACAAGATTTTTCAACAAGATTAAATGTAATTTGTGTGTCAAACTGTTGGAGAGGAGGAAAATTAATAAATCTATCATTGACAGATTCCATGGAGAAGTGTTTCATCCGTTTGTTTCATCCAAAAATATAAGATCTTGATATGACTAACTGACTAATTGTCCTTTCTCGTATAACAACCAATAGCCAGTGGTCCTATCAACAAGATCTTTTCATTTTTGGATAAAATAAATGAAAAAAAGACATATGTAATACAGGACACATAGCACAGAATCGTCCCACTTCAATACATATCTTATGCTTGTGAAACTCTGTGTGCATAGATTACTGTAAACATGGAAATTTTTGCGGATTTCGCGCTATTTTTGGCAAACGCGAATTCTAGAACTTGCGAAAATATTAGCATGATTTTCTATGTGGGTTGAATTGCGCGGTTCAGCACATTAATATGTGTGTGTGTCGAATTCATTTTTGAGCGCGTGTGTGTAGCTGCGCATGCCATATGCACTTGAATGGACTGCCTGTGTGTAAATTGATAATGGAGTGGGTGTACATACGAGCAAGCACTTCTGCAGCATGAATTTCAGAACCCGCGAATATGTTTTGGGGTCGCTCGGCATGAAAATTTAATCGCGCGAAAATAACAGTTTACAGTATACTCATAGCTTGCCTAATCATTTACTGACCAAGCAACTGATACCATTTTTACGTCTGCATTATTTGAGAATTTAAGCTCTCAATACCCAATACACCTCTTCCACATAGAAATATTCCTCAGTCCTAAACTAGAATATCACTGAAGGAAATTAATACCCCCGCCCCAATGTGTGTGCCAAATTTCCCAAAAATGAGGAAGTGGTTTGATCTGCAGTATAGTTACAGTTGGCACATTGACCTAGATTATGTTTACTATCATCTCCCAAATACAAAAGTAAATACATGGGACTGTGCATAACAGCACTTCTGTAAATATATATACGTGGGACTAGGACACCTACCATTGTTGCAAAAGGAGTGATAAAGGTGAATGCTAAGGCGCCATGGGCAACCAACGTGAGAATGATTCCTAGGGCCACCCAGAAGATGTTTTTCCCTGTCTTGTCAACGATAAAACCAAAGAAAGGCGATGCAGCGGCAGAGATGAAATACACCAAACTGAAAAAAATAGGAAGGTAAAAGGCAAGAATACAATAAACCAACAGACTATAAGAATATCACAAGTTGTCTGTTGACAATTAGGAATAAGGACAAAGAGATTTCTCCCCCACTCACTCTATTGTCCAGATTCACAGATATTTTCAAAGAAAATCTAGGGTTGCTTGGTACATTTTCACAATGTAAAACATAGACGGTAATATTACAGTAAACACTGAACATACTTTTTTTGTTTTTGTATGTTCTTCAGACAACCTGACAAATTTCATAATACAGTTGCTTTACCTGCACCAAAGGAAAGCAGACCATTTCTACTCAAATTCATATTGTGCATGGCAGAATGAAATCATATTTTGTGACTTCATGAAAAACCAAGGCATATTACTTACCTATTTACAAGGTTTGCTTGGGTAGGTGACAGGTCAAACTTGTCTTCAAAGAATACACTATGAAAAAAAGGTAAAGAAAATATCTATTAATCATCCAATTGATATGTTAAAGTTGCCTTAAACTGAACCTCCCAAATAGTGCCATCTTTTAACAGGATATGGAAAACATCTGTGTGTCTTATTTTCCCATAATGCACCATTCTCACTTGTAAAGCCTTTTATGTCTTTGTAGGCAATTATCTATATTTGCAAGTCGATTGTAAAAGTTTGAAAGAAAAAATGTGCTCAGTTTCCAAGGGAGTTGTTACTTAAAATTCAGAGTAAAATGAAAAAAACTAATGTCTAATTATAATCTTAATTTAGAAATGACCGTAAGATGGCGCTGTTCAAATTCTACCAGTTGAAAGGTCCACTGCAACCCAAATGCAAGTTGATTTCTGTTGATGTGAAGGGATGCATACAACTCATATTTTGTTATTCAAACATGTAATTATGTTTCACAGATTTTTAAAACATTAAACAAATTTTTTTATCAAACATGCTAAGCTCCACCCTACAAAAATGCTCCAGATCTCATTCCTGCAGTGACATCATCTGTCAATCATTAGGAGCTAAGGAGAGACAGTGGTATGTAGCTTTGCCAGAAATGACCATATGTTCTAATAGACCATACAATGTCCACATAGTCGTTGCTATGTCAGATAAGCTGTAGCATCAACAGGAAAAGAATGGTAATGAGGAGGTATTGTTTGGAAGCATGCAATTCTATTGTGAGCATGTGCTGAGCTGGGGGAAGTTACATTGCACTGTTTATTGTAGAATGTTAGTGTAGCTGACTGATGATTGACAGATGTCATTGCAGGAATGAGATCTGGAGCTTTTTTTTAGGTTAGGAGGATGGAAAAAGTATTTCAAAAAACATTTAAAAATCTATGAAACATATCTAGATGTTTGGATAACAGATTATTAGTTGTACGCATCCCTGCACATCAACAGCAAAAGAACTTGCATTTGGGTTGCGTTTGGTTGCAGGGGCCCTTTAAGGCAGCTTTGAGTACGTTAGTACACAGAGTAACATTGAGAGATTTCATAAAGCTGTCCATGTGTGTACCTATATCTCTCTGTTTCTCCTCTCTTGCTCTCTTAATTTCTATCTCCCTGTTTGTCTTTCTTTCATTTCTTTTCTTCTCCTTTCTATACACTTTTATGTACACTTATCTACATTTTCCGGGTATTTCTCTCTTTCTCTCTCTCTCTCTCTCTCTCTCTCTCTAATCTTTCTCTATCCAACTCCTGGGCCCCGTTTCATAAATCAATATCAAGTGTCACGTGTCACAATTCTCTAACAAATTTGCTCACAGCCAATCAGATGCCATGATTCCAGTAGCTCATAAAAGTTATTGTAATTTGTTTTATGAAACAGGGCCCTGATCTATAATTTTTTTGGGTGGTGTGTCCGTTCCTAGTTTATCCTCCTGATGAAGTGGTTGATGAACTTCTCATGGTTGCCGTAGTCGCCACCCTTGACCCCAGGGTTGCCCTTCTTGCGGTAGCCGTTGCGGGATGAGCTGAATTTAAAGGGCCAGAGGAAGTTTGAGGCCTGCTTGAAGTTGATGCCAGCAGTGAAGATCTCGTGGATCAGATCCTCCAGAAAGATGATGATGTATATGCCAAGAGTGTTCTTGATGATTACCTTGTCAGCAATCGGGATACGGCTTACCATTCTGAACCTTTGCGAATCCTCACTGGTAGATCAGGTCATGTACTGACTTCAGATTGGGGTATCCCAAGGCAATGAAGGGCTCGACCAACCTCAGCATCTGCAGGGTAGCCTTATTGAGCCGAACAAAGACTACATAAATGTACCTACCCATCTTTCTATTTATACATGTACATCTTTTTTGCTACCAACTAGCTTTTCATCTTTAATGGAGGATACTCACATTCCAAGTCCAATGAAAGGGAAGATAGTGACGTAGTAGAAAACACAGACCAGGAAGATAAGCCACAGACTGATAGGGAAGTCCTTGATATCAGTTAACTTGATCGTTTCTCCTGAAAAGTGTAAGGTTGTAAAAGTCAACATAAAACTCCTAGATTTACAACAAGATGAATGCAACTGTGTTTCCTATATGCCTCCGCCTAAATTCAATTCAATGTTCCTGAAATATTGTGATAACCAGAATAACTAAATGAATTCTCGACTGCGCACAGTTGAAATTTATGCCTCCGCTCTTGCGAGATCAGAAATATATCGCACGTTCATGTTGATTTGTTTTAAAGTTTGATTGAACCAGAATAACAAACCTCTAATTACATGTTAATTCACCTCTTTGAAATTTTACCTTACACCTTATAACCCCCCAAAAATGATCACTTTATCTCCTCCTTGTCATGAATACAAAATAGTTGATATATGGTGATAATATAGGTAAACCAGAATAAAAAGCCTCTAATTACATGTTAATTGACCTCTTTGACATTTAACCTTACACCTTATACCCAAAAGTCTGATCATTTAATCTCCTCCTAGTCATGAATACAAAATACATGTAGTTGAGATATGGTGATGGTAAAAAAACATTAATTTCCCATACACCTGTAAAATGACCTCTATGACCTGTCACCTTTGACCTACGTGAACAAAAATCTAATCAGTTCGTCTCATTATGGTGATGCATACTAGTTCCAAGTTTGAAGTTAATGGATCAAATAGTTCTTGAGATATCACGTTAAGGCTAAAACCTGCAATTTCATAATTGACCTCTATGACATTTGACCTTTGACCTACGTATCCCAAAATTTAATCAGATCTTTTTTCTATGGTGATACATACTAGTACCAAGTTTGAAGTTCATACCTCAAATTGTTCTTAAGTTATCGCAAGAATGAAGCCAACACCTGAAATTTCAGAAATTGGCCTCTGTGACCTTGACTTTTGACCTACGTACCCCAAAATCTAATCAGATCGTCTTCCTATGGTGATACATACTCGCACCAAGTTTGAAATTCATACATGTAACTCATGTGGTTCTTGAGTTATCGCTAGAACAAGAAAGCGGGACGGACGGATGGACGGACGGACAACCCGAAAACATAATGCCTCTGGCACCACCTTCGGTGGGCGGAGGCATAAAAAGCCTCTAATTCCATGTTATAATTACACCTTATAACCCAAAAGTCTGATCACTTTATCTCCTCCTAGTCATGAATACAAAACAGTTGAGATATAGTGATAACAAAGGTAAACAAAAATCACAAATATCACTGAAGGTGATTAATACATCCGCCCCAATGTGTGTGCCAAATTTCCTGAGCATTGCTCCAAAAATGAAGAAGTGGTTTGATCTGCAATATTTTCCTGTTTTATTGCTATATGTTTTTACCATGGCAAGCCATCTTCATCCCAAGACAAATGTGTGTGCCAAATTTCATGAGCATCGCTCGAAAAAAATGAGGAAGTACTTCGATCCGCAAGATTTCCCACTGCATTTGCCATGCTGTTACAATGGCAATGCAGTTTCCGACACATTCAAAAAATATGTCTTGCACATCTCCATCCCAAGACAAATGTGTGTGGCGAATTTCACGAGCATTACTTAAAGAAGGCATTAGCGATAATGTGTCTCGCCCACATGCGATAACTAGAAATATCGTGATCTCTGTTGCCATGCAACAGGTCCCCCAAGTGCATAAATCTGCATAAGTTATGGTTGCATATATCTACATTACTGTTTGGAAAGTGACGTTTACGAAGTTATGTCATAAGAGAGTCTTGCGGGTAAACTATAATGTTTGACCTGAAATGACCTTTGACCTTACCATGTGACCTCTGATGGCAGCATAACATGCAGGTCCCCTCAGTGCATCTAAAACCCAAGTTTGGTTGAAAAGTGAGTGACGGTTGCAAAGTTATCTGTCATAAGAGAGTCTTGCAGGTAAACTTTAACGTTTGACCTGAAATGACCTTTGACCTTATCATGTGACCTCCAACGGCACCATAACATGCAGGTCCCCTCAGTGCATCTACAACCCAAGTTTGGTTGAAAAGTGAGTGACGGTTGCAAAGTTATGTCATAAGAGAGTCTTGCAGGTAAACTTTAACGTTTGACCTGAAATGACCTTTGACCTTATCATGTGACCTCCAACGGCACCATAATATGCAGGTCCCCTTAGTGCATCTACAACCCAAGTTTGGTTGAAAAGTGAGTGACGGTTGCAAAGTTATCTGTCATAAGAGAGTCTTGCAGGTAAACTTTAACGTTTGACCTGAAATGACCTTTGACCTTATCATGTGACCTCCAACGGCACCATAACATGCAGGTCCCCTCAGTGCATCTACAACCCAAGTTTGGTTGAAAAGTGAGTAACGGTTGCAAAGTTATCTGTCATAACGTTTGTGACGGACGGACGGACGACGGACGGACGACATTTGGATCCCTTAGTCTCGCCTTCACCTCCGGTGGGCGAGACAAAAATGAGGAAGTAGTTCGATATGCAAAATTTGCGACGGACCAACCGACCGACCACCCGCCCGACCGTCGGACCAATCAATTTCACATACACCAGTATAATAACCTCTATGACCTGTCACCTTTGACATACATGAACAAAAATCTAATCAGTTCGTCTCACTATGGTGATACACACTAGTTCCAAGTTTGAAGTTAATGGATCAAATGGTTCTTGAGATATAAGTTAACAAGGCTAAAACCTGCAATTTCAGAATTGACCTCTATGACCTTTGAGCTTTGACCTATGTATCCCAAAATCTAATCAGATCGTCTTTCTATGGTGATACATACTAGCACCAAGCTTAAAGTTCATACCTCAAATGGTTGAACGAGGCTGAACACCTGAAATTTCAGAAAATGGCCTGTGACCTTTGACCTACATACCCCAAAATCTAATCAGATCGTATTTCTATGGTGATACATACTAGCACCAAGCTTAAAGTTCATATCTCAAATGGTTGAACGAGGCTGAACACCTGAAATTTCAGAAAATGGCCTCTGTGACCTTTGACCTTTGACCTACATACCCCAAAATCTAATCAGATCGTCTTCCTATGCCGATACATACTATCACCAAGTTTGAAGTTCGAACAAGAAAGTGGGACAGACGGACAACCCGAAAACATAATGCCTCCGGCACCACCTTCGGTGGGCGGAGACATAAAAACATACACATGGAGTTTAAATTACATGAGCCTTATCGGTTATGAGTAGGCATTCTGTCCGTTGAATGTCATATAGATTCTAATTTTAGTAGGCAACCATGGCAACCAAATTCTAACAAATTTCAACTCCTTCAGTGGTACCCTTCACAATGAAACATAGCTGTCTTCAATTAAACACTTATTTTCTACAGGCGTGCAAACTTTCAAAATTTGTCAAATGTCCATCCTTGACTAACTGATCAGGCTCAAATTAAAATTAAGCTACAGTACACCCTTATGAAGGATTTTTAAAGTATTTATAGGAAAGTAACTGCTACTTAGGAAAGGTATAATATGGTATTTAAAGATTTTATTGCCATTATCATCATTATTCTTATAATTAATGTAAAAAAGAAAACTCATATTTGGCACACACGCAGAGCACCTTATCATGAATACGTTCATGAAATTTCATGAAAATGTACACGTATATCTAAAAAGGTTTTGGACATGAGGTAATCTCTACTTTGGCCGAGTGCAGCACCGAGCTAGTTTGCAGGCATGAAAAGTGTTGTTCATGAAAAACACTGAAAAATTTCGTGAACCAAAGTGAGCTCGAAGCGACTGAGCAGGGAGAGGGTGTGGGTCTGGGTCTGTGCTTTCAGACTAGCACCGAGGAACAAGATAATTGACGGTTGAAATTAATTTTTGCTATCAAAAGATAAACTACAAAGTTTCCAAAGCTTCCCACAGACATCATCTTCCATTAATATATTACTGCAAGCATACACTTAACAGTTCCACCTCCCCCCTGCCAATCGGCCTTAGTATAGGTAATTATAGTTTCACTTACCAGTCCCTCCACTGTCTCTCTTCAGTATCCTTGCAGCTCGAATGTCAAAGTACCCCAAGAAAACACCACACAGAATGGAAAACACACACATTCCAGCCCCTAAATGTAGAATAAAACAACATGGTATTCATATAAGCAGAATTTTAGCCAAGGTGTAAAGATAAAGTTGATTTCTGGTTATGCGGTTGCAATGTCAAAGAAACAATTGTGAAAAAAAAGATTATGCAGTACTAGGAAAAAAAAAAAAAAAATCAATTTTTCAAAATATTAGAATTAACCAAATCGTGCTAAACAGCACTACACACAGAAATGGGTAAGTGGGACTACACACACACACACACACACGTGACAAGAATATTTGGTCAAACTTTTTAAAGCTATTTCTCATCATATTTCGATTACGAGGGCACATGAAGAGCAATCCTTTTCAGGGGATATTTTTACTATGATGTTCTTCCAAAACTCACAAACTAGACCTTCTCTTTAAACCTTGACTAATGGGATGTTGCAAGAAAGTTGCAACAATTGCAATTGAATCGATTGCAAATATGATACATGTATTTTAAATGGAACTTGCAATCAATTGCAGGACCTGGGACTGATTTGGGGGATTTGCAACTGATTGCAACACCCCCTAAGCGGGTTTACAGTTCAATCATTAATTGATGAAAAACACACATATTCCAGCTCCAAATGGTGGAAAAAACCACGTAGTATTCTTAACAGCATAATAGTTCAGGTTTAAATTTCGAATCAGTGGGTCCACAGTTAGAGAATTAGTTTGATGAAAAAGCACACATATTCCAGTTGCCATAGGTAGGTCTAACAAAACAATATAGTACTCATAGAAGCATAACTTCAGTACAAGTTTAAACCTCAACTAAATGGGTCTACAAGTCGATCATTGATGGAAAAAAAAACACATTCCAGCTCCAAATGGTAGAATAAATCACTATGTTATTCGGAACAGTGTACTATATATATATATAGTCTAGGTATAATCCTCTGACTTAAAGATAAAGTTGAGTTCTGGTCATGAGACTGAGTTGTGACAGAAACTGGCTCAAAACAATTGGGAAAGGTTGATTATATAGCACATACTGTACATGTAAGAATTGGTGTATGCTGTAAGGTTTTGGAATCACCAAAATGATAAGAAATTGACTTAGGGACGTCGGATTTATTATCGCGAGCAGCCGCCCGCGACCGGCGTGATCGCGTTCCTCCTTTTGTTACGCTAAGCAGGCATTCCGGCCGCATGTAGAATGGTACTTAAATTGATTGTGGGTATCAAAGGAAAGAAGACGACAATACTCGCGTCCCTTCTTTTGTGAGGGCATGCGGGCATTCTCGACGCCTATAGAATGGGTACTTAATTTTGAATTAATTGGGACGTTCTAGGGACGGGGCAAGAGCGCTCTTGTTAAACGAGATAAGCCTCACTGCCACTGTAAACAAAAACACCCACGACAGAGCTCTTTTCAGCCCAATAAACACTTTTCTTTCCGCCACGCCACGCGCCACCATAAAAAATGGCAACATGTCAAATGGCAACAAAATGATGAGAAATGTGTCGGCAGTAAGGGACCAACGAAACCTCTTTCATTTTCAATGATTTGAATACCTTTGCATTGATCTTATAATCCTTGATTTATTACTTGCCAACATTTGGAATTCAGAAAAACGGAAGGCACATTAGCAAGAGGAAACAGATGTGAATCGATTTACTTGAGGAATTAATTATCTGACGATGAAAATAATTTCGGCAGGCCGTCTTCAAGATTATAAACCGCTAGCGAAGCAGAGGTGAAACTATTTACTTGAGGACTTTATTCTTATACATGACGATAATAATTATTTAAGCGGGTTGTCTTCAAGAATATGAACCGCTAACGAAACAGAGGTGAAACGATTTACTTGACAAATAAATTAATTACCTGACGATGAAAATAATTTATTTACTTGACGAATTTCTTCTTTACCTGACGATAAAAATTATTTCAGCGGGTCCTCTTCAAGAATTATGAACCGCTAACGAAACAGAGGTGAAACGATTTACTTGACAAATTAATTAATTACCCGATGATGAAAATAATTTCGGCAGGCCGTCTTCAAGATTATAAACCGCTAGCGAAGCAGAGGTGAAACCATTTACTTGAGGAATTGATTAAATATATCTGACGATGAAAATAATTTCGGCAGGTCATCTTCAAGATTATAAATCGTTAGCGAAGCAGAGGTGAAACTATTTACTTGAGGACTTTATTCTTATACATGACGATAATAATTATTTAAGCGGGTTGTCTTCAAGAATTATGAACCGCTAACGAAACGGAGGTGAAACGATTTATTTGACAAATAAATTAATTACCTGACGATGAAAATAATTTCGGCGGGTCGTCTGCAAGAAATAACACAATAACGAAATGGAGGCGAAACGATTTACAATTCTTTACCTGACGATGAAAATAATTTCGGCGGGTTGTCTTCAAGAATTATGAACCGCTAGCGAAACAGAGGTGAAACCATTTACTTGAGGAATTTATTCTTATACATGACGATAATAATTATTTAAGCGGGTTGTCTTCAAGAATTATGAACCGCTAGCGAAACAGAGGTGAAACTATTTACTTGAGGAATTTATTCTTTACATGACGATAAAAAATTATTTAAGCGGGTTGTCTTCAAGAATTATGAACCGCTAACGAAACAGAGGTGAAACGATTTACTTGACAAATTAATTAATTACCTGACGATGAAAATAATTTCGGCAGGTCGTCTGCAAGAAAAAACACAATAACGAAATGGAGGCGAAACGATTTACAATTCTTTACCTGACGATGAAAATAATTTCGGCGGGTTGTCTTCAAGAATTATGAACCGCTAGCGAAACAGAGGTGGAACTATTTACTTGAGGAATTTATTCTTATACATGACGATAATAATTATTTAAGCGGGTTGTCTTCAAGAATTATGAACCGCTAGCGAAACAGAGGTGAAACTAGTTACTTGAGGAATTTATTCTTTACATGACGATAAAAAATTATTTAAGCGGGTTGTCTTCAAGAATTATGAACCGCTAACGAAACAGAGGTGAAACGATTTACTTGACAAATTAATTAATTACCTGACGATGAAAATAATTTCGGCAGGTCGTCTTCAAGAAAAATAAACCGCTAGCGGAACCGCGAGGTGAAACCATTTACTTGAGGAATTTATTCTTATACATGACGATAATAATTATTCAAGCGGGTTGTCTTCAAGAATTATGAACCGCTAGCGAAACAGAGGTGAAACTATTTAGTTGAGGAATTTATTCTTATACATGACGATAATAATTATTTAAGCGGGTTGTCTTCAAGAATTATGAACCGCTAGCGAAACAGAGGTGAAACTAGTTACTTGAGGAATTTATTCTTTACATGACGATAAAAAAATTATTTAAGCGGGTTGTCTTCAAGAATTATGAACCGCTAACGAAACAGAGGTGAAACGATTTACTTGACAAATTAATTAATTACCTGACGATGAAAATAATTTCGGCAGGTCGTCTTCAAGAAAAATAAACCGCTAGCGGAACCGCGAGGTGAAACCATTTACTTGAGGAATTTATTCTTATACATGACGATAATAATTATTTAAGCGGGTTGTCTTCAAGAATTATGAACCGCTAGCGAAACAGAGGTGAAACTATTTACTTGAGGAATTTATTCTTTACATGACGATAAAAAATTATTTAAGCGGGTTGTCTTCAAGAATTATGAACCGCTAACGAAACAGAGGTGAAACGATTTACTTGACAAATTAATTAATTACCTGACGATGAAAATAATTTCGGCAGGTCGTCTTCAAGAAAAATAAACCGCTATATAGAATAATACGAAAGACAGAGAGAGAAATGATAGGATAAAAAAAGTTTAACTTATATAAAGAAAGACAGAGAGAGAAATAATAGAAGGATAAAGATTAACGTGAGGAAGGTGGGGGAGAAAATGATAACAGGAAACAAAGAATATCATAACGAGAGGAAGGATGGAAAGATAATTGATAGAAGGATAAAAGCAAGAAATGGCAAAGCGAGAGATAGAGAGAAAAATGATAAAAAGATAAATATAAACATGAAGAAAGGGGGAAGAGAAGATGATAAAAGGGAACAAAGAATAACAAAGTGAAGATGGAAAGCAATAAAAAAAAGAGGATAAAAAGAATAAATATAAACAGTAACATTATGAAAGATGGAAAACAAAATGAAAAAAGCAATAAAAGAATAATAACGTAATGAAAGGAAAGGTGGAAAGAAAAAATTAATAAAGGGATTAAAAACAACTGAAGTAGTAATTACGCGATGCGTAATATATGTCCCCGCCAGAAGTGTAGATCTGTGGAATGGCTGTTAATTTATGTAATTTCTGATAGAACCTTGAAGATAAATGTGAGAAATAAATTATCAAATTAATGTTTTATGATTATAAATGCATTTTCTGTTGATTTTGAATAAATTACAATAAATTTGCATAATTAATGAATTTCAAAATTCTGTGTAGAGGTTTGACAGCCCCTACCCAGCCCTATCAGATAAAACAATCAGATTCAAAATACGGTGTGAAATAGAGGAGAAGTAGCATTTTTCGTCGATTTTGAATAAATTTGCATAAATTTGCATAATTGATGAATTTCATGATTTTGTGTAGAAGTTTGGAAGCCCCCACTCAGCCCTATCAGATAAAACAATCAGAATCAAAATCGGCCAAGAAATGACGGAGAAGTAGCATTTTCTAACTTTTTGAGCACACACGGACGGACGGACGGACCTTTTGTTGTATTCTTTGTTTCCTTTCATCATATTTTCTTCCATCCTTCCTACCCTTCTATTCTCTCTTTATAGTTCATGTTTTTCTTTGCATTATCCTTCTATTTTCTTTATTCCCTTGTTTGTCGTTTTTAGCCTGAAAACGGGAAAAATCATACTGAGATGGACTCTTTTTCAATTTATCCCCTTGAAGACACCTTCCTGAAAAATGTTCGAAAATTTCTACCAACGCGACGCGACGTTACCCGATTGTTTAGCAAAAGCCTTTATAACAGACATATGATTATTTACAATCGACAAAGGATCATGTCATAATATATATTTGTTCATTTAATCAAATTTCACATTGGAATGAATTTCCAAAAGTAATTGAATAGAATATGAACTTTGGCGATGTTGAAGCATAGATAACATAACAAATACGCGGGAGTTTGCAATTTTTATTGATGCAGAGAATGCTTGAAGTTCAATGCTTTGCTGTGATTATTTTTTTATTTATGAACCAAAATATGGATTTTAGCATATAATTTGCATAAAGGATCATAGTGTATGAACAAATTTCAGACATGCAAATGATTTCCTTATATTGTTCTTTAATTATGTGTCAATTTCGCGGCGATCGGACATTGCGCAGTCGAGATCCGAAGTGGGGCATCGGAGCCCCCCCCCCCCCCCCCGGTCATAAGAACTACTGAAATACCCCGGTATATAGTTAGGGTAAAGGGTCCATGGACATCAGACACCGTCAACTCGCTAATTTCGATACAGCGCGGTACACGTATCACTTTTTCATGAAATTGTCCGAAACTTTCAAATTCCATATAAATGTCTTATTTTTCTTCCGATTTTGATGAATCTTCCACTGTTTTGTTTGTTTAATTTTTCTACTCATGGAGTGGACTTGTCCTTTAATCAATTCGTGACAAAGTTCAACGTTTAGTAATTTGGGTCTATAACGTTTGAAGTACAACCCTGAAAAATACTTCAAAAAGAGCAACATTTTCTGGATAGGTATGTAATGTTTCACCTCACTCTCAAGAAATGTTCCCACGCGATGAACGATTGCAGAAACGATTTTTTAACGTATTGATAACCAGGTCTATTATTATAACACCCACCTTTCGTTGAATCATGGACCTAATGGAGTAATGCTGGGTCCATGGTTGAATAGAGTCTATTGTCGCTACATATGCGTGAAATGAATGTGACCATTGTCTGGCCCGCCTTTTGATGTCACACATATATATAGAGACAATATTGACTCCGTTCAACCATTGACCTAATCCTTCGAGTATTAAGTCTATCAGGGAGGTGTTAGGAGGGAGGACTATTCACCCATCTAATTCGGGGAGATAATAGCTAACATTCAATGAAAATGATTCCCCTATATACTCTTGATGCACGGTAGTATTGTTCGAGTTGGCCAAGGAGTTCGCTGTAGTAACCTGATTTTACATGTCAACCCAGGGGCTGAATTGTACAATGTATGTACATCAATGAATACATTTAATCAAGCAAAAGTATGTACAGCCATGGCAAAAATTATTAGACCAAGCTCACTTAAAATGGGTAGTATATTACATATGTAACAAACAAATCATGAGTTTTCTTTGTACTTCCATGGATGGATAAAATAATACAGGAACTGTACCTTTGCTATTGAAAACAAAAGATATATTAATTGCCCACGCGTTTTGAGGTGGGCCCATATCCGTAACATCGTGTGATTTCCCAAAAATAGCGTCATTTTTTTTTCAATTCGGTATATTTTGTTGTTTGACATCCAACCCCCATAAAAGTATACATTTTTGGAAAGGAAATCTCGTACCGCCTTCAAGCCCGCAGATTGACAGCAATGTAAATTTCGCCAAATTATAGCAAAATCCCGACAATATCTTGGCACTTTTGATCAATTCGTTACTTTTTTTTATCCATGTGTGTATTTTTTTAACATGAATTACGCATTGAAAAAAGCGGGCAAAATTAATAGGTACCATATACCTATGCAGGGGATTCTGATATATTATATTTTATATATATATATAGTTCATGTAATGAAGAATGAATTATTTTACGATTTCATTTGACTTTTCAAGATTTTTCTTGTTTGTGTAAATGCATATAATTTTGTACATTTACAGAGATGGCCAAGTTTTATGTTTTATTTCGTGATAAACTGACTTCGTGTATGCCTTTAAAAATTTATTGTGTAAGTAGTAGGGCTTGTGATGGGAAAATGGTTTCATATGTATTATATTTTTTGCGATATATAGTTTATGTAATGAAGAATGAATTATTTCATTCGATTTTCAAGATTTCATTGTAAGTTAAAGAATCAATTCATCATGTAAATCAAATCATCTCGATTTATTTCGCTCCTCGTTACTCTTGAAGGCGATACGACGCAATTATTTTCATCGTTAGGTAAAGCATCAATTCGTCGTGTCAATCGAAACATCTCTTTAGTTTGCGCCTCGTACATGTAACTCTTGAAAACGATGGGACGTAACTATTTTTTTAACGTTAGGTGAAGAAGAAATTCATCATGTAAAATAAACCATTTTATTTAATTTGCGTCACGCAACTCTTGAAAACGAATCGACGACAATTATTTCATCCCTGGGTCAAGTAAGTTAAATCTTTATATTTATTTGCGCCTCGTATATGTAACTCTTGAAGACAATGGGACACTATTAATTTCATTGTAAGGTAAAGAATCAATTCATCATGTAAATCAAATAATTTCAATTTAGTTCGCGCCTCGTTACTCTTGAAGGCGATACGACGCAATTGTTTTTATCGTTAGGTATAGAATAAATTCTTCATGTCAATCGGAAACATCTCTATTTAGTTTGCACCTCGTTAATCTTGAAGACGATGGGACGTAACTATTTTGATCGTTAGGTAGAGAATCAATTTTGACAAGTAAATCAAATCATTTTATTTATTTGCGCCTTCTACATTGAACTTTTGAATATAATGGGACACTATGAATTATCATTGTAAGGTAAAGAATCAATTCATCATGTAAATCAAATCATCTCGATTTATTTCGCGCCTCGTTACTCTTGAAGGCGATACGTAACTATTTTCATCGTTAGGTGAAGAAACAATTCATCGTGTAAAACAAACCATTTTATTTAATTTGCGTCACGCAACTCTTGAAGACGAATCGACGCAATTATTTCATCCCTGGGTCAAGTAAGTCAAATCTTTATATTTATTTGCGCCTCATATATGTAACTCTTGAATACAATGGGACACTATTAATTATCATTGTAAGGTAAAGAATCAATTCATCATGTAAATCAAATCATCTCGATTTATTTCGCGCCTCGTTACTCTTGAAGGCGATACGACGCAATTATTTTCATCGTTAGGTAAAGAATCAATTCGTCGTGTCAATCGAAACATCTCTTTAGTTTGCGCCTCGTACATGTAACTCTTGAAGACGATGGGACGTAACTATTTTCATCGTTAGGTGAAGAAGCAATTCATAATTATGTAAAACAAATCATTTTATTTAATTTGCGTCACGCAAGTCTTGAAGACGAATCGACGCAATTATTTCATCCCTGGGTCAAGTAAGTCATTTGCGCCTCATATAAGTAACTCTTGAATATAATGGGACACTATGAATTATCATTGTAAGGTAAAGAATCAATTCATCATGTAAATCAAATCATCTCGATTTATTTCGCGCCTCGTTACTCTTGAAGGCGATACGTAACTATTTTCATCGTTAGGTGAAGAAACAATTCATCATGTAAAATAAACCATTTTATTTAATTTGCGTCACGCAACTCTTGAAGACGAATCGACGCAATTATTTCATCCCTGGGTCAAGTAAGTCAAATCTTTATATTTATTTGCGCCTCATATATGTAACTCTTGAATACAATGGGACACTATTAATTATCATTGTAAGGTAAAGAATCAATTCATCATGTAAATCAAATCATCTCGATTTATTTCGCGCCTCGTTACTCTTGAAGGCGATAGGACGCAATTATTTTCATCGTTAGGTATAGAATAAATTCTTCATGTCAATCGGAAACATCTCTTTAGTTTGCGCCTCGTACATGTAACTCTTGAAAACGATGGGACGTAACTATTTTTTTAACGTTAGGTGAAGAAGAAATTCATCATGTAAAATAAACCATTTTATTTAATTTGCGTCACGCAACTCTTGAAGGCGATACGACGCAATTGTTTTTATCGTTAGGTATAGAATAAATTCTTCATGTCAATCGGAAACATCTCTATTTAGTTTGCACCTCGTTAATCTTGAAGACGATGGGACGTAACTATTTTCATCGTTAGGTAAAGAATCAATTTCGACAAGTAAATCAAATCATTTTATTTATTTGCGCCTTCTACATTGAACTTTTGAATATAATGGGACACTATTAATTATCATTGTAAGGTAAAGAATCAATTCATCATGTAAATCAAATCATCTCGATTTATTTCGCGCCTCGTTACTCTTGAAGGCGATATAAGACGCATTTATTTTCATCGTTAGGTAAAGAATCAATTCGTCGTGTCAATCGAAACATCTCTTTAGTTTGCGCCTCGTACATGTAACTCTTGAAAACGATGGGACGTAACTATTTTTTCATCGTTAGGTGCAGAAGCAATTCATCATTTAAAACAAATCATTTTATTTAATTTGCGTCACGCAACTCTTGAAGACGAATCGACGCAATTATTTCATCCCTGGGGTCAAGTAAGTCAAATCTTTATATTTATTTTTTTATATTTATTTGCGCCTCGTATATGTAACTCTTGAAGACTGCAATGGGACACTATTAATTATCATTGTAAGGTAAAGAATCAATTCATCATGTAAATCAAATAATTTCAATTTAGTTCGCGCCTCGTTACTCTTGAAGGCGATACGACGCAATTATTTTCATCGTTAGGTAAAGAATCAATTCGTCATGCCAATCGAAACATCTCTTTAGTTTGCGCCTCGTACATGTAACTCTTGAAGACAATGGGATGTAACTATTTTCATCGTAGTAGGTGAAGAAGCAATTCATCATGTAAATCAAATAATTTCAATTTAGTTCGCGCCTCGTTACTCTTAAAGGCGATAGGACGCAATTATTTTCATCGTTAGGTAAAGAATCAATTTGTCTGTCAATCGAAACATGGGACGTAACTATTTTTTCATCGTTAGGTAAAGAATTTATTCGTCGTGTCAATCGAAACATCTCTTTAGTTTGCGCCTCGTACATGTAACTCTTGAAAACGATGGGAGTAACTATTTTTTCATTGTTAGGTGAAGAAGCAATTCGTCATTTAAAACAAATCATTTTATTTAATTTGCGTCACGCAACTCTTGAAGACGAATCGACGCAATTATTTCATCCCTGCATGGGGTCAAGTAAGTCAAATCTTTATATTTATTTGCGCCTCGTATATTTAACTCTTGAAGACAATGGGACACTATGAATTATCATTGTAAGGTAAAGAATCAATTCATCATGTAAATCAAATCATCTCGATTTATTTCGCGCCTCGTTACTCTTGAAGGGATACGACGCAATTATTTTCATCGCTAGGTAAAGAATCAATTCGTCGTGTCAATCGAAACATCTCTTTAGTTTGCGCCTTGTAGATGGGACGCAACTATTTTCATCGTTAGGTGAAGAAGCAATTCATCATGTAAAACAAATCATTTTATTTAATTTGCGTCACGCAACTCTTGAAGACGAATCGACGCAATTATTAATCCCTGGGTCAAGTAAGTCAAATCTTTATATTTATTTTTTTATATTTATTTGCGCCTCGTATATGTAACTCTTGAAGACTGCAATGGGACACTATTAATTTCATTGTAAGGTAAAGAATCAATTCATCATGTAAATCAAATAATTTCAATTTAGTTTGCGCCTCGTTACTCTTGAAGGCGATACGACGCAATTGTTTTTATCGTTAGGTATAGAATAAATTCTTCATGTCAATCGGAAACATCTCTATTTAGTTTGCACCTCGTTAATCTTGAAGACGTTGGAAGTAACTATGTTCATCGTTAGGTAAAGAATCAGTTTCGACAAGTAAATCAAATCATTTTATTTATTTACACCTTGTACATTGAACTTTTGAAGATGATGCAACACTCTTATTTTCGTCGTAATGTAAATAATAAATTCGTCATGTCGATCAAATCATTTATATTTAATAGTTTGCACCACATAACGACTGTGAGATAGGCTCTGTTTGGCGCTAAAGGTAAACGCACGTGTGTTTCAACACCACGTGTGTTCAACACCACGTGTGTTCAACACCACGTGTGTTCAACACCACAAATACACTTTGTAAGCTGGCGTTCCCTTGACGCCGCCGGAATGATCGTGTGTCCAGCTTGAGCCAGAATTGCTACTCAAGACTGAAGAGCTGCTTTTATGGTTCGGTGGTTTCAGAAGTGCTGTATTCATGACGCTATTGTGTATGAGACAAAGACACGACACAATAGTCTTTAGCCTGCGTTCCCGGCACACTCGCGGCATGGCCGCGTGTCAGGCTTGAGTCAGAATTGGTACTTAAAAGATTAGAAGGCATTCCCGACGGGGGCGGCTGCTCGCGATAATAAATCCGACGTCCCTTAAGTAATATTTTTCCTACTGAGAGTCACATGCACTGCACACAGAAATGTGTATGTGGGACTACACACAAATGTTTGGCCAAACATTTCAGCTGTTTCTTGTCATATTTTGAATATGAGTGCATTTGAAGAGCAATCCTTTTCAGAGGACATTATGATAATCTTCCATACTAACATAAAATGAATGAGAAAGCTCACAAATTATTTTTTACCTATCCCAGAACTCAAGATTCCCTTTAAGGTCTGGTCAGACCTCACCCATAACGACAACATCTTTTTAAATTAAAGGTACACACTACTATGTTGTGCGTATGTGCATACTGTATGTTAAATAGTAAGGCAGCTGTAGGGTGTACCTTTAATGAAATATCTGCTTGTTATTCTAATCGGTGAGGTCTGGCCAACCCTTTATGGAGTACCTGTTGTCAAGAATGAATTCCATTATTCTCTAATAAAATGAGTAAATGAATGAAAATCATTCCACCAATATTTTGATATCACAGTTACATGTAAGAGCTACTGAAATACTTGCATCTGATTGGCTGAGAGCAAATTTGTCATAGATTTGTAGAAGTTGTTATTGATAATAAGTTTTATGAAACAGAGCTCACACTGATGACAGACCAAACAAGAAATTACATTAACTCGAATGGCCAAGAATCGGTCGGTTCAGAATCAATTTGGAGTCCGTTTGGCATGTGAATGTGGTATTATACCAATAAAGAAACAAGTAGCAATTTTTCATACTCGCTTCAAGAGCGAAACAAAATGCCAAAACCAACTCTCGAAAGTTCATCATGATCATTGTTTAAACGAATGATCATCATCACTATAATTCCTATGACATGTTTATTACTTTCTACATATTAAATGATATCATAAAAAGATATAACTGAAATCATACATACCTAACCACAGGGTGTAACCTAATCTAATGTGGCCTGGTATATCAGGATCAAGTACCTTGTAGATGGGTCCTAAGATATTCATGTTTAACGTGCTACCCTGCAACACAAGAAATGAAAACAAATGATTATGGAAGCTAATTTCACGTTTTTGTAATGGAATCTGATTTGTGAAACTGGCTCAAAGTATTGTGTCACAGGCACTTTGTATATGAGTAGAGAGGACCAGCAAAAATAATCTTTATAAAATTTACTTACAACGAAAGCAGACTCATAAGAGACTACATGTGTTATTCACACGTGTCAGGATTACAGGCTCTATTTCCTTGAATTTCTTGGCTACGTACTCGTCTATTACATACTTTCTACAAAAATTGTTGTCAATTGTAGTCCCTTTTGAACATTCAGTGAAAGTTTTGTTTATTGCTTGAGATTGCCCCCCCCCCCACCCCCGATTACCAAAACTTGCAGATTACAGTTAAAATAGCAAACCTCCTCAAAAAGAATGTGTTTGCTCTATATTACTTCTATTCCTTTTTTTTTCATCTTTCACCTTTCACCACTCTGATTTCTTTTCTTTTCCTTTCTTCACTTTCTTGTTTTTCAATTCAAGCTTTGCTTACTCCTCTCCCTTTTCTCCTTCTCAGTCTCCTTTAATACTTCTTACTTCCTATTACTTCTCCTTTCCTTTCTTTTCTTCCTCCCTCCTCATCTTCCCAATCTTTACCCCTTTCCTTTCTTTGTACATAGTCCTTCTGCTCCCTTCCCTGCCCCCACTCTCTCTCTCTCTCCTTCTGTCAGTCCTTGTCATCGTCTCCTTAGCAGAAAGCTTTAATGCCATTTCTTCTCTTTCCCACATTTCTCTCTTTGCTCCATTCTCTCTCCCCCCCCCCCCCTCTTCCCTCTTGATCTCTTCTCCCCCTATGTCCCCATCTCTTCTCTCTCCCCTCTCTCTCTCTCTCTTCTCTCTCTCTCTTGCCCCACCTTCTCTACATCTTCCGTTTCTTCCATTTCCTCTCTCTCTCTCTCTCTCTCTCTCTCTCTCTCTTCTCTCTAACTCTTTTTTTTCTTCTTTCATTAACAGAATGTATAACTAACCACTCTTGAGAAGCTGAGCTGAAGTCCAAACACCATGTTGAGTTCTTTTCCTTTGAACCATTGTACTGAGTAGGTGTTCTGTGCAACTGCTAGATTCTCTCCTCCCAACCTAACAAATAGAAAAGTAATTAAAAAAAAGTTGGGATTCAGGCAAGAAATACTTTTATATTGTTTATTCCGAATTTTAAAAAAGTGAAAAACATTGATTGATTTGTTATTTTACCTGACAGTTAAGAAAGCAGTATAAATAGGTAAGATAAATTTCAAACACATTTATCTTGGAATGCCTCATTGATGGGTTAACACAATATTTTATGGATTCCCTCAAATTTTCTTACATAATTTACCTAATATTTCCTAAGTGATTTTTGTTGGTTGGTTTGGGGGGGGGGGGGGGGGCAGGGAAATTTTTTACTCAATTTACGAACTTCCGCTAAATTATAGAACTTATGGAAAATGACAACAATGAAATTTCTTTCAGCAATAAACTGCACTGTACAATAATTCACGAGGTGAAACAATCATTGAGTGTTGACTTACCCAAATACGAATCTGCCCACCAACATAACAGTGTAGTTGTTCAGTGTTGCTCCTAGAGCAAAGATACATTGTCCAACTAGCACAAAGGCACCAAAGATCAAGGTACCAACCCTACAGGAAAAAAAAGGAAAAATTATTGATTTCATTAATGACGTATTTGTAATAGAAGTGTGACTGTTGACACCAATACCATGCATGGGTGATTTAAGAAATGAAAATACCAAGGGTAAATTCTCAGCATCAAGGGTACAGAAAAAAGTGTTATGTCAGTACATGCATGTAATTTTAACCTTAAGTTTACAATTACTCTGATCCTTCCAAATAACCCTCTGGGATGCAATACAATATTTCACTTAATTTGGACCAACGGTAAACAATTTCCTGCTGAGAAGCCTAACTGTGTGAGTAAAATCTACTAGGGCTTATCACGACATGAAGGAAAGGAAATACACTGTATATCAAGAGTGAATAATATCTATTGTACCATTTTGCTTTACAGCATGAAGTGACTTTAATTTCTAATCAGATTCAAACAAACCATCATACAGGCAATTGCCTTGTTAAAAGCCTGAAGCCCTGAACATAAAGGTAATTACATTAGTATATGTATCCCTAAATTATCGACATATCATATACTTATTTATTTCTGATATTTGGACAGGATGACTCATTATCATCAAAAGATATAATATCTTTATCATGTAATGAAGGTAATTAGTTTCTAAATCCGATGAAACTAACCTTGTATATATTACACATTTTTAAAAGACATTATATACTTTTATGTTAGTTTTGAAAGTTCATAAACAAAGAATAGAAACTATTTTGGCTCATTATAGATACACACTTGGGATACTAAAATTGTTATAAATACCTTTTCCAGGTTTACACAGTGATTACTTGTAATATAGTATAGCAAATGAATGTACACTCTTAAATAACAGTAAAATACACATATATATTTAATACTCATAATGATATCATTCATTCAATTTGAAAAGCATTACATCACCCTACAATTTGGGGCTAAATAAAACAGACCATCAAACATTCGATCCGCAAGATTTTTCCGATTTACTGCCATAGATATGCTGTTTCCATGTGTGAGATTATAATTTGCTCGATACCCTACCTATCATTCCTCACCCCTTATAATTAGGTTCTGTACAATTAAGCCTGGATAATACTGGTTTCATGTATCTTGATTTATGCTATTTCATGTACCATTATGTGTATTGACCTCATGTACAGTATATATATACATCTTGTTTATATTATGTGTAACATTATAACCACTATTTCATTTGCCCCCTACCCTATTGCACAGAGCAGTGAGGAGGGAGTTTACAGATAAGTTGATAAGTCTTCTTATCAGCTAGTACTTCCTGGTGGTCAGTCACTCCCTAATCCCCAAACAGTAGGCCCTATGTCTTTGTGTAGCAGTAATGTAAACAATGACCCTGAGGTTCCCCCATTCACCCCTCTATTAGGACAGAGGGTAAAAAAGCAAGCATGTGTATTGTGAGATGCAGAGTTTAATTAGAAGAGTCTCCCTGTAAGCATTGGTAGGATAGAGAGCTGCTTCAGTTGTCACAAGAAATTTGCTGAGATTCACTGGAGACCAAAGTGATGTAAACTACTAGCTTTACTCGTCCTACTCCATAAACCGGACCCTCACTGTTGCAGCTCTAGTTTGGAGGATTATGAAGGTGCAGAATAGGCACACTCAGTGCTGTGTTGGTTTTCTTTGATCATTCCATTGTTTTGGTTCATAAACGTTCGTTTCTTTTGCTAGTTTTGTAACTTCCTAATAATAAAAGAACTTTCGTTCAGTTTAAAGGTAAAAGCACAAGACTTCAAATTCCTTCTTTGTTACTACAGCCTTCTTGTTGAACCTGGTAATTAATTAGATAATTTCAGTCGTAATGGTTATATTTCAAACACGTCCTGTACACAAATAGGAGGTCACACATGGCAACGCAGCTTCTGACACATCCAAAAAATATGTCTTGCACATCTTCCCACAAGGACCAATGTGTGTACCAAATTTCTTGACTTTTGGTCGAAAACTGAGGAAGTAGTTCGATCCGTAAGATTTTTCCCTGATTTACTGCCATAGATATGCCGTTTCCATGGCAACGCAGCTTCCGACACATCCAAAAAATATGTCTTGCACATCTTCCCACCAAGACCAATGTGTGTACCAAATTTCTTGACTTTTGGTCGAAAACTGAGGAAGTAGTTCGATCCGCAAGGTGTTTCCTTGATTTTCTGCCATAAATATGCCGTTACCATGGCAACGCAGATTCCGACTCATCCGAAAAATATGTCTTGCACATCTTCCCACCAAGACCAATGTGTGTACCAAATTTCATGAGCTTTGGTCGAAAACTGAGAAAGTAGTTCGATCCGCAAGATTTGCAACAGACAGACCGACCGACCGACCGCCCAACCGTTGACTGATTCCTATATACCCCCTTCAAACTTCGTTTGGCGGGGGTATAATAAAATTCCAATTTATCTTATTGGGAACAGATAATGCAAGATCTTATGAACATGTATTTAAAGGACGGGAGCGTTTCATCAAGCATTTTGTCCGTGATTTTTACCACCAACTGTTATAAGCTACTGAAATCCTTGCATCTGATTAGCTGAGAGCAAATTTGTCAGTAAAAATCACTGACAAAACGCTTGATGAAACGCTCGCCTGGTGTTCACAGAGGTCGCCCTTTTAAATGATCTGTGTGACTGATTCCATGCTATAATTAAAGATATCAGGGGGCTATGTTTATGGCATTCTGTATACTTTGGCACAGAAAGTAAACCTCTATCTGCTTGCTTCGTAGGAAACTGATGAATCTCACTACTTTAATTAAACTTTCTTGCAAATAGGATGGTGCCACATTATGTGTGCATTTGTAAATTATCATAGTAACACACTGAAATTCAAAGTTTCTCAATTGATATCCATTTCAGATAGCTAATTAATTCACTTGACAGAGTTTAAAATTATTCTAGCAGCTTGTTTTTTAACTTTCTTGAGTTTAGCCGTTTGTTCCTGATGTCAATTTGACCACACGGAGCAACAATAATCAAAGTGAGGCAACACAACTGCATTATACAGCAAAGATATTAATGGTAAATAAGCCTTCGCTCATTTATTACACTGACATTTTCTTTGCGTTACTTTTGTTACTTATGTTACTTTGCCAACACGGGCTACTCGGCAGAAAATAGTTTACGCATGGTTCAAATTGACAGAAATACGGCTTTACCGAATCCCATGGGGGTGATCTGAGAGGACCTAAAAAACAATTTTGCAAGTTAAAAGTATGCATTGACACATCTATCGCTCCATATTGAGTGAAATATGGCCTTATGACATCCCAGGCCAGGAGGTGGTCTAGGAGGACCGAAACATCTGTCTGCTTTAAGTATTCAATGACAAATTATAAACAAATTTCATGAATGCTGTTGTAAAATGCTTTGCTCGAAACACAGACTGATCAGAGTTCAAGATATAATTATCATCGATGAATTCAGAAAGTTGGCACTGTACAGTCCTCTCTCTGATTTTGCTAACAGACAAAATACAAATTTGGCGGTAATTGTTTTGGATCGGACATATCACCAGCTTTAAAATTGGAATTACTCGAGCTACACCTTGGGTACACATCCTGTGGTCCTGTTTATGATATCGGTATGTGGTAAGATGAAAGTGAAAGATAAAGAAAGTACAAAAGACCTTGGGTAGACTGAGAAGGATGAAATTCATGTTATAATAAAATGAATTTCAGTTTTTAAGTTTTTACGCTCTCCATATCATTACAACTTTCAAAATGCACTTCAAAATTGCAAATAGCATTAGAAGAACCTTGATGAAAAGATCACTCAACCATACAATCATCTGCACTACCATTAAGATCTATAGACACAAAAAGAAACTGAACATAATGATATTAATAAGGAAACAGACAAACTATAGGTAAAGAAGAAACTGCAAAATCATTTTTGCTCTCCTTTTGAAACCACTACTTTACTTACAAGTGGTGTTATGAAGAGCCAGTAAGACTGATTTCATTAAAAGCACTTTGCTGCTTTCACCTCACTTTGTTTCATTCCCACTTGCCATTCATTTGCACATTCAAAAAAATTCTGTGGCGGTTAACCGTGGCAAATGTGAATGACCCTTTAAATATTTGAAGTTCTTTGTTTCCATTTTGATAGCAATACATATCAACTTACAGACTCTTGACAGAAATGATTCAGCTGCTTGATTTCAACATGGAAAAATAATGTCAGCTGGACTGAACAAATCACATCCTAGAATTTAAAAATATCATCATACGTGTACATGTAGATACATGTATCTTGTTAAAGGCCAAGTCCACCTCAATATCAAGTTGATTTGAATAAACAGAGTAAAATTAAACAAGCATAACAGTAAAAATTTCACTGAAATTGGATGTAAAATAAGAAAGTTATGGCATTTTGAAGTTTTGCATTATTTCATGAAACAGTGATATGCATAACATGGGCGGTATGCAAATGAGTGAACCGATGATGTCATGCACTTACTTTTCCTTATGGATTTTATTATATGAAATATCATATATTTCATTTTTTTGCTTCAATAATGTAAAACATGGTTTGACTCCATATGGAACAGGTAAAATCATCATTATTGTAACTTATTTTCATACAAGGAAGGGATTCTTTATTATCACATCTATAAAAATTGAAATATTTGAAATTTCATATAATAAAATACATAAGGAAAAGTGAGTGTGTGACATCATCGGTTCACTCATTTGCATACCGCCCATGCTATGCATATCACTGTTTAATGAAATAATGCATAACTTTCTTATTTTACATTTAAATTTTTTTACTGTTAAGCTTGTTTAATTTTACTCTGTTTATTCAAATCAACTTGATATTGAGGTGGACTTGGCCTTTAATTAAAATGAGTGATTGACTTATAAAAAATTCTGTTCAACATTTCTATATCATGTACATTTGTATTATAAAGTCCTGTTTATTATCTTAAATACATGTACATGTACAACACTCACGAAAACATTTTTAGGGGTGATTGGTCTCTTTTCACTAACCCCAGTAAAACACCTCATTGCACTAAAAAAAATTGTCTGGAGGACAAACAGGTTTCTTTAATCCCCCCCCCCCCAAAAAAAAAAGCCAATAAGATTACATATTTAGATGGGACCTGTAACTCAACATGTCTATGTACATGTATTCAAGGATAACAAAAAAGGAAACTGACTTTGATTCATTGTGACGGCTACTACATGTACGGCATCAAATTATTTTGTTTAGATATTTTAAGAGTTAAAAACCATTGACAGAAATTTTTTTTAAACTGCGCCTCTTCTTTTTTTCATTCTTGGGAGATTTTAAAAAGTTTAGGGTGCAAAGGGATCTTAGCCCCCATTTCATTGTTTTTCACATATGCCCTTGAGCAAGGCATTTTTATCTACATTGCTTCTCTCCACCCAGGTGTTAAATAGGTACCCGGTAGGATGGTTGGATTGGCATGCCCGCTTGGAAACAGGCGACTGACTGATATGCTCCTCAGAGGAGTGGAGAATGTGCACTGTAATGTGCAGAATCGCAATTGAATCCAGTGACCGGGGTAATAATAATGTACATGTAAGCACTTTGGTCGGTTACATTTTAACTGATAAGGCGTTATACAGTGCGTCCCAGCAAAAAGAAACCAAGATTTATCAATGTTTAATCATATCTTAACACAATCATGATTAAGAAATGACACATATTTGTAAAGCTTGGATCTTCTTCTTTCATTTGACGCCACTCATATGATACATACATGTACTTCATGCATGAGTGAATAAAGACAATATGAAGCAGGGTTTCCAAAAAGTTGTTTGGCCAACAATATCTGAATTTCCGTTTAAGAAACAGCTATCATTATTATTATTATTATTTTCTGCAGCCCTACCTGATGCCAAAAACTCTGTCCAGTAGGAATCCGCCGAAGAAACAGAGCACAACATTAGGCCAGGAGTAGAGGGAGTAGAGAAGCATGAAATTAGCTGTGTCTTGGTGCATCACCTGAAAAGGAAAAAAAAGGGAGGTACATGTAACTAACAGCACTTACTTCCTACACTTATTTTTTGCATTACATAGTGTTTTGTTTCATTGTTATTAAACCCTTTGATGACAGGAATTACATTATATAAGGGCTAAATTGATCACACTTTGCTCTTCAAATTGGCAATAATATTTTCTTTTAAGAACTTTGACCAAAAAATTGAAAAAATCACCAATTTTGATTTAAAAAAAACCCCAATGATTTTGATCTCTCAATGTGTTGCCAATTTAAGGATTTTAAGTTTATTCTCCTTTTGTAAAATTCCTGGCATCAAATGCAATATGGACATGCAACAAAAATGGACACATTGTGTGCATAAATTTTTGCTATTTCTTTAGAGCTCTGAATCAAAAGTCTTTGAGCCAAACCACAAAATGTGGTCAACTGTCTCAAAAGTGTTGACATAGGTATCTTCCATGGGAACTAACTTCACCATGAATATACCAGTTTCTGATGCAGGAAGAAGAATGTAGTCATTGTTAGTGAAAAACACATAAATGCTATCATTCTTTGGTGGGATTTGCTACCCATGGTCTTGAAAATGATTAAAGATGAAGTTGAGTTCTGGTCATGTGCTGACATTGTGAAAGAAACTGTCAGGAAGCATTTAAAAAGGATGATTATTCAGTACATATATACATGTGTACATAAGAATTGGTGTAAACTGTGAGGTTTTGGAAGCATCAAAATGATAAGAAATTGACTCAACTTCTTCTTTTTCTTCCTGGTGAGCGACCAGTTGATTATGTCACCTTCAAAGGAGGTCGATGTTGCACATTGCAGTAGTTTATTTATATACATGTACTTGGTTTTATATGTTGAAGTCATTAAATTTTTATGTTGGAGGTAAATAAAACCAATAAAACAATAAGGAGGACGAACTTCTTTGTGGCCCCTTCTCTTACGTGCGGAGAGTTTTTTTGTTTGTTTTCTTTGCTCAAAATCTCATGCACTGAACATGTAAATATGCGTATGGGACTACACGTAGCATTGAGTTTTAACCACGCTTTTCAGCTATTTCTCCTCACTTTGAATATGAGTACATTTGAAGAGAAATTTTTTTCAGGAGATATTTGTACTATGATATTCTGCCACACTAACAAACATAAAGAATGAGAAAGCTCAGAAATCATTTTTCACCTTTACAAGAACCAAACCTTTTCTTTGATACAGTGAAACCCGTCTATAAAGACCGCTCAAGGGAGACAGGAAAAGCAGTCTTTATCAGCAGGTGGTCTTTATGTACAGGTTCCTTAAATACATGTTTCAAAGAGAAACACTTTTCAAGGGAAATGAAAATTGTGGTCTTTATATACAGGTGGTCGCTAAAGCAGGTTGGACTGTATTACAATGATGCACAGCAGCACAGGACAATTTATTCCTAGTCTGACAGACCAAACACAAACAATAACAATGGCAGGAAGTAAGATGATTCTACAGCTACAAAAAGATGTTCCAGGAAGTGAGAGAGAGAGTGAATTGACATATGAATGGCTATCATGTGAGCGTTACTATGCAATATGCCCTGATATTAGTAGCAAGTCTGTATTTCCGGTTTCTTATCTATAGGATATTAAGTTACAGAATTTTCATGCTTTGTATCCAACAGGTTCATTTTTGGGTATAATAGTTAGGGTTTACAATGTGAAAACGTTTTTTTTTAATGTGTCATTCGAAAAAGAGAAGATTGAGTTCTGGGAAAGGTGAAAAATAATTTGTGAGCTTTCTCATTCCGTTTATGTCAGTTTGGAAGAACATCGTAGTAGAAATGTCCTCTGAAAAGGATTGCTCTTAAAATGCCGTCATATTCGGAATATGACGAGAAATAGCTGGAAGAGGTCAGGCCGGACATTTGTGCCACACTGTTCATGTCCCAATGTGTGCGCAGTCCCATACCCATTTCTGTGCGCAGTGCATGTGCTTTTCAGCAAGACTGGGTCAACTTCTCATCACTCTGAAGTAGGGCTGGGACTAAAATCCGGGAATTCGGGTCGGGCCTGAGAGCTGCGTGTCCCGGGTCAAAATACTGGAAGCCCGTTACCCAAAAATACAGTTTTTAACATGTGGGACTGATCATGAGGAATGAGTTCTAACAGTGGCTTAAAACCCATTTAATTCGTAATTGTTACAAGTGATATCAGTAATCAATAGCAATTAGTCATCAAACACTTACTAAAATCTTCCTGTATGTTTATTTTCCATCATTTTGGACTTAAATTGTCCGTTTCCCCACCCGATTTTATGCTTACGATCTACAGAGCACTACATGTATGTAGCTGAATCACAGTCTTGAGATTTATAGTGGTCCAGCACCCTCTAAGTACAAATACCATATACACTGTAGTTAGTTTTTTACTTTTTCGAAAACCAAAAGGGGTAAAACAAACTTTGAAAGTCGAAAACCTGGAATTAAATTATATCATTCTTGTAAGGATTTGAATTTATTATTTATTTTACTGTTGTTTACCACTTGTAGTACTTGTCTGATGATGTATTTGAACTCATTTTGTTGACATTTTAATGACAATTCTTAATCTTAAGAAAATAACTGTAATCAGTCCCATGTGTTTAAAATCATGTCATGTTTTTTTTCACGGCTACAGGAAACCATGAATCATAGACCTTTTTTCCACTTTATATACCTTTTAGGGGTTAAAAATTTGTTTAATGATTTTCGGGTAACCGGGTTCCCGCCCGAAAATTAGGTCGGTTCCCGAAAATTAAAATACCCGAAATTCCCACCCCTACTCTGAAGATTCCAAAACCTTAAAGTATATGCACCAATTCTTATGTGGACATGATCAACCTTTGCTTTGAAACAGTTTCTCTCACAATATATTCGCTTGACCAGAACTCAACTTTATCTTTAAACTTTTTGTATAGGCTTTTTGCAAGTTCTCCTGTTCTATTACATTAACACATACAGGTAATGAATTGACACATGGTTTATGGATTACAGTAATACAATGTAATTTGATTCATTTCTTTATACTGTGTATGGATACATGTGATTATTTGCTTCAACAGTATTTTTCTCTAAAACATAATATATGAATCAAATGAATTCACTTTTCATTGAATTCAATCAAGTACAAATCACATATACCTTTTTGAAAAATAGTAACAATATCATATCAGTGAATTTGCAACCATAATTCTCTTTAATTAATCAAGAAGCTCCAAACTTATACAAAGTATGAATATTTTGCTTTTTTTTTCAAAATACTTTTTGATAGGAAAGGAATTGGAACTTAAGATGCAAACAGAGAGTGTAAAAATTTTTACCCAGTAATGACTATTCAATGTTTATATTCTCATGGATCAACATCAACGAACAAGCTACATGTACATGTACCAAGAGGTACAAATGTCTGAAGGTCTACCATCACAATTTAACATGTAAATATTGAATTTACAATTATATTCTCTACTTCAATGGCCACATTGTAAAAAATATAATTTGTTCCAAAGTGAGAAAAGAGAATCCTGGCCAGCAAGCTCTTTAGATTAAAGGAAAGTCCACCCTGGTATTAAGTTGATTTGAATGAATGAAGAAAAATAAGAGAAACAGAAATGTTTGTGCAAAATACGATAAGAATTAAGATGGTTGTGAATTTTTAAAGTTGTAATCAATCAAACACATACATGTATTGGCAACTCTGTGACGCATCTTATAAGCTCCTCTCCCATTTGCTCAGTAGAGCAAATTTCATAAATTTTCATTTTCTTAGTTTTTGATGAAGGTATAACTTTGTTTCATACAGGTTTGGTGTAAAAACATATTATAACCAACTAGAAAGGCCGTCAAAGGCGGCAGACCCACGCCTTAACCCAATAGGTTTTGTTTTGTTGCGATTATTTTTGTAAGCAGTAGCCATTCAAAGGGGATAACAAGAGGCACATCTCCCCCCCCCCCCCCCAATAAATTTTGCCACATCCAGGTCATAGCTTTGTGTGTCCCCACCCTTGAAAAAATATTTTATTATTGAAACATCCCTCCCCTAAAAGTAATTGATTAGACATGTCAGAGAGCGTGGCGTGGTGAGAAAAAAAATGTTAGCAATTTGTATTCAGTGTTCAGTCCAAGGCCGTACGCAGAAATTTTTTTCCTGGGGGGGCAAGATGATCGCTTTCAAAGGAACCCATAACTTGAAGTCTAAAACCCGATTAAAAAAAAGTATGATTTTGAAATTTCTGGGGGGGGGGGGGGCAACTGCCCCCCCCCCTCCCCGCTGCGTCCGGCCTTGGTTCAGTCATGTCAGTGTTAGTAAATGTATTCATGTTCTATCTTTACATTGCAATTCGGGTTGTTGTTTTTTTTTTTCATCAGGCTTGGATAAAATAAATATGACGACAAAAGAAGTTGGATCTCGACTTGAAAATGACGTGCATGCGAGGCACAGAGCTTACTCACTCAGTACTACACTCAGCCGGCCCCAGGCACTTCGCGACAGTGCTGTGTATAGTTATGTACGTACACTACAGCTACTCAGCCACTCACTCAGATCAACACACGCGAACACTCGCGAGTGCGATAGATTCACTCACGTCGAACAAACGCACCAGATTTTCACCGAAAACAATTAAAATCACGTACTACACGTCCACCAGGATAAAATAAATCACAAAAACTTCCACAACAAAGTGGAAAGAACCGGGGAAAATAAACAGAAATGCACAGAAGATAAGGAATAGGAGAAATTAGACGTGCTAGGCTATACGTATACCGTATACCTAGCCGCTTTCGATTTCGCAACGAGAGTACAGTTCAAGCGCGAAAAATCCCTTGTTGCTGGGATACGTTGGCTTTGAATATTCATTGCAGGCTCGTGCGGATTTGAAGTGAAATAGCAAATAATGGGTCTAAAAGTCTTCTAAAATTCATAAACCTGAAACAGATTTTTGGTGAGACGAAGTAATGAGTGTTTTGATTGACCAAAATATTTCTGCATCGGCAGGCGAAGTTTGGGGTCATCAAACTTTCTAGTTTCTATCCTGTCACTCTCTGAACTGAAGTTCCTATACTTTACTACAGGGTCAAAAGTTCAAGGTCACACAGAATTTGCAGGGGTCAACCAATCATCACCAAAATCTAATCGATTCTTTCCTGTCACTTTCTGAACATTCCCTGAAAATTTGGTGCAAATCCGTTCACCCGTTCTCTTGTTATCTTGTACACAAACAAACAAACAAACAAACAAACAAACAAACAAACAAAAACAAAAAAACATACGGAGCCCTTTACATAACCCTGCCGATTTCATCGGCGTGGGTAATAAAAATGTACATATATATGATTGAATATTGAATATATAAGAGAAAATGGAAATTAATGATTTTTGGGGTACACGGCAAATGGAAGAGGAACTCGCAAATTATGTCATGGAATTGCCAATTTGTGTTTGATTGATTAAAATTTAAAATTCATAACATTCTTATTTCTTATCGTTCTTCTTTCATTTTCTGCTTCTTTTAAAACTACTGTAAACGTGAAATATTTTGCGGTGTTTAAATTTTCGCGCATTTTCGCGCATTTCATATGCGCGAAAATAAAAACATGCAAATATTTTTGTCCATGCATTCTTTTGCCGAAGAGCCTAGTGTGTCGGCGAAATTAAAAACACGCGAAATTCACTTTACTCAGCAGAGCACGAAAAATTAATAGCGTGAAAATTTACAATTTTACAGTAACTTGTAATCAGGGTGGACTTTACCTTTAAGAAGAATAAATGACATTACTTACATCTTTGATTTGAGTTTGCAAAGCAGACGGATTATCATAGCAAAAGTAGCTCCCTAATAAAAAGAAGAAAAAAAAGAGAAAAAATATGCATCAATGTTTGACAAAATTAACAGTTTAAATTAGAAATTTCAAACATTTTCACAAATCACAACAATCTATCACAATTTTTTGGTCGTTGCATGAATTATATTGAGAACATTTAGAAAAACAGAAGTGCATTAGACATTTCAAATGACATTTAATAATAAACCATTACAATTCATTTCAACTTTTTTGCATAAATTGTAGATCTAAGAATATCTATTAAAGAACAAAAGTGTGCACAGAATATACATTGTAATACATCGTTTTCTATCTTCCCAGGGGGGTGTTTCATAAAGCTGTTCGTAAAGTTACAAACATGAAATGAGTTTACAAACGACTTGAATATGAAGTGCCAGATAGGATGCCCAAAGTTTTTCCTGATGTTTTAACAAAGTGGGATTGTATATATGGGACTACCCATGCAAGGGAAGATTTGTGTAGTCCCATACACATGGCAGGTAAAAAAACCCTGATCACACCTAGCCAGGATTGGCTTCGTGAGTGTAAAAAATGGTGGCTGCGTGCGACGGCGCGAGATACAACCATAATTGAAAATATACGTCGCCGACAGCGCACGCCGTCGCACGCAGCCGCCATTTTATATCTGCATGACAAGAGGAGGCATGGATACACAAACACTGGTGAGTTCTCGGAAATTTCTTATGATCTTTTTTTGCATTTTTTGGTAAAAATACATTCAATCAAAAAGAGATTCAAACATTTCCCTAGGAGGAAACGCTGTGGGGAATGGCCTGTCGGTCGCGGGAGTTATCAGAAAAGTGTGATTTCAGGGCATTTTCATGTCCTGCTAACCCGTGCGCAATTTGATTGCTGGGGATGAACGCCTGGCTTCGTGATGTAAAAGGCGTATAACCATTTTTTTTTTTTTTTTTACACTCACAAAGCCAATCCTGGCTACCTACGTAGTCGTAGGCCAGTACCAGATTGATAAGCCAAGGAGATCGTACAGCTAACTTTATCTTTGAAAACTTAACTTTTCACATCAACAATGAACAATCGGGTCAAAGCTGTCTTACAATGAAGTTGTAATTATATATTAAAGCTAACAGTCTTATGGGGTGTTGCAAGAAAGTTGCAATCAATTGCAAATTGTAAAGCAAATTAGAACAACCATTCTGAATGGTTCAGGGTCTGCCCATTCAAGAAGATGCGCTTGCACCAATGATTTTGATTGGTCAGTACCGATCAGTTGCAACTTGCAATCAATCACAACTTTCTTGCAACACCCCATTAGACTATCTTAGTCTTAGACTTGGTAAAAGGGAAGTGTAAAAGTGTAATTTTGTAACTTTCTGTTGAATCAGTGTCACAATTATAGCTTTCCAGACTCTGGCTCATTTCTATTTCCTAAACTCTGCCTTGTTTTCATTCCCTAACATGCTAAATTCTTTTCATTCAACTATTGCCTCTTTTGTCCTTTCCTCATTTAAGACAAGGTTAAAGACAAGTATTTAGAACATTGTTCTTTCTTCCTTCATGTCTTCAATTACCTCTCAGTCATTTCTATTTTTTCATATAAATGTGATATTTGTATCACTGTAATTTGTGCTGCCATTTCCTACATTTTGGTAATCAAAAAGAGATTCTAATTCCAAATGTTTCCCTAGGAGGAAACGCTGTAGGGAATGGCATGTTGGTCGCGGGAGTTATCAGAAAAGTGTGATTTCAGGGCATTTTCATGTCCTGCTAACCCGTGCGCAATTTGATTGCTGGGGATGAACGCCTGGCTTCGTGATGTAAAAGGCGTATAGCCAATTTTTTAATTTTTTTTTTACACTCACGAAGCCAATCCTGGCTAATCACACCTGCCAATTTTTTTTTTTTTTCCTTTTTTAGTCATTCAATTTTTACAATCTTAATTGATCCTGGAAGGTCATGAAGGTAACCCCTTTACTGGCTTTAGCAAACTCCAAGGGTGGTTTGCATGGGTCACATTATGTGAGAAATGGCAATATTTAGATCTAGTTTTTTGTTGATATCTGCCTCCACACAGTATGGTAGGTCCACTACATATCGACCACCCTTTTTTAAACCGACCACCCTCTTGCCATAAACTCATTGCGTATATAAGAAATACGCATGGGACTAAGCGCAATGCGCAACCCAATCGAACCAGACTCACTTGCTCAAGAAAAATGAGGAGGAAACGGGTAAGAAATTGATAAAATTCATAAAATATACGGTTATAATGTTATTATATTCGATTACCTTATAAAAAAAAATCCTTGTTTGTGGTTTTTAGACACATTTCTGTCACTTTTCGGACGATAAATGTTCCGTAGCCGACAGTATGATGATGACGTCATACGGCTTTCTGTAAGTCGCCAAATACGCCTGGGACTAAGCGCAATGCGCAACCCAATCAAACCAGACTCACTTGCTCGAGAAAAATGAGGAGGAAACAGGTAAGAAATTGATAAAATTCATAAAATATACGGTTATAATGTTATTATATTCGATTACCTTATAAAAAAAATCCTTGTTTGTGGTTTTTAGAACACATTTCTGTCGATTTTCGGACGATAAATGTTCCGTAGCCGACAGTATAATGATGACGTCATACGGCTTTCTGTATGTCGCCAGCTATGCTCATATGTCATACATAATCTGTATGCATATAAGCGGCAGTTTCCAGGGAAAATATAAGAAAACGAATCCCGTTATTGTTGCATCCAGTGGATTCACTTTGCGTGCATAATCAGTAGAGGGCGGGTGGTCGGTTCATAAAAAGGGCTTATTTAGCGCACAGAAAAAAACATGCGTTTGTTTACGTCGCGTGCGCCGCACTGGTAGGACCCAACCCGTCATCATTGTGGAATGACGTGAATCTGCGGGATTTTTCGTCCAAGATAGATCAATTGTAGGTAAATTTGACAAATAGTTTTGTAGATATCGTGATTTTAACATTAGGCGGTCGATAAGGGGTAGGCCTAGGTCCAACCACATATGGATCCCATGTACATGTAGGCCAGTACCAGATTCCTAAGGCAAAGCCAAGGAGCTTGTACAGCTAACACTAGTATAAGTAATAGTAACAGTCACATCAGCAAGCAATGGTCATATTGACCATTAGGATCATATACATGTGTGTATACTGGGTATTGGGGATACAGATGTAATTTTGTCTGAAATGGAGGTTTTTGTGGGCAAACTGATACTTAGGTATCAGTCTATACATATGAATTTACAAGTTCGTTAAGACACAAAATGTAGAAAGTTATAAAAACTTACATTTACAGCCTTGTTTTTGGTAGTTGTTACACAGACATCGATACGTATGATGACTGCTCTCAATATGTTGCGCACTAGTGAGGCCGCTCTACATGGTTACTCACCATAGATACGTACGCAGAATGTTACGCACACAAGCTATTCTACGAAGACCTGGAAGGGCCAAACTGACGACGTAAAAAAATTAAAAATATTACGTACGTACGTACATAGTATTATTACGTACGTACGTAATATTTTTTATTTTTTTACGTCGTCAGTTTGGCCCTTCCAGGTCTTCGTAGGAGATCGACGGAACCGTTCGCGCCGGTACTACTACGAGCGCTGAGGGCTCCCTTCAGCATAATCGTGAAAAATACTAAATGGATGCTCTGACGGGTCTCGATAGGTGTTATCGAAAAAAAGGACCCAAAATTTCAGGAAACCCTCTTCAAAGGTCACAAAACAAACTGGTAAGTTTTAATCATCTATTATTCACCATAATTAGTTATATTTAAGTAAACTCCAAGATATGGGTTTCACTTAAATATAGCCAAAAATGCACAGTGATACATATTAGTACCGTACTCACTATTGCCTGCGTTACTACACAGTCGGCAATGGCGTGTACCTATGAGTGGTAACAGTAGGCCACATCACATTCCTCATTAATTATCATATTCACACTCACAGATCGTGTGAAAAATATTTTCTTTGATCTCAGGAGATTAAGAATTCAAAATATTTTGACCGATTCTTTGATGGCAACCAAAAATTCACATTTTACAGACAAAGTCCCTCGTAGATCCATGTCATGTTTGATAACACTCATGACACTGACTAATATTTAATAAAAGGCGATCCTGGGTTTTAGCGGTCTAAACTTATTTTAGGTTGCTAACTTCAGCTCGTCTATGCCCTTGCCCTAACCCTAACCCTAACCCTAGTTAGCAACCTAAAATAATTTAGACCGCTAAAACTTAGGATTGCCTAATAAAATATAACAGTTGTTAGGTTTAGTCGTTACTTCAGTCATGTCAGTTTCATTTTTTCAATAATTCAAAATGATCATCATGATCATGATCTATTCTTACCAAAACTTAAGAAACAAATAAAAATTAGAATGAGGTATCTATGAAGAGCTCGTCTAGGATCACAACAAACTGTTGCTCCACAGCCTGTGAGTTCAACATCATCATCATCATCATTTTCTTGAATTTGATTTCTATCTGGTCGTCCACTGAGCAGTGGTGCATTCTCATCATGGTTGTTTTCTGCCATCCTTAATGACTCCCGGAATTTCAGTCTCACTCACTGTTTGAGAAAAAGGTTCTGTAATATGTCTCAATTCCAAATCCAAGTCGATCTCTCTTGAGAATACTCTGTTCTACTGATGGACTTCCTAGTCCTACAAAGCAAATTCCTTGAACATGTCTTGCGAGTTAAGTCTTGACCAGACACAGTAACTTTGAAACTAGTGAACTGGAAACCCCTCTTGACTAGTTACAATCAACTACTCGACTCAACTCTCGAGTATACGGGATGCATTTACTTTGTCACGAGTTAGAACTAAAACAACAGCTGAATCAAGACAATATATTTCCGGGAATAATCCAATCGACAAAATAGACAACTCGAAAATTTTGCCATTCTTAAAATCTCTATTTGGGTATCATTTTTTAGTTAATGCGACCGCCTCTGAGAGTAATAATTTAATGATACAAATTACAAGTACCGGTATTATTAATTATTAATTGTTATACTTCTATGAACCAAATCATCAACTTTGTGCCCGACTCGGCGCCAGGAAATGAGGTTAAGAAAACGCGCGCCAGGCCAGGACCCGCGCGAATTGTGAACCCTCAGTCCTCACTCAGTTTCAACTGTTCAAAGACCAAATTTGTTAGCTAATCTTGAAGAAAATCCAAACTTTTCAAGTCATGCCGCCGAAGAATTCGAAGAAACAGAAGGGGAAGCTGTCTGGTCGTCGTGAAAGGGACCAGTGGGTGGTTATTGCTCCTGGTAAGTTACGAGATAATTCATTTTGGTCCCACTTGCTGGTTTTTGTGTCATTGAATTTGAAATATGATTGAATGCAACTTGAGCCTAGGCCAAGATTTTAAATTGCGAGTGACTAAAAGGAGCTGCTACTATGTAATGAGGTGGAAAGAATTTGTCTTGCATGCCAGGCCTTGTAGTGCTCGGAATTAGCCAGGATTGGCTTCGTGAATGTAAAAAAAAAAAAAAAATGGCTATACGCCTTCTACATCACGAAGCCAGGCGTTCTTAATCTTACCCAGCAATCTAACTGCGCACGGGTTAGCAGGACTGGAAAATGCCCTGAAATATCACTTTTCTGATAACTCTCGCGACCGACAGCTCCTTCACCACAGCGTATCCTCCTAGGAAAACGTTTAGAATTAGAATGTCTTTTTGATCGTACGTATTTTTACCAAAAAATCCAAAAAAGATTGTAAGAAATTTCCGAAAACTCGCCAGTGTTTGTGTGTATCCATGCCTCCTCTTGTCATGCAGATAAGGCATGACAATGGATACACACAAACACTGGTGAGTTTTCGGAAATTTCTTACGATCTTTTTTTGATTTTTTGGTAAAAATACGTACGATCAAAAAGACATTCTAATTCTAAACGTTTTCCTAGGAGGATACGCTGTGGTGAAGGAGCTGTCGGTCGCGGGAGTTATCAGAAAAGTGATATTTCAGGGCATTTTCTAGTCCTGCTAACCCGTGCGCAGTTAGATTGCTGGGTAAGAACGCCTGGCTTCGTGATGTAGAAGGCGTATAGCCATTTTTTTTTTTTTTACATTCACGAAGCCAATCCTGGCTACTCGGAATTGATTCTGAATGAAATTAAAACTGAATGTCTGAATGTTTTTAAATTGGTAATCTACTAGGCCCACTCCCGGGTACATTTCTGTAAAATAGTTGGTATTTTCTGTCGCATGTACTAAAGGTATGGGGGAAAAAATAAGATAAATATTTTAAATACTTGCTTTCAAATTCAGCCCTTAAAAATCTCACTCCTACCTCAAATGGCCGTTAGGAAGAACTTTTTATATTTTCAGCAAAATCCAAAGTCAAAATCTTGTCCAAAACCGGAGAAATCCCCGCCGATTTGTTTCGCGATCGCGTGTTGTTTACAAACTGCCGATGTCTTAGACTAAAATCGGCCAATATAATTTTTGTCCACGAAGAAACTCGGGATCGCAAGGGCACATCGATCTTTACGATCGCGCACACAGAAAATCGGAACTTTTCCGTGTACGCCATAGGGACCAAATTTTTGAGGACAAAACTCTTTTGGGGAGATGTCAGCGCCCGCGGCGACCAGGAAATGTACACAATGACTCCGATAGCTCGTTTCGCAAGAATCAACAGTAAATTGCGGATTTCATTTTTGTAAATATCTTTTCCAACATTGGTGAGTTGAATTTATTGTATTTCTTGGATATTTTGGGGTCGGTTTTTGAAAATTAAATGCCGATTTTGAGTGAATATTGGTGACTTTTGTGCAGTGGTGTTTTAAAAAGATGAGGTGTATGACTGCCTACATTATACACACGAAGTATAGGAATGTACCTATGAGTGGCCATAGCTACATTCCTACACTCACGGGTACATTCCTGTAAAATAGTTGGTATTTTGTGTACATTTCCTGGTCGCCGCGGGCGCTGACATCTCCCCAAAAGAGTTTTGTCCTCAAAAATTCGGTCCCTATGGCGTACACGGAAAAGTTCTGATTTTCTGTGTGCGCGATCGTAAAAAGATCGATGTGCGCTTGCGATCCCGAGTTTCTTCGTGGACAAAAATTATATTGGCCGATTTTAGTCTAAGACATCGGCAGTTTGTAAACAACACGCGATCGCGAAACAAATCGGCGGGGAATTCTCCGGTTTTGGACAAGATTTTGACTTTGGATTTTGCTGTAAATATCAAAAGTTCTTCCTAACGGCCATTTGAGGTAGGAGTGAGATTTTTAAGGGCTGAATTTGAAAGCAAGTATTTAAAATATTTATCTTATTTCCCCCCCCCATACCTTTAGTACATGCGACAGAAAATACCAACTATTTTACAGTAATGTACCCGTGAGTGACTCATACATGTAGGTACACGCCATTGCCGACTGTGTAGTAACGCAGCCAACACACATCCCATACCTAAACTGCATCACTGTGCATTTTTGGCTATATTTAATTGAAACTCATATATTGCAGTTTACTTAAATCCAAATACTTATGTTGAATAATAGATGATTAAAACTTACCAGGTTGTTTTGTGACCTTTAAAGAGGGTTTCCTGAAATTTTGGGTCCTTTTTGTCGATAACTGCTATCGAGACTGTCCCGTCAGCATCCAGTTTGTATTTTTCACGATTATGATGAAGGGAGCCCTCAGCGCTCGTAGTAGTACCGGCGCGATCGGTTCGTCGATCTCCTACGAAGACCTGGAAGGGCCAAACTGACGACGTAAAAAAATAAAAAATATTACGTACGTACGTAATAATTACTACGTACGTAAGTAATATTTTTTATTTTTTTACGTCGTCAGTTTGGCCCTTCCAGGTCTTTGTAGAATACCCTTTTTGAGGATATTTTCTCATGTCTAGTTCCTGTTTTTGATACCCCCAAGTTACCTGTCTTATGGTGAAAAAACCCTTTTCACTCTTTTTCATGGACATGAATGTCGTACAGGCCTCAATCAGACAAGAGAGAGAGACGGTCTCCCAAATGGGAAAGAGAGTCTCCCGTATTTGCTCTGCACTTCTACTGCAATTGGTGAATTCTGTATGATGCCCTACAGTCACATCACTTCTTAAAGCACATTCAATCATTTTAATTTACCTTGAATTCATACATTTTGTTATCTCTTTCCTCTTCAGATTCTGCCTTGGAGAGTATCGATGGATGCCCTGACCCATCCTTTGTGAAACTGATGCATCCTAAGACGGGTAAAGTCTTCACTTTTCACGTCTACAATGTACCATGACCTTTGTAGCTTCATTTTTATTCCTTTTTTGAGGGATGCAGCCAATTTTCCTGAAACACTCGTCCATCAGATTAACTTGTATCAAAAAAGTATGTTGAGAGATGCATCAATATTTTCCTGAACTACTTCACTGAACTACCACTTCTAACATGAGATTACATTAGTTAACATGGTGAATATTCGATTCTGCAGTATAACTTGCTAAATTAGCACTGGGAAATGATTTTACAATCAACTTTGTCTTTTGGAATTGAAGATTTTAACACTTCAGTGTTAAGTTCCATTCAGTGCAACACATTAAACCAACAACAACAAACAGATTGCATACTGTACATGTAGTAACTTATTGCTCCATGTGCTTTAGTATCTGTTATATATCTTTTCATGTTATGATTAATAAAACTAGAAATATCACTGAAGATGATGATTAATACCCCCGCCCTGTGACAACAGCCTTTCTTGACTTTTGGTCGAAAACTGAGGAAGTATATAGTTCGATCCGCAAGATTTTTCCCTGATTTACTGCCATAGATATGCCGTTTCCATGGCAACGCAGCTTCTGACACATCAAAAAAATATGTTGTACACATCTTCCCAGTAAGACCAATGTGTGTACCAAATTTCATGACTTTCGGTCAAAAACTGAGGAAGTAGTTCGATCCGCAAGGTGTTTCCTTGATTTTCTGCCATAAATATGCCGTTACCATGGCAATGCAGATTCCGACTCATCCGAAAAATATGTCTTGCACATCTTCCCACCAAGACCAATGTGTGTACCAAATTTCATGACTTTTGATCAAAAACTGAGGAAGTCGTTCGATCCGCAATGTGTTTCCTTGATTTTCTGCCATAAATATGCCGTTACCATGGCAACGCAGATTCCGACTCATCCGAAAAATATGTCTTGCACATCTTCCCACCAAGACCAATGTGTGTACCACATTTCATGACTTTCAGTCAAAAACTGAGGAAGTAGTTCGATCCGCAAGGTGTTTCCTTGATTTTCTGCCATAAATATGCCGTTACCATGGCAACGCAGATTCCGACTCATCCGAAAAATATGTCTTGCACATCTTCCCACCAAGACCAATGTGTGTACCAAATTTCATGACTTTGGTGGGGGTATACATGTAACAATTCTACCATGACCATGTCCCCCTTTTCCACAATTTACAGTACTAGGGTTTAGCAATATGAATAATTTGTTAAAAATTACAGTTTTCATTTGTACTTTAATGCAAAAATCTGGATTGCCTTACTGAGGTCAGCAAACACAACACATGTCAGAAAATGGAAATTTCTTTTGTGAAACCGAAATTTGAAAGAAAAAAGTCCAAATTTCCCAGCCCCCACTGATACCAGCAGGGGTTAACCTTCAATTTAAATCATGATTTAAAAATTACCAATATTGTACAGTCCTACATATTGTTACTTGGTTCATGATATATATATGTTTACTTTCAGAGAATGGAGCCATGTTTCTGTTCAGCAGCGATGGAACTAGCGTTCATGAGGTAATGAGATTCAAGAAGGACTTTGGATCTTGGTTCATCAATGATTCTGTCCAACAAGGTCAGTTTAAAGATAACTTATATCCTCCAACCAATCAAGGGGTAGGGTTACTCTGATTAATTTAATGCAGACTTTAAGTTCGGGGTTAAACCAGCAAGTGGGGTTAACTTTTACAACCATTTAATATACCAACTAGCTGATATCCAATGAAGTAGTGATGAAATGTATTACATTGAATGCCATCCAAGCACAAGCTTTTTGTTTATAATACAAGTTATAACATCGGCAAGTTCTGTAACTATGCAGAAGCAGTTATCATGGACTGACTCTTTGAAAGCATGATTTCTAGCTACTGATCTTCGTGTGTTTTTGATGTTCTACAGTTTCAGCCCACACGACCGACATTGTCAGTTTGGCGGGCCTGAAAAGTTTTCTGAAGGCCCACAAGACCACAGGCCGTCTGATGGTTCACTAAACTGACACTGTCGGTCTCGTGAGCTGTCTGTTTACTGGGATGTCCAGGTTCAGAGTCCGAAGAATGGCTAAATATCCATTGGTGTTGTTTCCTTATCTTTCTTTATATGACAGATGGGTCATTAGAGGTCATAACCCCTGTTGACCCTATATTTCTAGCTCTGCCCTATCTGATCAAATCAAGTCAAGAGGTGTGTATAATGTTAAATTTTCCATGTTTATCCAAATTCATTGAACTTTTTTATCACAAAATAATGTTGAGGTCTTGCAAGTGTACAAATTTTCTTTGTTAAATTGATTTTGGCTCTTCTGCAGAAAACTCCACCATACATCATTACAATGTTTCAGGGATCGGGTCAGTGTTAGGGTTAGGCTCTGGGTCAGGGTTACTTGTGTAGTGGGGTATTCTGCGGTTATTCATTGTACATTATGATTCTTTTTATTTCAAGTTTACGGACAGCTATCCTAAACAAACTTCAATCTAACAAAAAGCTACTCTTAATTCCATGTGCTATTGATCATTTGGGGACAAGATATCATTCATGGGGGATAAAATCTCATGCATGCCTTATTTCTTTTCCAAGATGAAAAATGTGAGCTAGTCCTGACATAAGAGTACAATTTGGTTTTTTGTATGTGATTATGTGCCCATTATCTGGAAACTAATCACTTTGCTCGAGAAATATTGTTAAAGATAAAGTTGAGTTCTGGTCATGAGATTGAATTGTGAAAGAAATTGTCTCAAAGCAATTGGGAAAGGTTGATAATAAAGCACTTAAGAATTGGTGTATGCTGTAAGATTTTGGAATTACCAAAATGATAAGAAATTGACTCAATCCTGCTGAGAGTCACATGCACTGCACACAGAAATGTCTAAATGGGATTACACACAAATGGTCAGCCTGAACATTTCAGCTGTTGCTTGTGATATTTTTAATGTGAGGGCATATGAAGAGCATTCCTTTTCAGGGGACATTTCTACTGTAATAATCTTCCAAACTAACATGAAAAGAATGAAAAAAATCGACAAATGACAAAATGACAAATTAATCTTTACCTTTCCCAGAACTCAACCTTCTCTTTAAGTCATGAAAACCGAAATCAGTAAAACAATTAACATGCATCTTGTTTTTCCCTTCGCAGCGAAACAAATTCATGACCCTGGACCAGATAATCCTTGACGATGATTACCCACAATGCATCAGGTTGCTTCACTGCTCCGGAATGTCTGATATAGAAAGTGTAGCTGATGTCAAAGGTCAGTTTGAATTCAGAGATTAAAAAAAAAAAAATTGACAAAAAGTATTACTGTATATAGTGAAAAAGTTTAAATAGAAGAAATGCTGATGTAGCCTGTGTGAGCGAATATATGCGCAAAGCAATTACTGAAAAGAAAATGAAGGAATTATCAATAGAAAAGCAAACTTATTAATTTTTTTTCAAGGAAATTTCCTTTATGAACACATTTTTTTAATCTAAATTATCTCCAACTCCAAAATCATTGATGTAGCCAGACAGGCATGAATATCAAATAGCATTTGTGAGAGGCTCAATTAATTCATAGATAAGAACTCAACACCATTGTCACTACAAATAAATTCTGATTCCCATAACTTTTGGGACTGATTTTTCAACAGTTATTGTCAAAAGGTAATTTTTTCTTTCTTTTTAAACTTTAAAATGAAAAAAAAAAAGATTTTAAATATTTGTGTATTTTCATTAGGGAGTGGGGATGTGAGAGCCTATCGATATGACAGATCAAAGACAGTAGAGTGGTTGAAAGACAAAGTTGAGCAGACAGCAGCACGTCTAGGGCAGACAGATATACATGTAGCCAGTGGGGCACAGTCAACAACGTTTGTACGGAGCAGTAAAGAGCAGGGTGCATCTGAAGGTATGGTTTGTCATGTGAACCCACTTTTTATGCCTCCGCCCACCGAAGGTGGGTGCCGGAGGCATTATGTTTTCGGGTTGTCCGTCCGTCCGTCCGTCCGTGCGTCCGTCCGTGTGTCCGTCCGTCCCACTTCTCGTTACCGCGATATCTGAAGAATCATTTGAGGTAGGAACCTCAAACTTGGTACTAGTATGTATCCCCATACGAAGATGAACTGATTAGATTTTGGGGTAAGTAGGTCAAAGGTCAGAGGTCACAGAGGTCAATTTACATGAAATTACATAAGAATTCTTGGTTTTTAGCACCGTTACCACGATATCTCAAGAACTATCTGAGGTGAGAACTTCAAACTTGGTACCAGTATGTATCCCCATAGAAAGATGAACTGATTAGATTTTGGGGTAAGTAGGTCAAAGGTCAGAGGTCACAGAGGTCAATTTACATGAAATTACATGGAATTACTGGTTTTTAGCACCGTTACCGCGATATCTCAAGAACTATCTGAGGTGAGAACTTCAAACTTGGTACCAGTATGTATCCCCATACCAAGATGAACTGATCAGATTTTGGGGTAAGTAGGTCAAAGGTCAGAGGTAACAGAGGTCAATTTACATGAAATTACATAAGAATTCTTGGTTTTTAGCACCGTTACCACGATATCTCAAGAACTATCTGAGGTGAGAACTTCAAACTTGGTACCAGTATGTATCCCCATAGAAAGATGAACTGATTAGATTTTGGGGTAAGTAGGTCAAAGGTCAGAGGTCACAGAGGTCAATTTACATGAAATTACATGGAATTAGTGGTTTTTACCACCGTTACCGCGATATCTCAAGAACTATCTGAGGTGAGAACTTCAAACTTGGTACCAGTATGTATCCCCATAGAAAGATGAACTGATTAGATTTTGGGGTAAGTAGGTCAAAGGTCAGAGGTCACAGAGGTCAATTTACATGAAATTACATGGAATTACTGGTTTTTAGCACCGTTACCGCGATATCTCAAGAACTATCTGAGGTGAGAACTTCAAACTTGGTACCAGTATGTATCCCCATACGAAGATGAACTGATCAGATTTTGGGGTAAGTAGGTCAAAGGTCAGAGGTCACAGAGGTCAATTTACATGAAATTACATAAGAATTCTTGGTTTTTAGCACCGTTACCACGATATCTCAAGAACTATCTGAGGTGAGAACTTCAAACCTGGTACCAGTATGTATCCCCATAGAAAGATGAACTGATTAGATTTTGGGGTAAGTAGGTCAAAGGTCAGAGGTCACAGAGGTCAATTTACATGAAATTACATGGAATTAGTGGTTTTTACCACCGTTACCGCGATATCTCAAGAACTATCTGAGGTGAGAACTTCAAACTTGGTACCAGTATGTATCCCCATAGAAAGATGAACTGATTAGATTTTGGGGTAAGTAAGTCAAAGGTCAGAGGTCACAGAGGTCAATTTACCTGAAATTACATAAAAATTCTTGGTTTTTAGCACCGTTACCACGATATCTCGAACTGTTTGAGGTAAGAACTTCAAACTTGGTACTAGTATGTTACCGTATACGAAGATGAACTGATTAGATTGTGGGGTAGGTAGGTCAAAGTTCAAATGTCACAGAGGTCAATTTACATGAAATTACATGGAATTAGTGGTTTTTACCACCGTTACCGCGATATCTCAAGAACTATCTGAGGTGAGAACTTCAAACTTGGTACCAGTATGCATACCCATATAAAGATGAACTGATTAGATTTTGGGGTAAGTAGGTCAAAGGTCAGAGGTCACAGAGGTCAATTTACATAAAATTACATGAAATTACTGGTTTTTAGCCTTGTTATCAAATATTTCTAGTTTTATATGAAAATGAAATGAAATAAATTTTTCTGTCTCCTGTGCATTTTAAGTGAAAAGATTTGTCATTTTGTTGGACCAGTCCTTTTTAGAGTGTACATGTATGCCATACATTTCCAATCTGGTGATGGCGGAGGCATAAATTCCGACCGCGCGCGGTCGAATATTCATCTAGTTGTGCTTATGATTACTTCCATTGGCAACCAAATTTCAGTGAGTGCACAAAATCCATCATTTTGTTCCTGTTTTCTATGTTTTGAAGGAGCAATAGCATGCACCAAATTCATGGTTTTAAATGGTTGTAAAGTTGCCACAAAACATAAAATAAATGGCAACAAATGATTAGTACATACATGTATTCATGTTTTCCCAGGAGCTGCAAAATGTCACAAAAAAACAATGTTGAGAGCAGCCATAGTCAAGAAAAATAGAATATATTACTCTTAACTCACAGTTTTCTCATTTTTTGCTCTTATAGTTCATGATGCATTAGAAATTAAATATCTATTACAGTACTATAATAGACAAGAGCAGTGTTTTAGCAGTTTCATTGGTATCACTTCTTTGCTACTTCCAAAGACCTGCATGCAACAGTTTCAAGTTCAAAGTATTATATAGAGGGGGATGGGTTCAGGACTACATTTTGTTATAAAACTATCACTGAAATGTAGCTATTTAAGCAACAAAATCCCCCATATTGTCTACATTACCTGTAGTAATTGCTAGCTGAATCAAAATGGATTGTTTTTTGTTTTTAAATAATTTTTAGTGAATCTATCATTTGTCTAGGAAGTAACAGATTGAATACACTTCATTTGAAAATTTTCTGTACAGGGCAAATGCTAAATATGTCCTACTAATAAAAAATGTCTGTTTTTATACATTAGAATATTGGTTGTGTTTGGCAAATATAATTGAATAACATTGCATTATTTTTCCCAACAGAGGACTACCAGAGGTACGCTGCAGGGCTCGTATCTGATTACCTGACCTCTGACCTCAGCAAACAGCTGTTTGAACATTTAGGGTAAGTATGAGGGAATATTAAAACCCCCCAAACAAAATGAAAGTGAAATGAAAAAGACATAATTGTTGTAAAAATACAAGAGAAGGGGAAAAAAGAGAGAAAAGGTATTTTATTCTTTTGGCGTCATTGCCAAACACAAATATTATTTAACATTTTGAATGTCTTTTGCATATTTTTAAAGATAAGATATTATTTCATATTTGTTTGAAAGTATGATGTAAAACTTGTGTTAATCATTTCCAAATTTTATTCAGTGGTGCATTATTTACTTGGTGGTCAGGTTTTGGTTATGTCATTATCACTGTTGATTTTGCAGAATCAAGGAGGTATCTGAGAAAGTCTCCAAGGCTCTTGAGAATGGTAATGAACCCCCTCTGAAGGTAAGAAAGCTCTTTAACCCATACAACCCCCCAAAACAAAACAAAACCAAAAAAAAACCACAAAAAACACAAAAAAACTCAAAAAACCTCCAAAAACCCAACAAAAAAAAAACCCAACAAAAAAAAACAACAACAACAAAACAACAACACTTTATGATCACATTGTGTTTCTGGATGTCCAAAATTACCAGAAGTTCTTGAATTATAAGTTTTGAATCTTTGATGTAATATAAATAATGTTCCTTGGTACTTGTATGTCACATTGCCAATATGCAGCATGTTTTGGCCAATGAATGCCACAAAATTGTATAGAAACTTTATCATACTAAATATCCACACTAATCTTCAAAGAAACTTGTTTGCAGAATAAAATTTTAATGAAGTTTAATTGTATATGACTATAGTTTACTATGTGATGATGGAGTTTGGCAGGTTATTACTGGTAAATTTAAAAGTCAAATATTTTTATAACTTATGCTCATTGGTTCATTCTTTTAAATTTTCTTCTATTTCCCTGTCGACCTTGTCTTTCTACATTCTGCTGTTGTCACATAAATTTATACAAGACAGCTATATACTGCTTCAGCCAACTGCAATTCCGTTTGAACTTAATTTAAGGACATGTTGTACGAAATTGTGTACATAGAGAAATAGAAACAAAGGTATATTTTATTTTTAGCATAAAGATGGAAAAGACTGAAGACAGTGATAGAGAAAATAATCAAAGAAGACAAATTGTTCAATTTTAGTACCTGTATATAATGATTCTTTTCCTGACTGTACACAGAAAGCAAGAATATCATCAGATACAAAGGCAGAACCAGAAGAAGATTACTCCAAGGGATTCGCAGCATCAAATGATGGAAAGAAAGAAAAGGTGAGACCAATAATGAAGACGAACCAGAAATTTCAAAATTTCAAAATTTCAACTCAATTCAACTCATTTTAAAAAGAAAGATTTCAATAATCCAAATCCAATTAATATTGCTAATTTATATTAGACTGATTTAAATACTAGTGGGCTTCATCTTCTCTCTCTCTCTCTCTTCCTGTTTCCATATCTCTTTCCTATTTCATTCCCTCTCTTCTCCCCTCTCACTCTCTCTCTCTATCTCTGTTCCTTTCTCTCTTTCCTGTAATGACATGATATTAGGGATTGCTATTCGGTTTACTCTTGACCCACTTGTTATGGTTTTTCCTTTTTTGTCATTTTATCATTTTATGGATATATATAGGTTTACCTTTAACCTAATACTTTTAGTCCTCAGAATCCTCTCTGCAGTGTTTTTATTCAATACACTGAAACAAAAAATGGAAATGAAATAAAGGAAATGAAGTCAAATCAAATGTAATATGGTTTATTTTAATTGGCCTTGCATAATTCATTAAAAATATTTGTTTTAATTCATTCTACAGAATGGAAAGATGACTGCTGCTCAGAAGGCACTGAGTAAAGTGGACAAGAAGGGAATGAAGAGCATCTCCAGTTTCTTCACCGCAAAGCCAAAAAAAAGATAGACTTCTTTTGAGAACTGTATAGTGTACCAATCGCCTGAAAAAATAATTTATGTACAGCTGGAATGTATAAAATCAGCTTCACAAAACTTACCCAGCATTCTACGGGCTGACAGTCAAGGAATATGAAGGAAATAAAGGATAACATAGAAATTCTCGCACAGAATTAGGGTTCTGCGCGGGCCCTTTGCTTTGCGATTTTGTACAGGCATGTCGGCTAGTCCACTCAAAAGTCGCTCTTATGCTTATTGAGAGTGATTTTAAACTTGCAATATCTCTTTATTGAAGTAATATTTCAAGACCACAATTTGAATATAACATAGAGACATGTGATCTCTAACATACAAAGCAAAGTTTTAGGTGATTGGTTCCCTTTAAGTGACAATCTTCTATCTTCCACTTAAAGGCAGTGGTTTAGCATGGAAGGATCTGCATTCGGACCTTATTTATATGAGAAGGTAGTATGTGATCTATTGTGCAAGGCATGGGCAGCATTTACACTTCAAACCTTACATCAAGAAGTGTTGTAATTGTAACCCCAGCTGCCACCAGTGTCCCGTCTTTTATAGGGTCAAAGGTCATACTTTGGAGAATGGCATGAGTGCACCCTGTAGGCCACATATCTTGATGGATTTCTTTCAAATTTTGCATGGAGATGTATCTTAGTAAAATCTACACATCTTTAGTGTTTGCTGATGCTGCCCCCAGTGTTCCGCTTTTTATAGGGTCAAATGTCATATTTTGGTTGCATTCATTCTGGAGGACACATTTGTTGACTGATTTCTTTCAGATTTTGTATTGAGATCCATCATAGATTACTCTAGACCTCTACAGTTTTTGGTGATGCTGCCCCCAGTGTTCCGTCTTTCATAGGGTCAAAAGTCATATTTTAGTGGATATCTTGTGTGCGCTCTGAGGTCACACTTCTTGACAGATTTCTTTCGAATTTTCTATAGAGATGCATTATACTCTAATCTACACACATTGTTTTGGTGATGCTGCTCCTAGTGTTGACAATAGTCCGGGCCACTGGCGGCAATATCTTCGCCATCCTTTTGTTTGAGGGAGGGAGGGGGGAGGTTCTTTGTCCCTCCTTCGAATCGCTGTCAGTGCCTGGGGATAAATTCGCATTGCACGGCAATGGACATTTCTAGTTTGTTGATGACTTTTGTCTTCTACTTTAAGGTAGTAGTTAAGCATGAAAGGATCTGCATTCTCACTCAAACTTATTTATTTGAGAAGGTACTATACTGGTTATGTGCTCTATTACACAATGCATAGGCATCATTTATACTTCAAACCTTGTATTAAGAAGTGTTGTTTGCTTTGAAGAACTTTAAATGACAATATTTTATTTTCTACTTTAAGGTAGTGCTTTAGCACGAAAGGATCCACATTCTCGCTCAAACTTATATATTTAAGGTGGTATGTGACCTATTGTGCAAGGCATGGGTAGCATTAAGAGTTTGATACCTCATGTAAAGAAGTGATAGATTTCCTTGAACAACTTTAAGTGACTCTTTCATCTCCTAGTTTTAGGTAACGGTTTAGCATCCACAGATGCACATTCCCACCTTATTTATTTGAGAAGGTAGTATTTGATCTATCGTGCAAGGCATAGTCATCATTTGTACTTAAATACCTCGTATTAAAAAGAAGTGATAGATTTCTTTGAAAGAACTTGAAATGATAATTATTTCATCTTCCAGTAGTGGTTTATAGCATGAAAGGATGTGCGTTCTCACTAAACTAATTTATTTGGGAAGGTAGTATCAGATCTATCTTGCATTGCATTGTCATCATTTGTACTTCAGTACCTCATATTAAGATTTTAGGACTCTGATTGGTAAAAAAATTAGGGCATAGTATTGACTATTGACTGCTAAATCATAAATGCAGGACAAGGGTTAAAAATAGTGAATGTAGAACATCAGCTTTGGAACCCAAATTATTAGGAGTATCGCATGCTTAAACCTTCACAAGTTAAAGATATATTTTTATCATTTTGGAAGCTATGAGTAAACATCCATGCAAATTGTTACAAATGTCAAGAAAATCAATGCAATAAAAAAAAAAAAAGATTTGTGTACAACATGGGTTGTAATCTGAAATCATGAATATCCCAAAGAAAGCCATCACCAGTCTGAAACTTATTCAGCATTTTTCTTTGAGATATAGTTTAAATATGTTTCGGCTTATATGTAACATACAATTTATTAACTCATGGCGGCCTCCTCTCTATTATTAGCTTTATAAAAAAGAATGAATTTATGGTAATATTAAATAATCTAAATGATTGAACACAGCGTCAAATTTATATCATATTGCTCCAAAAATCACATACTGCATATTCATTGTCTGGATCATAGTGAATTGTGATAATTTTAGATAATTTGGGATATTTCAGCAATTTTCTTAGAGAGACAATTTTTAGACTCACATTCATTGACTGTTATATGCAAGTGCCTCTCTGAGGAGAAAGGATGATGAGTCAAGGCTTTGATATATATTTGTTGGTTTGCTTTTTGTTCCTTTCTTTGTTTCTATACCATGTTCTGTGTATAAAATAATCTTGCACTGCCATCTCATGATATACACCATGAGCGCCCAAGTTTGTGGGTACCTGCACTATATAGAAGACATCATTATTATTTATATTATTATCATTATTACTTGGACACTGTACCAGGGTTTCTTTTTACCTATCAAATATTGACAAATAAATGTTTGAAGTATTGTTTTTGCAGCATTGTAGAATTAATAGTATTATTATTCATCAAAGAGTGAATAGTTGTCAACTGTTCTGAGGCCTAAGATGGTACAGTTGGTATTATGGGCTGCGATTCTGGGGAAATTTTGAAGATTGTACAGCAACCAATGATAGAGGCTAGTCGCGTCCCTCCCCCCCCCCCCCCCCCCCAATCTGTTACAAGAAATCCCCGCACATGGTTGGTATTAACATTGTACTTGGGAATATTAATCATCCTCTGCCCATATATTTAGAGAGTAGGGAGAAACATGAAACATGCACATGATTGTTTGTAAAATACCTGAATACATGTAATGTGTATGTATATATATATATATATATATATATATATATAAATAAATATAGTTCTGCTTCGGACTTGCAAAGTTATAGACAAAATAGGAATGAAAAGTCTGTATACAATGAAAAAAAAGAATTTTCGGCCATAGGTCTTCATCAGGAAAGCCGATGAAAAAATTCGAATTTTCGGCCATAGGCCTTCGTAGGCTTTCCTGATGAAGGCCTATGGCCGACAATTCAAATTTTTTTTTTTTACAGACTTTTCATTAGCCTATGAAGGCCTATATGGCTGTAAATTCGAATTTTTTAATCGTATACGGACTTTTCATTCCTATTTTGTCTATATATATATATATATTATACACTTTATTTGTGAAAGTCCTTATAATTGAAAACAAATATAGATAATGAAATATAATGATCCTTTTTTTTAAAGATATTCAATGCTTGGCCTTTGACCCTTTGATCCTCTCTTTATTGTACATATGTGCCATTTTGTCTACTTTATATCTTTTACTCATCTTGAAATGGTGATGATGATCGATGATGGTGAGGACGAAAATGATAAGAATGAAGATGATGCTAATGGTACAATGATATGATGATAATTATGATTCATTGATGATGATGATGATATTGAAGATGACATGGTATTGACTGATGATCATGAAATGATGATGATGATCGATGATGGTGAGGACAAAAATGATAAGAATGAAGATGATGCTAATGGTATAATGATATGATGATAATAATTATGATTCATTGATGATGGCTGATGATCATGATGATTATGCTGATTGGTAGTAATGAAGATAAGATGATTGATGATCATGATGTTGATGGTGATGCTGTATGTTGTTGATGATAATGATGGTGATGAAGATGATGATGATGAAGATAAAGTCAAAGCCTAAAGTCTAGGGAGCTTGTGTCATCAAGAATTTTTGGCGGAAAGATATTATGCCTTTATTAAAAGGGGGTGGGGTGATCATTTTGACATGATAGGTATTTTGGTATTATTCTGTAACCGAGACTAAGAGTAAGGTTTTCCTGCTAGACATTGTCTCTGATCCCCCCCCCCCCCACCCACCAATGTACAATGTAAAATAAAAAGAATGAATTTTATCTAATTTCATCTTGATTTAAAAAGAGGATACATAATCATATGACAGAATTTTACCCCATTTTTAAAAATAAATATACGTGACGTCTGAAAAGGAATCTATGAGCGCCATTTTGAATTCTTTTCGAGCATCCGTTGTCAATGTAAACTATGATCGTCGCGATGAATGGATTTGCGATTTAGAACATTTTTCAGGGGTAACAATACTTGAATTTCAGGAATACGGAGAGGTAAATATTTATATTCAATTCACATCTAGAAAAATCCTCAATCGGTTTAATTTTGAAATGATAATTGGCATTTTTCTAACGAGAAAATTGCGGCGTGATCTGCAATTTCTATCCAGGTCCCATATACTAAAAACATTGTTATGTTTTGTGAATCTTGGATTCGAATGATTGAAATAATGTTTGAACGAATTCACTCTTTTCAATTTCAGTCTTCATGACAAAATATGTGGAATTTTATCTCTTTTTGATAACTATTTTTAAGGAATTAATAAATTGTTGATGTTAATTCTAAAATAAAGTAAAAAAAATGTGATTTTTATAAATTTTAATTTTATTATTATCACTCGGATCACTCGCCATGCTCACGGGTACATTTCTGTAAAATAGTTGCTTAGTTGCACACCACGAATAGTGGTCATATTGACCACTACGAATACAAAATGCAAAAATATTTCATATTTTCTGTCGCATGTACTAAAGGTATGGGGGAAAAAATAAGATAAATATTTTAAATACTTGCTTTCAAATTCAGCCCTTAAAAATCTCACTCCTACCTCAAATCACTCCCGGGTACATTTCTGTAAAATAGTTGGTATTTTCTGTCGCATGTACTAAAGGTATGGGGGAAAAAATAAGATAAATATTTTAAATACTTGCTTTCAAATTCAGCCCTTAAAAATCTCACTCCTACCTCAAATGGCCGTTAGGAAGAACTTTTTATATTTTCAGCAAAATCCAAAGTCAAAATCTTGTCCAAAACCGGAGAAATCCCCGCCGATTTGTTTCGCGATCGCGTGTTGTTTACAAACTGCCGATGTCTTAGACTAAAATCGGCCAATACAATTTTTGTCCACGAAGAAACTCGGGATCGCAAGCGCACATCGATCTTTACGATCGCGCACACAGAAAATCAGAACTTTTCCGTGTACGCCATAGGGACCGAATTTTTGAGGACAAAACTCTTTTGGGGAGATGTCGGCGCCCGCGCCGACCAGGAAATGTACACAATGACTCCGATAGCTCGTTTCGCGAGAATCAACAGTAAATTACGGATTTGATTTTTGAAAATATCTTTTCCAACATTGGTGAGTTGAATTTATTGTATTTCTTGGATATTTTGGGGTCGGTTTTTGAAAATTAAATGCCGATTTTGAGTGAATATTGGTGACTTTTGTGCAGTGGTGTTTTAAAAAGATGAGGTGTATGACTGCCTACATTATACACACGAAGTATAGGAATGTACCTATGAGTGCCTCAAATGGCCGTTAGGAAGAACTTTTGATATTTTCAGCAAAATCCAAAGTCAAAATCTTGTCCAAAAGGCAAAACCGGAGAAATCCGCGCCGATTTGTTTCGCGATCGCGTGTTGTTTACAAACTGCCGATGTCTTAGACTAAAATCGGCCAATACAATTTTTGTCCACAAAGAAACTCGGGATCGCAAGCGCACATCGATCTTTACGATCGCGCACACAGAAAATCGGAACTTTTCCGTGTACGCCATAGGGACCGAATTTTTGAGGACAAAACTCTTTTGGGGAGATGTCAGCGCCCGCGGCGAACAGGAAATGTACACAATGACTCCGATAGCTCGTTTCGCGAGAATCAACAGTAAATTACGGATTTGATTTTTGAAAATATCTTTTCCAACATTGGTGAGTTGAATTTATTGTATTTCTTGGATATTTTGGGGTCGGTTTTTGAAAATTAAATGCCGATTTTGAGTGAATATTGGTGACTTTTGTGCAGTGGTGTTTTAAAAAGATGAGGTGTATGACTGCCTACATTATACACACGAAGTATAGGAATGTAGCTATGAGTGCACTCGGATAGTATCACTCATAGGTACACGCCATTGCCGACTGTGTAGTAACGCAGGCAATAGTGAGTACGGTACTAATATGTATCACTGTGCATTTTTGGCTATATTTAAGTGAAACCCATATCTTGGTGTTTACTTAAATATAACTAATTATGTTGAATAATAGATGATTAAAACTTACCAGTTTGTTTTGTGACCTTTGAAGAGGGTTTCCTGAAATTTTGGGTCCTTTTTGTCGATAACTGCTATCGAGACTGTCCCGTCAGCACCCAGTTTGTATTTTTCACGATTATGATGAAGGGAGCCCTCAGCGCTCGTAGTAGTACCGGCGCGGTCGGTTCGTCGATCTCCTACGAAGACCTGGAAGGGCCAAACTGACGATGTAAAAAAATTAATAAAAATATTACGTACGTACGTAATAATTACTACGTACGTACGTAATATTTTTAAATTTTTTTACGTCGTCAGTTTGGCCCTTCCAGGTCTTCGTAGAATAGCTTGTGTGCGTAACATTCTGCGTACGTATCTACGGTGCGTAACCATGTAGAGCGGCCTCACTAGTGCGCAACATATTGAGAGCAGTCGTCATCCGTATGGAGGTGTGGGTAACAAGTACCAAAATGAGGGCTGTAAATGTAAGTTTTTCTACATTTTGTATCTTAACGAACTGATAACTTAAAATCTAAAGAATGATACTTAAGTATCAGTTTGCCCACAAAAACCTCCATTTCAAACAAAATTACATCTGTATCCCCAATACCCAGTATACACACATGTATATGATCCTAATGGTCAATATGACCATTGCTTGCTGATGTGGATAGTATGCACCGTACCGGTATATTAATATTAGTACTATTAGTTTTACTTTTACTAAAAAATAATACTACCATAGTAACGTCCGTGCGCATTGACTCGCCACCGTTGTTAACTCGCCACTCACCTGTCACTTACTGTCAAAACTTGTCCTCTAAAATAAAATTATCTGCATCGCTTCAGACTTACTTGTGGCTGCAGTGAATAGGTCAAAATATATTCTTCCACCGTTGGAAGTCTCTTGCAAGATCCGGCGCATGAATAAGAGTAGTCTAGTTCTGGACTCTCTTTACTGAATTCTTTTTTCGACGACTGTACGTATTATGCCGAGTGATTCGGCGCGATCCGGAAACCTGATGGCCCGAGCAAAAGAGAGTCCAGTGAAATTGCTCCACGCTGACGTCAGGGGTCCAAAGTTCACTAGCGCTTTCGCATGGGGAGGTGCGGCCAATTTTAATTGCTCTCCCTGAAAAATCTCAGGGAAAGTCGTCAGCGTGGAGCAATTGCACTGGACTCTTTTTTCGGGGCCAACAGGTTCTCGCGATCGTGCCATCACTCGGCTAAAAAAAATCAATAAAAAGAGTCCAGAACTAGACTAGAATAAGAGTTGGGCGCGATCAAACTTAAAGTTTAACTGAAGAGTTGAAGAGTCCCTGAATCAAGAATCTAGCAGATTTAAGAGCAATTTTGTTGTCTGTTTTGAATACTGCAACAGTAAGTGTTGGACACAGTTCCACAAAGGCAAGGGCCTATGAGTGGCAGAATCAATAAAAATAAAAATTTATAAAATGTCAGATTTGCAGGATATTTTAAATGATTATTGAAATTTTATTTCAGATTCTAAATGCAGCTATGGCTTCTAAACCATTCAACACATCAGCTAAGGAGCCCATGTCTGTCAAACTAAGGTATGAAAATGCAAGAATTGTACTCATATTTTGTCCGCTTCCAAATAAAGCCTTTTAAAAACTGGATACAGGATTTTGTCGCAATTATTTTTTTCTTAACCAAAGATAATCCAGTTTGAATTATTCTTTTGTTTCATATGGAATGTAATACTTTCTTTAATGTATCCCTTTATTGTTTTAGCTTTGTATGAATGACAAGCAATCAAACTGAAACTATGACATTTAGTTAGATTGTTTAATTGCCATTTTCGGATCTTTCAAATATGTTAATAATAGCAAGCAGCCATGATTATAATTCATACATGTATTACTATTTTGATTTATGAATAGAGTATAAATCAGTATATAGTATACTACCATAATTATATCAGTTACAAGTATCACATCAACATTACTATTTGATTGTGGTCAAGAGTCATTATACTGACAACTTTGAATGTTTTAGAAACTTTTAGAAGTGTTCAAAATTTTGTTATCATTAAGAAGAAGGAACCTTGATTATTTCATCATCATCATTATGATTATCAATTATCTGTATTATTGTTGGTGTTATAATTATATAATATTGGATGCACTTGAGTGGTATATCAGATATATTGCATTCAGCTAGCATGAATATTGCACGAATCGAAGATGAGTGCAATATTTATGCTAGATGAATGCTATATATCTGATATACCACGAAAGAAATCTAATATTATTATTATTATACATACAAATTCGAGGAAACATACAACTTTACAATGGCCTGGAGAAGATGGTACCCAACAGCTCAAGTCAGGATACAGATAGAGCTCAGACCGTGCAGGTCTATGGAAAATATGTGCTACCTCTAACTAGCACAGCAAAGCAGGCCAGTTGGAACAATAAAAAACGATGAAATTGGTTCACGTACTCACCAACATCCAATATACAGAGTAAAAATGATCCTTCAATATAATGATCCAAAACAGCAAATTCCAACGTCCATGTTTGTTTACAAATGTTTCGAATTTACCGCTTGCAATATCGAGGCTGCGCTGCGCTGCCATACACAAAACTAAAGGTATGAGAACTATGCAGACAACACTGAAAATTTACGTGTAAACCTATGGCATTTAGCGCTTCGTCGCAATCTTTTTGTGCGAGCGATTGATGAAAGCAAGACTCCACCGAACGTGCTTCTGCGCATGCATCGGACAAAAATTGCAATGGTATATCAGCGCAAGCGTTGAATATCGTGACAATATTCCACCCTTTTACAACATTGACAAGAGTAACGTAATACACGCAAGACAGTTAATATGCTAACTGTATTGTATGCAATCAAACTGAACAACAGAAATCTCACAGAATGGAAAAATACAAGGTTTTATTCTATCGGAAAAGTAACCTATATGTGTAATAATTATTATTATTGTTCTTATTGGTATGAACATTATTTGTGCAACTTGATCTTGTAAAAATGTTTTTCTAACAGGGGGTTGAATGCTTCTAAAAGTGTGACCAGACAGCTTGAGATCGATAGTCGTAGGATGGAAGAACGTCTGAGAGAACTGAAGGTGGCAATGAACAGGGAGAAACAAGAAAGAGAGTGAGTCAAAATGGGAATGTGAAATTTATGTATTCATGTTGTGTTACAGATAACACATGTTTAGTCATCATTTTATTTACAGCAGTCCTTTTTTGTAGATATAGAGTACCGAAGTGCTGACGTCATATTCGCTCGTCGTCCAGAATACTGGTTCCAAACAACAGAGCTTGCGCATGAGGTTCACCGCGAAGTCATTCGAGCAACAGGCTGGAGCGGGCAATTTTAGTGTTTGGCGCTGGTGTGATCACCACGCCATTGTTTAGTACAAAATTGTTTATAACCAGCAACCTTGACAACTTGGCCGTTATGACGTCACACTTCGGTACTCTATAGAGCTTCAATCTTAAGAAATTTTTTATTACAAACTTGTGGTGTGGAACACTTTGCTACACTTAAAAGAAAAAGTTTTGTTAGACAATTTTTATTTATCAATTCATGCTTACAAATAATTTTTTGATAAGATTTCTACCTTAGTTTTAGATTTGGTGTTAAGATGTTTATTTTACTTGTTATATTCATTGATATTTAAATATATTTTAAGATCTTTTTTTGTTTGTGATGATGATAATGTAGCAAGCAATGTAAGCTGATTAGAAGCCATGGAGCAAAATCAAACAAAAAGGATGAAGAGGATGGAATTTATAATCAGATTTCATCATATATGTGGCACAATATTAATTATGTCAAGATTTTGGTCTTCACCAGGAAGCAAGGTAGTGCTGGGTCAGGGGGTATCTGGTCCTCAGCGAAGCCTACAGCGCAGGCCAATGATGTGACAAAAAAGAAGAGTCCCACTAAACCTACCAAGGCAGGAGAGAACAAGGTACTATCAAAACATATTCAGTCATTACAAGTCTGTCATATAATCGTATGTAACAGTTGATGTATGCATTGGCCCGAATAAGCTATTTCGTAGTTACGATCTGCGAATGCACAGATAAAGGTCATTTGTACTGAATACAATTGACCTTTATATGCTGTCATTTGTACCGAGTACAATTGACCCTTCTATGCTGTCATTTTAAGCAGCATGATGATTTTACATGTTAAAGAAGTAGCGCGTCAACCAAAATAAACGGGCGTGTGTGTACAAATTGGGGTCATTTCAGGGTCATTTGTACAACGTACTAATTACAAGCTGGCTAATTCACGAAAGAGGTTTAACTGAACCCATGGTCTAAAGTTGAAACTATGGTTTAAACCTCCACTGTGGTCTAAAATAAGCATAAATAAAGGGTATGTAAGCATATTTATCACTGGCCTATTGCACATATGGACATGTGCCTATTATGATTTTTGAGGTTTAAACCATGGGTTACAAAAAATTATTTCGTGAATTAGGGCCCCTGACTGCACTTTCAGGTGTTTCTAAGTAAGATTTTCCACAATTTTAAAATTTTTATTTTAATTTTGCCAGACAGGTACAGTTAACGTAAAGTCACGAGTTCTTCAAACGACAATGAATTATCAGCATTTGTTTTAAAGTTACCAGTTTTCTGAGAAGCATTTTCTTAAGTGCATCACAACATTATATACAAAACAATCTTCTTGAATTCTATGATTATACTACCATTTCTTGCCTCCAAAACGGTGTATTTTGTATAGCTGTGATGACAGTTTTAACAATAACATTGTACATTTTGCAAGTATAATTCCAGTGGTCAATAGATTGAATAAATGATTATGTAAAAGATTGTTTTAAAATTTTATTATGTGTATATTTCTTATGAAAATACATGCAATTTCATTTAGATATGTTTATTATACTACATGGTTGGGAGTGCGTTGGTGCGATCTGGCAACACAAAGGTTTTTATCGTGGTGTATTATACACCACGATAAAAACCTGCGTGTTGCCAGATCGCGCGAACTCACAACCATGTATTAATAGTTTTATAAAACGGGTCGGCAATATGATTATGAAGTCTATAAAAATGGTTACGAACCCCATAGAAACGCACAAAGAGTCGCACAGTCATGGAGGCTGCCGTTTGCTTTCCTGACATCACAGAAGCGCAGCCAACAAAAGTCATGCGCGTTTTAGTGCGCGCATTGCGTTTTAAGTTTTGCACGCACCAGAGGTACGCGTACGCGCAGCTCAGCCGTGGTTTAGAGCCTTTTGGCCGTATGTTATCACTTTTTTTTTGCACTAATCAGGTGGCTACCTTTTTGAACCCGTTTTATCAAATTTAATGTCATTCGCAGATCAGAAAAATCAAAGTTCTCAAGGACACCCCAATTGGTAAGACATCTTCCTAATATTAGAAAGTCTGTGTACATGTGTTCCTTTTCTTATATGATATAATATGGTTTCAGGCCCCTCAAGAAGAACATTTTGTTAATACAGATAAGGCTACCATAGGTAAAAAGCACCATGTTATTATTATTGTTTATAATTATTCTTAGTGAATACTAATCTTTGATAGGGATATAAAACTGAAAATGAATCAGCTTTCTTCCTTAAGATAGCATTACTGTTATGTAGTATTTATACAGGAATTATACAATCCATTGCTATTCTTCCATCACCAACACTCATAGCTACCATCAAAAAAAAAAAATTGCAAATAAGCCTTTCTATATCGATCGCTCCCAACAGAGTTACCCAAGAGAGCTCCAAAGAAGTACCCACCAGCCCCAAACTCGGTGAGGAAGTCCTTCTCTGGACCCCCTTGTGGACAGTGTGAGGAGAGGGCTGTAGCATTGGTGAGTAGAGGTTGATACCTTATACCCCTTTCAAACCAAGTACTTACCCCGGGAAAGTTCCCTGCGTCAGTTCATAGTCACGCGGGGTAAAGGTCCGGTCTGAAAGGAATAAGGGAAATGTTACCCTCATAAAGTCAAAGAATTTCCCCGCCAAATTTCCCAACCATGTATATTGTTTTCACTGACATTACACCTTATTTGAACCACGCAGCACTAAAAAGCAAAATATTATTGTTGCCAATATGAAGAAAAAATTGTGATCAATTTAGGCCTTAAATAGTTCCTGTCCTGAAAGAGTTGTTCTTATTCTTCACCTTTTTTTCATATATTGATCAGACCTGCATGGAATGTGGAGAGAATTACTGCGCAGGGTGTTTTGCAAAGTTTCATCTCAAGGGGGCGCTTCGTCAGCACCGCTCCATCCCGTTCCAGTCCGGCAGCAACGAGAATTCTCCACAGAATAGGTGAGTAATGAAATGTCCATCAGACAAATGTGTTTGCTTGCATAGAATGATACATTCGTACACTCCATATTTTATGACATGATGACGGTTTCCTGCGTTCACAAATTCTGTTGATTGTAAAGTGCTAATTTCCATATGCATATTTTCTTTGTATTTAGAAGTAAATTGTTAATGTCTGAAAATGTGTTTATATATATTTCTGTAATATTAGATTATTTTGTATCACGTGATGGAACGCAGAAATGAAATTCAATCAATCATACAAACAAACAAACATTTTGTGTCATTTTATATGCACTCATAGCAAATGTGTGTTGCATTATTCCTATATGTCTTGCATTTTTATAAGAATCCATTAGCTTGATTGAATACTGCATGATGAGAATTCCTGGGAATATACCAAATTACATATCAGTAGTGAGCCCTTTGAGGATGAGTTTTCTATTCAAATGAGAAGTAGACCACCCTGATGTTTTTATCAAAAGCAGGAAAATAAGAGAAACAGATACGCAAAAGTTTGAGCAAAATCCAATAAAAAATTTGAAAAAGTTATGGATTTAAAAATAATTATATAGAAATTCATAACTTTCATATTTCTAACTGAAATTCGCTCATATTTTCACGATCTGCTTCTCAAACTTTTCTGCTCCTATTGAAAACAAATTAATATCAGGGTGGACTTCCTGTTTTATAAAGTACTGTATTAAAAACCAGAAACTTTCGCAACATAAAACTTTCGCGAATTGTTAATGACAGCCAATTGTGCAGCAAGAAACTTTCGCGAATTGCAATAATTTTATGTTGTTTCAATTATGATTTTATTGCTTAAACTGTAGTGAACCTCGACCCCTCACGATATTTGCAAAAGTTTCATGCACGCTAAAATGTCTGGTTTTACAGTAATTTTCAGCAATTTCATGACAAAAGGAATATTTTTTCACTATTTCTACTCCAAAATCATTTGCATAGTATGGAAGCCAGTTCAGATTCTCAACCTGAAGCCAAGATGAGAAGCAAACCGTCCATTCCTAAGACAAGCTCTGGAGCAGACAGTCATTCCAATCAACAAGGCAGAGTCATCATCGCAAAGACTACACCCCCAAAGGTCGATCTTTATACCTTTCTGTACCATAGGCACTCAAAAAAAAATCAAAGGCAACTTATTAACTGTCAACCTATCAGAATTATGAATTTACACTGTAGGACCTACAGTGTATGTTTAATTCTAGTTGTTTTTTTTAATCACATCTTTATATGCGAGAGTCCCGTAGAAAGTAAAATCCTTATTTCTTATCGTGTAAACTGCAGTTATTCTGTAATTTATTGTATCATTTTCCACTACTTTTGTTTATATCCAGAATCCTTCCCCCAAGCCTGGTAATTCTGTATTTGATGGGGAGTACAGTGAAGAAGAGAGTGCTGCTTCCTTTGCTGCTGCCTTGGCTGAATGGAGACAAGCTAAGAAAGGGGGTCAGCAAAACGGTGTTGGTGGACAGGATGCCAAGAAAGATGGTATGTATAAACATGATTTGATTGCATTAAACTTTGATTCAACTTATTCATTTTCATTCTTCAAATGTATTAAAATGTAAAGATTAAAAATTATTTTGCAGTTGTATAAGACATCTAAAGAAGCAGAGGTAACGCTTTAGTTACTAAGCATTTATTAAAAAGAAGGTGAGAAATTGGACAGTTCTACGTAGATTGCAGACTACACTCAGAAAAGTTTATGTATGCAAAAGAAGGGGGAATGCAGTGTAATCATTCAGTGATCCTCATTGCAGAACCCTTCATATCAAAGTCTTTTTCCATGTTGGTATTACAGCGATAAGGTGGTTTGTACACTTTGCCGTTGGATACTCCACCATACGGTCTGTGGGCTATTGATCCGGGCTTTATTTGATCAAAGATATAGGGTTAGGTTTACAGTGGGGTTGTAGAATAAGTTTAGGGTAAGGGTTAGGCGTAGGTATAGTCTTTGATCCAGGGCTGAAAACAAGAATTTGGATAGTATGAGGGAGCATGAGTCGTACAACCATCAACACACTTCAGAGACAGATGACCCCAGTATTTGTTTTACACCTTGAAGATAATCTTGCTTTTGTAATGAACATGTTTGTAATGTATGCCTTTTTTCAGTTCACGACATGGGCAGTGGGACGGCAGTGGCTCTCGACGACAACAAGAAACCGGTCGAGATCAGTTTCCAAGATAACCCATCCCTGAGTTATGCCGACAGACTCCTGCTCAAGAAACATAGACGCACTGAGCTTCCCACAGCCTTGAGCCCTACCCCCAGCCAGCTGGCAAATCACTACCTGCCTCGGGAGACTGATTCCAGAATCAGTGATAGTGATTTGACCAATGGGCACTATGACCGCTCAGGTGAGGCAATTTGAACTAAGAAGGAAATTTGATTGGATGAATATAATTACTTGCTTTGGGAGGACTTTTGGAATTTGGAATACCGGGTAGCCATCTGATAAGTAAGCATGCTGATTATGAGATGACTTTGAGGCCAAACAGAATTGCAAAGGTCATTGTATCGTGTAAATGTAAACAAATTTGGAAAAATGAAATGAACAGATTTGGGAGTGAAAAGATCATTTGTTTGTTTATTTATGTTTTGAGGCGCTTCTCATTCATTTAGAATATTTGCGCCTTAGGGTCTTAAAATGTTTATACAGTGGAAACGTAGTATAACGAGGATCTTGGGACCATGAAAATTACCTTGTTACATGTATATCAGGAAACTCTTTATATCAGGGTAAAAAAAACAAAAGAACATAAAGAGCTGGGACCAGCAAAATTGTATCAGGAATCTTGTTATATCAGAGCTCTTTATAGTGAGTTTCAACAGTACTGTAGTTTATAAATATGTAAGAACTATCATCACAATGGTTTAACTGAGAACCCTTGATAGAATTTCATCTAAACTTGACTGATTATGTGCATGTATGAGTCTACAAATATCAGTTTGAATCAGAGGTGTATTTCATGTCATTTTGGGTAGGTATATTGCAAGGGCTGTCATATTCACATAATTATGTTTTGCTTGTTCTACAGGTGTAAAAATTCATGATTCTCTGATGAAATTGAGAAGTGGATGTGCAGTAGAGTTTAACTATTCTTCCAAAGCAATCTGGAAGCTCTTTAGAAGTGCACATGGATTTTACATCATAATGTGTTATAAGATAAGATAAGATTTTATTCACTCTATCGACCCCCTCTCGGGGTATGAGAGCACAACATATTTACAATAATGTAAATGGTATATTGAATACTTGTACATGGGTATATAGTTTACATATTAAACAACATTTCTCAAAGAAACATTAAAAAAAAAAAAACAACAATAAATATATACAGTGTTATAGAAGAACGTAATAGGATAGAATATTATTATTATATCATTGTTCTTGGTGGGTTTTTTCTCTCTCTCACAAACAGAGGAAGAAATGGAGATGGAAGAAGAGCACCAACGTTATGCAAACATCTTTGTCAAAGAATCCCCTCGAGAAGAAATGGAACGACCCAAGAGCAATCTCACAATCCTGGAAATCACAGATGATGTATGTGCTGGCTCCTGAGAACTGATCATACCAGAATATAATCTGAGAAATGACTGTATCATAAAATCATTAATTGTTGATTAAGTGTCATTACCGCAATTCCCTATAGCCACTTATTATACAGCGACATTAAAGATGCACACATATCCATCCCAACTCTGAGGAGTTCTCAAAAATGCCACAAAATAGTTATTACCCTCCAAATTCTTCCTGCCTGGTATATTTACTACACCTGGATTGAGAGTGGCAAATTTGATAAATGTCTTGCCAAAGGTCATAGGTTCAGTCATTAGCTGGGAGTCAAACTGCATGTTATTTGATCCACTGGACCCTGACACATCTGTCCAAACAAAAATAATAGGTAATATAATCTAAGATATGAAAAAGTAGTTAATCACATATTACATGAAGCATGCAAGGTATAGAATACTGACAACATCTTGGAAAGCATGTCTATATCTTTTATGTTATGATGTTTTTGTTGTACATTTTTTTTCTTCTGATGTTCTTGTATATCATCAGGATGCCACCATAGAGAAAGATCTTGAAGTCCCGTCTGTGTACAGTGTTCAAGAATGGGATTCTGTCATCAATGCTCCATCTCCTCATGTCATGGTCATGACACCAGATAATAATAAATCTGGAATCAAACTAACAGATTCAAGCATGAAATCACAAGGTGTAAAGCCCAACAAGAGTGCAAGTAGAGTGACAGATTCCAAGGTAACGCCATCAGGGAAGGGATCATCTGCAAAGATCGATCAGAGAGTTTCCGGGAGTTCAGCCAAGTCTGTGGCCAGGAAAAACCTTGAGGAACAGACTGTGTCCAGGAAAGGCAGCGGGAGAGCTTCCAGGGCAGGCAAGGTTGAAAAAAAGCAGCCAGCTCAAGCAAGACCCAGCTCCAAGACCAGCTCTGGAAGGTCAGCAATTGCAACATCAAGCAGTCAACGGGACAGCGCAGGCCAGAAGAACAGAGGGGAAAGGAGCTTGCAGGGGAGGCGATCGGCAGCGGAAAGGCCACCTTCTGCAGGCATCACCACGTTGCCATCAAAGGAACTCCATGAGATTGGAAGGATGCACCCTGGCTGGCAGCATCACCCGGGCTATCAAGAGGGGCTGGGGTCTTTCTTTATGGGAGGTGTGGATATGAAGGACAAGGAAGAGACCAGCGGGAACAAGGTGGACCCAGTGAGAACGAGCATCCCTACTAATGTACTCCCAGAGTGCTCCTACAAAGGTGAAGATTGTGTGAGGATGTTGCCAAACGAAAGGCAGGTTCTCGTTGCTAGTGCTCTTATTCAAAATGATTATATTGTAATAGAATGCAGTGGGATCTACAGTAGCAGATTATTTTGTTCATAATTTTCACACCTGCCAACCTTCCACTGAAAAAATAGGAATCTCATGGAGTGTATTTTGCATGGTTTTACACAGAACAGAAGTTTTCAGAAAAAGAGAGGAATATATGGTTCATATCACTACATTGAAGGCCAAAAAGTAAGAATCATCATCAAAAATGGGAATGGTTGGTATCTATAAATTATGTTACAAAGAGTAGAGCATGGCAAAGTGTTTTTCTTTTGATCTGATAACTTTGGACTTTGAATATCTACACTACATTACACTACACTGCATTTAATAATGTATGTGACACCCACATCAAATTTCAGTCCCATGAGATGGACAATGGAAAAAAAAATTTCAGAGTATCCCTTTACTACTTTTATTTTTGATGATTATAAAAGAGTGTATTTTTTCTCGCTTTAGTTCGAATTGATGGGATTTATTTTTTATCACTGTGATATATTTGTGCTCTTGTGATGATTATTTGCTGGATGACAGATAATTGTACGTATGATCTAATAACTTTCTTATGTATTGCTATACTTTGATATGAGTTATGATTCTATACCAATGCCTTATAAAGTATGCCTATGCTATGATTTGGACATGATTTTGCATTGTTTACAAGATTTTGCACTTTTATACAAAATGTAATTTTTCTCTGATTGACAGGTCCATCGTCATGGCGACCAGACAGCAGTTTGTCGAATTATCCAGACCGGCCTGCCACTGTGCTTTCTCCATCACCTCCAAAGCAAGCCAGAGACACCAAGTCATCTAGTATCTCTGGAAGAAAGCGCTCCTCTGGTCCCACAGCTACTGGAAGCGCATGTTTCACCTCACCCTCAAAAGGGGACACCGCAACTTCTGCTTCAAGCAACAAATCTGCCACAGCCGGCGCAACTGCTCGGGCAATGTCCAGCGAGCCCAGAAGTGGTGTTACAGGTCGGACGCCTCGTACGTCCGCAGGAATGGCCCCAGGAAAGGCTGGAGCATCGGATGTTGATAATACACTGCACTGGAAACTCAGTCAGGCCCAGAAGGCAAAAGGATCAAACGTGGCACCAAGTGGACCAAGAAAGACAGCCACGGGGAACCACTCTGCATCATCCAGCGCATCCAGTATGCCTACTAGGAGTAGCAGTCGTATCGAGGTCGATGGTGATGACATGACGGCGTATGATGATGTTGGGGATGTGAGGAGGAGAGAAGAGGAGGACCATGAAGCCTTGGAACAACTCACATGGGAACTAGCCTCTAATGAAGGAAGGATTACAGGTAGGCTACATTTTGCACTGTTAACTCATTTTGGGTTTTTTTGTTAAAGAATTATCTGTTTTACCAACAGACTACTATGTAGGGGGTAAATAACTGAAGCAGAAGTTATCTGGGTGATGCTTTTCCTATGGGAGATTTACTGGGGAAGTTATATTGTAGGGAGATAGGGGTAGCCTTCCGGAGGATGCTGGTCTACTGGGTAAAATCTCTGTGTGCGTGAAAAGTCCTAATTTTATTCTTTCACTTTTAGAAAAATCATGCTTTTCCCTTGATTTGTTTGGCCAGATAACAAGCCCCTGTATATAGGGTCCATAAGGGCAAGTCAAAGGTATTTGGTCTTTTTGTGTCCCATACAAATGTACATTACCAAGTATAGAATTCTGAACATAATTCACATCAGAAGTATCACTATCCTTGATATCTCCTCCAAACCAAACTGTATACTAAAGAATATTCTTGTTTCATCTCCGTAGCCGATGGGCGTATCTCCAGCCTAAGTCTCATTGAGGGACTAGACGAGGACCTCCTTCTCATGGCCGAGGAAGACCAGGATCGGGCTCTAGGAATCACCCAGGATGACGGGCTAGGATCTGGTCTAAGCACCCCCTGTAACGACCTCTCCTTAGACCAACTCAGCGAGGAGGAGCTGCGATCCGACTTTGTGGTCGCAGCCGATAACCAGCGTTCCAAAGAAGAAGTGCAAGCTCTTAATAGTTAAAGGCAATTCTTGAGTTCTGGTGATAGGACTGTTTTTCAAAGGAAATTGAATGGCAATTTTTTTCTGAATTGTTGACCACAAAGTAAATTAGAATCCATTTATTTTTTCTGTTGAAAGTCAGAAGGGCATTAACTGATAGCACTCTACTTAAATTTAATGTCTTTCTGGCTCTCAGCAGACTAAAAAAATAATGCAATTGTTTTGACCGATAAAATGTACTCAAACTAATGAAAAATTTTAAACCACTCTACTGAAACATGTGCATTGTGTATACAGTGTGTGGGACAAGGTATTGTCGGCATCAACTTCATTTGGTCATAATTAATCATTTTGTCCAAGTCAATCACCAAATTCCATGTTTTTTTGGCTAGTTCCTCATTAATTGTATCCCATGTTTTTATCAAATTCATTTTGGCAGATATCATTTTAGTTTTGGTTTGATTCAGTTCAAATTTGGTTGGGCTATTTCTTTCCCTTCATTATCAGAACTCAAGATTACTTTTGGTGTATGTTGATGCATAAATAATGTGCCATAGCCTTTTGAGTTGAAGGTTAATCATCTGCGCCTTATTAAAGTTTTTTGGTAATATACGCTTTATTACTTTTTAGCTTGTGTTCTGCTATGCATATATGCATGTTGTGTGGTCTGGGGGAATTGTAACATATTCCCTTCAACTATACAGTGAAGAATGCAAACATGATGGGTCCATCATTTCAAGATGAGGTTGAGTTCAGTTCTGGGAAAGATGAAATATAATTTGTGATCTCTCTCATTCTTTTTACTGCCAGTACGCTTTAAAAGGATTGCTCTTAAAATGCTCTCACATTCGAAATATGACAAGAAACGGCTAAAAGGTTAGGACCAAACATTCATGCCAAATGTTTGTGTCGTCTCATACACACCTCCTGTGTTCAGTGCATGTGAATTTCAGCAAGATTGAATCAATTGTATCATTTTGATTATTCCAAAACACCATTTCCTTTATTTACTACATAATCTACCTTTCCTCGTCCCCTCATGTATGTAGATATAGATACTTGTGTATAGAAATTAAGAAAATTTTGTTTTCTACAAGTACTGTTACCTGGTCAATATTGAGGAAAAGATAAGCAAATAGTACTTCGGATGCCTGTGCATTTAACTATGTTATATCAGATGAGTACAAAACGGAAAGTTCAAAAAAACTTTTGTTTGAGTTTAGTCCAAGGTAAAGGACAGTCCGAACATAATCTCTAAGCATTTAAAGGGAAAAAAGGACATCATGAATATATTTTATGTTCTGTTTTCTTTATAGAGTTGCCCTTGTAATAGTAATGACAGAGTATAACAGCGTACGGTATAACTTTGATGAGTAGAATTCATTATCTATAATCAAATTTTACATTTGAGAAATGATTCAATTTATAGTCAAATACTGAGTGAAATTTTGATGTGCTGCTGTACATGAACTGAAAATGTATGTTCATATAATGTTGATTGATTATGATATTATAATAAAGAATATTGGACATAATGTTAGTATTAGATGTAATTGGTTATATAATGACAAATTTATTTTCCATGCTCTAGTATTCTAGCATCCCCAAGCCATTACGTTTAACGTTTTATAAAATAAACCATTTGCGTAATGTGTTTTGCAAAATTGCAGATGAAACACTATAATTTGATGAAATATAAGGTCTTTATTATATTCCTGTGGGGTTTTTTCTTTTTGTATTATCAAAGTCATTTCATTGAATGCAGAAATTTCAGAAATATAACAGGAAACCCAACATTACCTGTTTCAGATTTATAGTAATTCAAACAAAATATACTCATTAATCATATCTCTGCATACTAGCTGATGCATTTGACTTGTGTATAGTTGTTGTCTATGGTAGAATACTTATAGCCTACATATTTTAAGTATCCTACTTTGTGCACTGGTGAATTAGTCGGTGAGACAGGTTTCTAGAAACTTCATATACACATTGTATGCACCAATGTTTTTCAAGAAACTTCATATAAACATTGTTTGCACAAATGAACGTGTTATCAGGATCAGTCCTTGTGAATTTTATTGAGAACTTAACTCTAAGTGCACGTTTCTTGGACCAAAATGGAAAATGATCTACAAAATTTTCTGTATTTGAAATTTAAGGGTTTTAAAAGTCAAATAATTTCTTGGTACTACAAAATTTCAATATGGCACGAAAAAGAGACATGATAACGAAGCTTTTCGACCTGCACTCATCAGGTTATCATGCAGGTGTGTAACAAATTACTTGAAATCAACTATATTATACTCGATGAACCCGGACGCCGTAATTTTTGTCTGCACAAAAGGGGTTCGTGTGATTGAATTTAGGTGGCTTCCAGAAAGCGTAAATGGGCTGCGCTTCTGGCCCGGGACATAATTCAGATTGATCGTCGGCATAACTTTGTGCACAAGCTGGATTGTTCAGCAAATGGAGACCAATCGCTGAATCGCATTTGGCTGTCTTTGGTCTGTTACCGTGTGTTTCAGATTTGCAGGCACGGACGGGCTGCGAGCGCTGATTGGTTGTGCGGTTCCGGATAGTCGAGGGGACGTGTTGTTTAATGCGATCAGCCAACCGCTGAGAAGTACGGCCCACGTACATGGCATCACACCGGCTCTGAAATTGGTAAATAACATTACTCAAGTGGGAGGTGGGTAGTACATCATTGCTAGTTGATGGTAGCATCCTATTTGTAGAAAACACAATGCGTGTCGAAACCGCGTAATAGCAACGTGACACTGCGTGTTTGATCTGACTGGCGTATTTGTCAGATACCTTACCCCTCCAGGGTAGTTTGAGATACATGGGGCATTAGACAGGTCCAAATCTGGTGTCAGATTTGGATCGTGCCTCCAGCGTCCGTGTTATGGTGCGAGATACAACATGCTCAGGGTACCCATTGTCAAGGAGAATAGTTTTGATTTTCGCGATTTCGGGAGCTAATTTACGCTTTCTGGAAGCCTCTTACATTCAATCGCACGAACCCCTTTTGTGCAGACAAAAGGAGTTCGTCCAAGCCTTTGCGATTGTTCTGAAATTACGGCGTCCGGCTTGCGTCCGGGTTGCGTCCGGGTTCATCGAGTATAATATAGTTGATTTCGAGTTTGTTACACACCTGCGTGATAACCTGATGAGTGCAGGTCGAAAAGCTTCGTTATCATGTCTCTTTTTCGTGCCATGTTTTAAAAGTCATGAATATCATTGCAGTTTAAGAAACTGTCATTCTAATGAATTTAGTTTGATTTCATGAGAAATATATACACGTAGTCTAAGACTGATAAAATTTAATGTTTTCTGTTAGGATAAAGCCATATTTAAAGAAATAAAAGGAGCAGTAAATAATACATAAATTATCTAACCAGCACGGTATATAAGAACGGATCAAATATATGTACAATATCTAACATTTCCAAAAACAAATGGAGTATAATTTTCATTTGCAGATGTAGCTCATGTAGTCATGATTAAAGTTGGATACAATTCTTCAGTTGCGTTATACACAAAGTGATCCAATACTACACATTCATTTTAAGGGGCACAGTTGGAATACAGGGGAACTCTTGATAAATCAGGAGAAATGTTAGAGAGAAAAATTCTAATGCAAGAAACCTAAAATGTGTTCAAAATGAGTTATTCAAGCTTAATGTTATTCATGTTATTTTCATGGTTTGCAGTTGTATAGGTGAAAAACTATTTATCAGAATTTTCCAGAATTTTTTCCTGTACATAATTTCAATGTTTCTCTTAATACAGATATAGGATACATGCACTATGTCAAGTTGATCAAATTATTTGCAGAATTTTGAAAGAATTAATGAAGTGAATAAATCGAGTGGATTTATTTGAAACAAAGAAAGAAGAGATATATGTAGACCCTGTCGTTTTCTTGTTTCATGATTACTTTTCAGTTATATTTGCTGAGTTTGTACAGAAGTTAGCTTGAATGCAAGGAGGCCTGTGTGTCTGTAAGATAGATGGACATTGGGGCATATTTATGGGCAAAGAAGGCAACGCTTTCAGGTTCACAGAATTTTCATAATTGGCTGAAAATCAGGTTTCGCATTCAACACGATAAAAACTATACTTTCGAAAAATATACTTGAGACAATTTCAATAGCCCTGTCTATCACCTTTAGAAATGTGCGATCATTACAACAGTGTATTACATAATCCGAACCTGATTTCTATGGGCAGTACAATAGGCCTTTGAAATTGCCCTTGAGTTTATTTTTTGAAAGTAGTTCTTATCGTGTTGTTCATCTTTTTCGTAATCACCATAATCATGTTCATGCCCACCCAGTTGGCATTGCTATAGGGGAGGTGTGACACCACCCCCCCCCCCCCCCCCCCCCCCCCTCCAAATGTGCAGTATGCAGGCAAAAAAAAAAAAGAAGTTTCAACACTTTCCATGGTGAAAAAAACGTGGAAGTAGTCTTCTTTTGTTTTTCTTTTTTTTTGTATTAGCTCTAGAAGAATATACAGCCATGGAAAATGGAAAATATTATTAGACCAAGTACGGTTACTGATAGTGTTATTTTTGTGGTAAGAAGGAAATAAAATTACATAAAAGCAAGGTATAATTGCTGGAATTTGGTAATCATTCAATGAAATACAAAGACAAATCATTTTTATAATATTGTATCCATATTATGTTACCCTTATTACAGAAGCTTGGTCTAATATTTTCCAGGGCTGTATATGACGTAAAGCAAAAAAAAATTTTTTTTTAATACAATACATAGTTATTTGAAAAAAAATATTACTTTGATGACCCCTTTCAGTAAACGTCATTCCGGGTTGTGTGTGTGTGCGTGTGTGTGTGTGTGTGTGTGTGTGTGTGTGTGTGTCTCGCTCTCTCTCTCTCTGTTATTTTGTAGTTTTTTTTTGTAACTCTGCTTGTTTAAGGGGAGGGGGGTTGTTGATAATTTTCTGCAAATGTGGACCGGTATATTCCCCCTCCCGACGTAAGACGCTCAGTCGACGCCTTCTGTGCCCACTAAACATTATTATAATGTCCATTAACCTTAAAGTAGGGAGATGGAAGTTCAATCTCCCTGGCTAATACATGTAGGCCTCTAGTCCTAATAGTCGAGCTAACTTGCGGGATACGGATATCAATTGTATAAAGACCAAGTTTTGGTGAACTATAGGTAAGCGTAATAGGCCTAATTCGCGAACAAGAACTAATGCCGTGGTTTAATGTCGCATGATTCTTTCATTCTTATAATCGGCAGAGCGGGAGATAGATTAATGCTTGAGCTATAACCTGCATTTGTAAAAATGTGTTTTAATAAAAACCTTTCCACTATCATCTCGTTTTCTTCCCTTTTCGTTTACTTTTCCTTAATTCTTCTAAACGCCCCATTAGTGGGTTCTGTTGACAAAATAGTACATGTTTATCAGCAGCCTTTTCGCTAATGCTATATACCACATGGTGTTACCGAAAGCCTTCAATGTGAATTCGCAAAATGTCCGAAAAGAATAATAACTAGAAAGGCCGTCAAATGCAAAGGCGGCAGACCCACGCCTTAGCGGCGCTACAGATCGAGTAGTTGCATTCTTTCCCTAATCGATTCTTTCCTGTCACGATATTTTATATTTTATATTTTTCTCTTTTTTTATCGCAATAAAGACTTCCAGATTTGGCATAATCTACTATTTAATACATGCATGTAAAATATTATGGTTACTTGTTATTATTATGTAATTTGGCACAATGATACTGCATGTGAATATATTTGTTTGTGTATTTTACCTTGATTATTGTGAAAAAATGTTATTCTTAAAAAGGAAGTAATAAAATATTCTTAAAAACAAAAAAAAACTATCCGAAATGAAGTTCCTATAACCGATCATCACCAAAAATCTAATCGATTCTTTCCTGTCACTATCCGAAATGAAGTTCGGGTCAAAACTTCAAGGTCACACAGCATTTTGTTTGTATTCAGTAGTTTTTATTTCTCAAGAACTTCAATTTCAACAAAATGAAATACATATAAAAACTTCAATTTTCAACAAAATGAAATACATATATAAAACTTCAATTTTCCAACAAAATGATATACATATAAAACTTCAATTTTTCAACAAAATGATATACATATAAAACTTCAATTTTCAACAAAATGAAATGCATATAAAACTTCAATTTTTCAACAAAATGAAATACATATATAAAACTTCAATTTTCCAACAAAATGAAATACATATAAAACTTCAATTTTTCAACAAAATGAAATACATATAAAACTTCAATTTTCCAACAAAATGAAATACATATAAAAATTCAATATTTCATAAACAAATTTACAAATACAATGCCACCTCATATTATATATGTATATTTTTACAAACATGTCCTCTCAAACATAATATTATACTTTTCAATTGTCATCTATCAATATAGAAAAACTAATTAAAAAAGACAAATCTTTCCAGAATATACAAATTGAAGCCCTGAGTAATCCTTTTATTAAAACTCCCCACTTCACCCTCGACTCCCACCCCCCTCAGTTCCCTCCTCTCTAACCACCGGACAAACAAGGTCCTTCATCCCCAAACCCCAACCCCTTCCTTCTCCCCTCCCCTTCCCCCTTTCCTCCTCCCCACCCGTCCGTTGAAGTTCTACCTGTGTGGGGATGAAAAGCATGAAATTTTACTGACTATCCTACTCCATTATAGAAGTATAAAATAACTGAAAGTGAAAAGTTTTAACATAAAGGTTCAACCTTTGTACTTTGCTCCATATCAAGCTCTCCATCTAGCTCTCCCCAAAATTTTCCCAATTTTCCCATTTTCTTAAATGTAAGGGATATTTATTTCTTCCTACTGCCAATTTTCTTTCCTCTCTTTCTTCTTCTCTAAACGTGCATTTTATTTTATCTATATTTATTTCTGACGTTTTTTCTCTTTCCCTAAATACCAAGTATTTTACTAGAATTATAAAATGATTAACCAATTGTTCTTTTCCTTGTTCCCGTAATTTTATCCCAAATAATATTTCTTTCCAACTTAAATTAGTCAGAGATATGAAGTTAAAAATATTATTACAGTTTCTCCATATTAATCTCACTCTTTCGCATTCAAAAAATAAATGACGGTAAGTCTCCTCTTCTTTTTTACAGAAGCTACATAAATTTGAATCAACCATTCCGAATAAATGTAAATGTTGATTTGTGTAAATAATACCGTGCAACAATTTGAATTGGAACTCCCTAAGTCGGCTATTGAGTGTACACTGTCTTGGTCTTTTAAAAAGGATTTCTATATCTTTATCTGCAAGTCCATAATTACATCTTATTCTTGTGAAAACACTGGGAGCGGCCGATTTCTTGGAGAGAAATTCCCTATAGATTTGTTTTGAATTAATATTAGCTATTGATACATTTTTTTTACCGATTAGAACAGCAATACCCCTATCATCAGGAACAGTATCGCCATCTTTATTTATGTTTCTTTTCCAGCTAAATGGAAGCGTCTTATAAATCATCTGTATCAATTCAAAATCCTTTACGTTTAAACCTCGCTGTTTAAAGTATGAGTATAATCGTAAGTTCCCATTATGATCCATTATATGTTTTACTCGAAATATTTTTTTGTCAAATAGATTTTTATCAAATATACACTTCCCTTTGATTCTTATGAATTTATTATTAAAAATTATTTCATTTCCTTTGTATGGTTCACAATTCGTTCGGAAGTTTCTGGTTTCCATCCATACTTCCAATATATCAGTATAAAATTTTGGCAGCGTTACGTTCAATAAACCCAATAAATAATCACATGAGAAAATGAGATTCCCTCCTAAATGTTTTGTAACATAATTAAAATACTGCTTCCATTTCATATCATTTTTTTCCATAAGTTTCTTGACCCACATAACCCTCTGGGCTTTAATCAGTAATTCAAAATTCATCATTTTTAGACCTCCGAAATGGTAATCTAAATACATTGTGTTTTTATGAATTTTATTTCTTCCTCTCCACAAAAATTCAAAAGTTATCTTATCTAAATGTTCAAAAACCCATTTTGGGACCGGTGTGAGGGATGCTGCATAAATAAATTTAGAATATACAAACAACTTCAATAACTGTATTTTCCCCATCATTGTTAGGTCCCTTTGCTTCCACCAACCCAAAAGCTTTTTAATTTTACTTAATATCTCCTTGTAGTTCAAACTTTCTTTTACTTCTATATCTAAGGAAAATACAACACCTAAAATTTTTACAAAATCAACTTTTTGACCTAGGGGCATTCCATAAGACTTCCCATGCAAGGATCCTAACAAAAGAATTTTTGTTTTCTCCTTGTTAATTTGAAGTCCGGAAAGCATTCTGAAATTCTCTAATAATCTAATTACTCTTAAAATGGAAACTTTATCTTGAACAAAGAGGGTCATGTCATCCGCATACATGACTTGCTTAACCTCATCCTTTCCGAAACAAATACCTTTGATTTCCCTATCATGTCTTATATTATGGGCTAATATTTCTATACATAAGATAAATAAATAAGGAGAGAGGGGATCTCCCTGTCTTACGCCTCTTTGTACTTCAAAATACCCCGTCGACATCCCTCCATTAAAAATACAAGTTTGTGCATTTTTGTATAGAACTTCCACCCATCTGCGAAATTCCGGGCCGAAGTTATAAGAGCATAATACTTTATTTAAAAAAACATGTGACACCGAATCAAATGCCTTTTGAAAGTCAACTGCAATTAAATACCCTGGCAATTTATATTGAGACGTGTGGAAAATCACATCGTCTATTATTCGAATCGCTTCTCCTATAGTTCTACCGTTCATAAACCCTATTTGATCTGTTGAAATTATATTTTCCAATACTCCTTTTATTCTTGTAGCTATTACTTTTGAAACAATTTTATAATCAATATTTAATAAAGATATTGGCCGATAATTTTTTAGTAAATGCGGATCTTTCCCATCTTTGGCAATCAGAATGACTACTGCTTGTTTCTGTGAAGCTGATAGTTCACCTGACTTAAAAGCATCATTTAAGGCCCCTAATAACATATCTTTTATTTCTGCCCAGAATGTAATATAAAATTCGACTGTTAGTCCATCATTTCCAGGTGACTTGTTTTGTTTCATTCCTTTTAGCACTGCATAACATTCCCCTTCTAATATTCCTCCTTCACAATTTTGTATACTCTCCCTTGATAAAGACGGTAAATCTTTGAAAAAATCTGTGTCTGATACATTTATGTCTTCATTTATCTCTTTAGAGTAAAGTTTTGAATAAAATATCTTAATCAAATTCAGAACTTCCCTTTCTTTATCAATCATTTGACCATCCTCAGTTACTAAATTCTTTATGACACACTTTCTTTTATTTGTTTGTAGCAATTGACTAAAATATCTTGTGTCCCTTTCCCCACTTTCATACCAAGTTGCCCTAGAACGTATTTTTATCCCTTCATTAATGTAATTATAACAAGCTACTAACTCTTCCTTTTTCTTTTTTAATGCTTCCAATTTTCTTTCTGTAACTCCTTCAGCAAGACTTATTTCTAAATCCGCTACTTCTTTGTCAAGGAGCTCCCTTTTTTGTTTTCTTTCTACAGCTAATTTCTTTGAAAAAGCTTGTGTAAAACTTCTTATTTTCATTTTCATAAAGTCCCAGAGGACTCTCTTGTCTTTAATTTCTAGTTGTAAATCTTTTTCCAAATTAATTATCTCTTCTTTCAACTGTTTAACAAAATCTACGTTTGTGCAAAGGCTGTTGTTGAATTTCCAATAAGATCCTTTTGATTTTTGCCCTATATTATTTTCTGTTTTGTCATAAAGAGTCAAGAGTATTGCTGAGTGGTCAGGTGCTAATGAATGAACTATCTCACACTTTGTAACCAATCCTTGCATATTTTCAGACATTAGCCAATAGTCTAATCGACTCTGCATAAATGGATTTTGTTTTGTATAAGTGTATTGTTTTTTCAAGGGATTTCTTTCTCGCCATATATCTGATAAATGAAACTCTTCCATGAACTCAGTTACTTCTTTACTAAATTTACTGATAGTTTGCAGTACCCTTCCGCTATAGTCTAAATTATTATTCATAATCAAATTGAAATCCCCTCCTATTATAATATGACTTTTGTTGTTAATTCTATTAAACCTCTTCCGTAAGTCTTGAATCATTTCTATTTGTTTTTTCTCTTTATCTCTCGTGGGAAAGTAAACATTACATAAGACAATTCTATACCCTTGAATTTCACAGTCTATTATTATAAAACGCCCACTATCATCCCTCTCTATTTTTATGACTTTGAAGTCCACTGAATCTTTTATTAAAATAAGAACGCCTCTACTGTGAACAGAACCGTGACTATAAAAGCATAACCCATCCCACATTGAGCTCCACCTGTCCTCTGTATCCTTTGAACTAAACGTTTCTTGAAGAAAAATAACGTCACCCCTTTCTCTGCACCATGAAAAAACCCCACCCCTTTTAGTACTTTCCCTAATTCCTCTTACATTAAGCGAACATAGTTTACAATTAACATTCGTACCCATCATAGCTCTCGTAAAAGTGGTAAAGCTGAACCAAGCGTTCTCTTATACAATTGAGCTGCTATATGGAGAGCCAGACATGCAGCATAAAAAACACTTTCCTTTGCACTCTGTTTCTTTGGATAACTATTGAAGTGAAAGACCCTTTTATTCCTACTAATGCATTCGATGTGTTTCGGTACCCCCACACAAGTAGAACTTCCCACCCCTCCATTCCAAAACCCAAACCTCCTTCCCTCCCATCCCCAAGGAGTAAGCACTTCCTTGTCAGGAAGAAAGAGAAGGGGGGATAACATGACTTCGATTTCCCGGACCCTTCTCCTATTAATAAGAATAAAGAAACTGACTAATATAAACATTCACTGTCATTTTACACACACAAAAAAAAAAAATTCTAAAGCAATTGATAAATAGAGAAAACAGGTTTGTTTTCCTGTACTCTGCAGCTAATAAATTATGGCTGAATAAAAGATTCCATTGGTAAAAGTCCTTCTCCCTTTTGGAAACAAATAATAGAAGTTAAAAATATACACAGCTTCGCGCCCTTCATAATACAACTGCTTATGACCAAACCCTGAGCGGAAAAAAAAAGAACTCCAGCAAGTTTCCTTACACTTTCTATAAACGGACTATGTCATGTCAAGAAGTTTCCAGACACCTCAAATAATTTTAAATTACACTTTCTGTTTGAATTGTGGTTAAAAAAAAAAAAAAAAAATCCAAAAGCCGAAAGGCAAGAGACCAGGTCGCCAAACAATAATGGCATGAATTACTCCAAAATGCCGCCAGAGTCTGTGGGATTCCTGAACATTACAAATTATGACTCTTATATACAAGCTCATAGAATAATTGATACAAAGTTCTTCACAAACATCCTAGGACAATTATCATTGTTCGTCAAGTTGACAAAAGAGAGTAAAAAATGTTTCCATCTTGAGACAATGTGAATCCCAGCAGTCTTGGCTCTTGCATAATCAGCCCTACATTGAATCAAGTTAAATGGCATGTCTAAAGTTAAATGACATGTCTAAAGTTAAATGGCATGTCTAAAGTTAAATGGCATGTCTAAAGTTAAATGGCATGTCTAAAGTTAAATGGCATGTTACTATTCATTCAAAATAAATGTCACTATAGCCATGGATCCTACCAGAAAATGCTATAGCGGATCCTTTTGCATTGTAAAAAAAACCAGCATGGGTGTAACTTAATTCATCTATACCTCTTTACTTGAAGTTCAGCTTTTGACATTTAAAATTCCGGAAACAAGAAAGAAAAAAAAAAATTGAGGTCTGTTGCCCTTAAAATTTACTGATTTTGTTAGAGGTCTGAATAAAGGCCCTGCAAATTGCGAAACTACCAAACAATACCAATGCTCAAAAGTGTACCAATGTTCCTCATAAATTGGAATAGGGCCTATTATAAATCACAGCAGTTTTTAGTTCTTGCATAATATCAGGGGCAACAACACCTCGATCAATCCTTTTTATAAGTTTCCAATCGATTATACTATGTGTTGCAATGCATTCCCAGAGTTTTATGACCTGCCATTATCAATTCAAAAGAAATCGTCATTGCTGTTTAATTAGGCACTATACATGACTGAAAAAAAACCTTAATGATTGAGAATGTCTGCATGAATACCCCACAATCTTTAACCTTTCCAACTCTTTATACATACATTCCGAACTTCTATTCATTGATAGACCAGTATAGACCACAGATACTTTGACCATGGCTATTAATGCTCGATCCTGTTTAATGCACAGAGCATGCTGCATACTTTGCATATAAATAATAAATCTAAAGTATCTCAATATGAATGCCCTGATATATTTTAGGGCCAAATACCAGGATGACATAGACATAAAGATACAGAGCATTCAAATTAAAAGCAGGACACAAAACTAAATTGTTTTCCATTCCTTGGACAATTCTACAACACATCACTCTTGACTCCCCCTAACATTGATGCATGAATAATTAAGTAAGTAACGCAGGGGTTATCCGCCCTCTAATCCTTAAAACCCTGTGTAGCAAAACACCCCTCGAATTCCAAGGTATGTATTCAAAAACAAATGGCAGAGTCCAGATCACTATGCAAATCGTGGCAAATTACCCGGCTCTAAACCTAAACTGTTTCACACAAAAGCAAATTAAAGACGCCCCAAATGAACTTATCCTTTTTGTCCTCGTCTAACACACCCACTGTCCAGGTGACTATGTAATTCAAAAGAAAATCTCGAATGATTCCACCACAGGGCAATTAATTTAAAGCACAGCCCCACAAAAAAGGGGAAAAATTTAAGTAGAAGCTGTCTCTCGATCTACAACTACAAATCTACTACTACTATTTGGGGACATTTACAATGTAATAAATAGCCTCTACTGTTAGTGCCAAGAATAATATTTGCATAATGATCCAGCACTCTTTTATGCCAAAATCAAGTTGAGAGAAAAAAAAAAAAAAAAAAAAAGAAACCAGAAAATGCTTGTGAGGTGTCCATTCTCCTGTTACACCTAATATTACACCCTTTCCGGACAAGGAACGGACCAATGTCCGTGTACACAATAATAAATATCTGTATTATCCCAGCTTGTGATGTCAAGCACTATAATTCTAGAATGCCCAACTAATAAAATACAATTCAATACAAGCCTGATTCCGTACTGTGTAGCTCCCCCCCCCCCCCCCCTCTCTCTCCCTTGACAAATGCCACATTAAATAAGAGTTAAACCAAAGACAGAGGGGGGGGGGGGGGGGGGGGGGAAGGACATAGACAAACATCCTTGGGATAACTGCAATCAGCCTCCCATTCACTGTAATAATCGTCCAGTACATCCACTTTATATCTAACACAAGAATGGCTCCAACCCGTCCAAACATTCTCTGCCCTGCTTTTGATCTATTTAATCTTCTTCCTCTTGATATTTTTGTTTTCTTTTTCAATAATATCTTATTTCATTTCTTTTCCATTAATCAACCCATAAACATTCTGTTAATGAATTGATTCATGTTGGTCCCTTTATTTCTTACTTATTCTTATTTTTTTTTTAACCTAAAAAGCGTTTCCATTTCGATTGACAGTTCTAAGACATTACAACGAACCACATCCCATATGTGCAATCAGGAACTCTCCAATGTGAGATTCATGGAATATGGCTCTGTTGTTCCAAATGTATTAAAAAATAACAACCAATAACATCAAAAACTCTCCTCTACTGTACTTTTAGATGATTTATCAAGACTCTTTGTTCATTTCTTTTTCCAAAATAACTAAAAGTACGGGAAAAAACAACAACATCTACCATATCCAATGGAATGGTTATTCTTTTATCTACCTCATTTGAAACGATAACATAAGATAAGGTACAGTATTATTCATTTGATATATATTTAAATTAAAGTACCAAATGGACTGGCCTATTAGTATTACTGTGCTTTTGAAGCTCTTCAAATACTGATTTCTGCTGACTGATTGGAATGAACTTACGGTCTATGTACAACTTTCTCGGCTCAGCTCTCGAAAAGTATGCCTTTTTTCCAGCTTTTTTTGCAGCGTGAAGAAGCGAAAACTGGGGCTTCCTCGCTTCCCGAACCGCCTTGGGCAAATCATCTGTGATCACCATCTTTGAGCCCTTCAGATGCTTTGCATTTCTCATAATTTTCTCCTTGTCTCGATATCTTAGCATTCTTGCCTTTATCGGACGTGGTCCTCTTGCGGCCGGACATCGATGAATCCTTTGGAACTCAAATGCGTGCACCTCTTCCTCATCCAATTTCAATTTTTCTTTCAAGAAAACTTTCACCACTTTTTCCGTATCCTCTGGCTCTTCAAGATTTCCACTCTCTGGAATTCCTAAAAACACAATGTTTTCTCTTGCAGCATACACCCTAAGATTCTCCAGCTCCGCTGACACTCTCTCTATCTCCTCATCAAAATTCTTTCTCAGTTGGGGGATCATCTCCTTCTGTATTTTCTCTGTCTCATGTGAATTAAAGGTAACCGATGTAATGATATCCGTCAGCTTCGATTCTATCTGCATGACGCGAGATATGGTCTCTTTAAGTTGGCTCTCCATTGTCTTTTCCAAACTGTCGAGTCGTTCCTGTGTTTTCTTAAAATGATCCACCATTAACTGCCTGAGGGATCCAGTTTCTTCATTGTCATTAAGTCCAGAAGCCCGGCCAGAAGCCCCCGCCTGCTGCTGGCTCGCAGGGCTGGCGGACGGCTTTTTTCTCTTCACGTCACGGGACATCACGGGTGCAGATTCAAAACGCAATTCAATACAAAATCAGGAGAGGATCCGCGAGCGTGCTTACTTGTCGAAGTACATGTCGGGAATTTGCAGGGGTGAACCGATCATCACCAAAATCTAATCGATTCTTTCCTGTCGCTATCCGAAAATTCCCTGAAAATTTGGTGCAAATCCGTTCACCCGTTCTCTAGTTATCTTGTACACAAACAAACAAACAAACAAACAAACAAACAAACAAACAAACAAACTAACAAACAAACATACGGAGCCCTTTACATAACCCTGCCGATTTTATCGGCGTGGGTTTATCGGCGTGGGTAATTATCGGCGTGGGTAAATACGGAGCCCTTAATTACATAACCCTGCCGATTTTATCGGCGTGGGTAATGAACGTTGCGTATATAGCGCATATCACTTACAGAAGAAAGTCCCTATGCGCTTGAAGAAAATACATAGAGATAGGTCAGAATAGAAAACATACAAAAGAAACCAAAACTTCAAAAGAAGGTTTAAAGCAACAACAAAATAAAAATAATAATAACACGATAAAAACTACTTTCGAAAAATAAACTCAAGACAATTTCAATAGCCGCATGTCTATCACCTTTAGAAATGTGCGAACATTACAATGGTGTATTACGTAATCCGAACCATGCAGATTTCTATGGGCAGTACAATAGGCCTTTGAAATCGCCCTTGAGTTTATTTTTCGAAAGTAGTTTTTATCGTGTTTAATAATAATAATCAATAATTTCAAATGAAAAGGGATCTGATCTCATGTCAGACTGTCAGGCATGTAAAACAAAGAAACAAACATGCAATAATTGATAATTTTCTTATTCAAGATCATGTTCCTATATATTTACCTATTGAATATAGGGCCTGTCTACTCGAAAAAGTGGATTTATTTGCGGGCCCTATAAGCGAGCATGCAAACTGACGTTTTATAAATCGTCGTTAATGCTTTTGACTTGATATTTTAGTATAGGTTACCTATATAATTTGTTATACATCACCTTTGAATAGTATAAGTATAGATGATGTAAATGCTTGAGGAAAAGTTGTGGTAAAGATTATTATAAAACGACTCTATTTATAATGTCCCGGTTTGTACAATAATCGTCGCAAGAGGAGGCTGCGATCCTATATTTGCGTTTGTCAAATGAGCCAAAAAGGTGCATGCGCAGAGTGATGATACAAGATACAAGATATTTTATTTCGTCTTCGCAACATAATTACAAAGAAATTTGGTTTCCACTGGTATAAATGAAGAAAATACATAAATATAAGAAACAATTAAAGGTAACACATATACAGCAATAAAGGAAAACATGGAAAATATGCATGACGACGTGTGGTATCTTATTTCTGGCACAAGTAATTGAACTATTATACAAATGAATAAATAAGATATTGGCGGGGTACTGGGGCTGGCCGAGGATTTTTAAAGTTTTGACATTCGGGCAATCGCCACGTACCGGCTGCTTCGGCAGCGAGGTACCTGGTTATTCTTATTCAGGCAGCGGGATGCCGAATATGTAGTTTTCACTACAACACATAATGTCAAAGTTTAGAAATGGGAAAATTTTCTGTCAGCGCCCCCCTATTCCCAAGCGAAAATGTGCCCATACGTCTTTGTCGGACCCTATCTTTTTGAAAAACGGCAATTGCTGAAATTAAAGCGCACCCCCAAAAATGAAGCCAAAAAAAAAAAAAAAAAAAAAAAGGCCCAGTCATTTTTGGCTGGTTTATCAAGCAAAACTTTTATAGCAGCAATACATATCCAGGCCATGATTATGTTCTTGGTGAATGGTCTTGGTAGGGTCCATGGATCAATGGCTTAAACTTTTATAAAAAATAAACCTTTTCACCCTTTTCTACTCATCGATGATTTCGCCCCTCGTTCTCCCATTTTCTTGACAATAATAGTCTCTTTGAGGTCCCATGTTCACAATAACCGTGAAAGGATTCACAAGAACAGTCATGAAAAGCTCTTGTAGGCCTACAAAAGGACAAAAATAGGTAAAGTTCAAGAATGTGGGTCTATGCATTGACCTGATATACAGTAGTTCTAATGAAGAAAAATAAGCATAAGCGGCTTTATATGTTTTCTGAAAAATCTCTGGCGAAGTATATTCGTATATGATGATAGCAAAGGACTATCGGATTTATCAGCTGTCCGTTTGATCAAACATTTAAAAGAGCGAAGAGAGAGAGAGAGTGCATCTTTTTCTTGTGTGTACTCAAGGTATACCTCAATTGATTTTAAAAAGGGTTCCGGTCGGTTGTGCCCTTAAATCTATGTATATTTGAAAGTAAATTTATTTAAGTTATACACTAGTCAATCAGTCATTTTTAGCCTTTTAAATACTTCCTTCAACGAGACGAATAATGGGGTTTCAAAATCCTTGGGGATGGATCAATGCATGCAGCATCCGCTCCTTATGGAATCTACCTCGCAAATATTAATTGTTGCTATATCGGGGGTCGCACAAGAATCAGGCAAACTTTGGACTCCTATAATGAATAAGCCGCTTTATCCAAAATTTTCATACACCATCAGGCTAATTAATGACCTTTAAAGAGTTTTCAGAAACAAAGCACAATTTGGATGAGGGAAATGTTATATCTAAATAATCACCGTATGCATGCTCAGCAGCATGAGCTTTTCTTTTTCTTTTTAAATAATTTCGTCGTTCACGTTGAATGACTGACATGCATGTTAACAGGGCCGCAGAGCGTTTTTTTAAGTGGAAGAAGGGGGGGGGGGGGGACTGAGCATGTATATCATTTTGTTGCAATACCGTGCTGTATATTATACTCAGAAAAGTGGGGGCACTATATAGTAGCTCCCCCTCCCAGATTCAGAAGAAAATCGAAACCGCGATCAATCATTTAACTCTCATCGAACTCCTGCTGACCCCGCCCTAAATCTAATCGCTACCCATTCCGTGTTTTTTCAAAGAGAAAATGAAAGCCCAGGGTAAATTATCGTATAAGCTTAAGAATCATAAGAAAGAAAGGACAAAAAAACCCCGCAAAATGCAAAGATAACTTACAGTGAAACAGGAAAAATCAATGCCAAGTTGATCTATTAAAGGAAAATTAAAACTAGAATATAAATGTACTTATGTTCAAAAGTGTAATATATTCTTAATCATTTACCTGTATCACTTTAGAAATAAAATATTAGAAAAGGGTTTAAATCAAGACATTCTAGCGCACGGTATCATCTGCTAACACTTCATGGGGCCGGGGGCTGCCATTTTCTTGATGACATGGAGTTGTACATGAACCATTGGAGACCGTTCCGGTCAGGAAGATATTTTTAATCCACGATCTAAATTGCTTCTATTCATTATAAAAAAGCCCCATATATGATGGAAAATACATAAAAGGTGTATACATTTATTTTAAAATTTGAAATTTATAGATTTCTGTTTAAATTCTCCGGTTTTGCTAACTAGAAATCGTTTTCTTGGTCTTGCCTGGCAGAGCAGAACATAATTTATACATGCAACGCGCATTCTGACTTTTGAAGTCCATTTTCTCAAAGCAGGTGAATGCATAGTTTGTCACTATTGACGCTCGGGAAAGTCATCATCCATAAATTTGAATTAATTCGCTCCGTCATGTACGTCATAGTATCAAGAAAATAGATTGATATTTAGTAAAATCGTAATTTTCAAAGAAATATAAAACACATTTTCGTTTTTAGAATATAATGTATATATCTGTTAAATATTTTAAATCTCAAATGGAATTTCGTATCAGGAAGAAAGACAATTTTGCATTCAGATTAAAAAACACTAGAACAATGATAGAAATTCCAAGATGTCGTACCAATGCTGGTAAACGGGCATTCGTAGCCACCGCCCCCAAAGCGTGGAACAATCTACCCAATTTTATAAAAAAATAACGCATCACTGGATACTTTTAAGAAACATCTTAACCTTTTGCAGTAATACCCGCTTATCAGCTTTCGTCTTGGATCTTTTGTCAGTCTCTTACTTTTTGTATTATAATTTGTAATCACCCTCTTTCATGCAATCAGGTTTGATGCAAATCTTGTTTATGCATATTTTTGTAAGCAGCATTGTTATTTGTTAATTGTATTATGTAAAGCGCTTTGTATGTACTGACTCTGAAAAGGCGCTACAGAAATAGCAGTATTATTAATATCTTCATGTACACATCAAGAAACTGATGGCAGCCCCCTGGTATCGCTAGCAGACGATAAATCTGGCTGAGAAAATCCTGATTTATACCCATCTCGTATATTTTAATGCAAATCTACGTAGGGCAACAAGAAGGAATAGATTAAATCTTTGAATATGAGCACATTTATATTTTGGTGTTAATTCCCATTTAACTTCGATGCCAGTGGCCGATCCAGGGGGTTTCAGAGGAGCATGCACATCTCCCGGCCATTTTTACACGTTATGCTCAAGTGTGTATTCTAAGTATGATATAACTTTAGCCGCGGGGGTACACGGCCATCTGCCCTCCCCCCCCCCCCACACACACACACCCCAGCCCTAGCCTGCATGGATCCGCCACTGGAAGGGGTGGAGCTTGCTCCCTCGGTGATGCCTGTTATACCAGCACATGTTTGTTTTAGCATACATCGCAACGTATTTTGACAGCAGACCGAAGAATTATTACACTGCACTACCCACCAATTATATATCTTGCGCAACCTACAGTGGCAAGAGAATTGACGTAGTGTTCGTGATCTGGATCGTCGCGGCCGCCTAGGCAAATAGAATTGAGTAGAGTACCGTATCACCCGTACCGTACGTACCGGTACCGCGGTACATACGGTATCGTCAGCTCACTAGCTCATCTCAGTCAATGTGCTCATCCCAAGACGACTTCAAGCGGACTCTCCATCTCTTGCCAGCTGGTAACTGGGAAATCTTGAATTACTTCTGAAGATTAGAATTTCTTCATTTGTGAAGGAAGAATAACAACCCAGCATGCCACCAAAGAGGTTTCAGACAACGGCCGCCATGGCTTGTGTCAAGATTCTTTTGACAATCTTTATCGCCGTATTTTGGGTGAGTGCTATTGCAGCTTAGTTCACGCCCTAAGCAGCCCGATCATGCATGCTGACTGCTGGCGGTTCTGCGGAGCGAGTTAAACTGAGCTTCTGCGCTGTGCACACTGCCAACACCAGCAGTGCAGTGCCATGCCTCAGGCTCTGCTCTGTCCTGGCCAGCTTCAGGTCAGGATTATTGTTTAAAATAATGCAACAAGTTCACGTCATCCTTTAATCTGTATTGTATTTTTGGATGTAATCATTGCATCATATTATTATTAAAGATTAACATTGGCATTAACTTAAGAATGATAATTTCTCATATTTAAATCAGTATCTGGTATCAGATAAAACTAAAGACAAAAGTTGGTATGAAATTGAAAAGCAGAAAAATGAGAGAAACAGATGCCTGTGTCAGCCATAATTTTTAGTGCATTTTTCCTTAAAAAAAAAAATCACATTTTATGATTTTCTCTAGCACCAGAGAGTGCCATTCTGACTATGTTTTCTGGAAAATACAGGTCCCAAATTTGTGCATATGGGAAACTATTTTCTGCGTAAAACAATTCTTAAATTGGGTGTTACATATATGTTAAAAGTGGAGTAAGATCTGAATAATTAACACAACCAAATGTCCCATATAGCCTTGATCATGTTGAGCATGCCAGCTGATCAGGCTTGGCAGAAAATAGTCAATGTAAAATGAGGCCACATTGAGCACACATTTCTGGTCTGTTTTCTTATCAAATAATATTCTGCTCAAATGTCTGTTGTGGAGGTTGATGTACTGTAGGTCTACATGTACATGTACGTGTACAAGATAAATATGGTTTGGAAGCAATTTGTGAAAGATGAAATTTTATGATGGCTTGCTTACCCCCGGGCCCGTGGCTTTGATGAGTGATGAGTGCGGAAAATCTGAAAGAGAATAAAAAAAAAGTAATTAATTTTTTTATTTTTAATTGATCAAATGCAAATTTTCAAGCACATTTCCTGTTTGCTTGAAATTCCATAAATGTTGATTTTTGTGTTTTTTATAAAGATGTTGATGCTCTTCATAGCGGGGTGTGTAAGAAAATGTGTCCAATAATACATGTACAATGTAGGGCACAATTGAAATATTTTTATTGAGAAAAAAAATAATTTCAAGAAATTTTTAGTACAGAGAAAATGACAGATGATGTAAAGCATGTAAGACTAGAGTTTGATATACATCCCCCTAAGGTTGAACAAAAAAAATATGGATATGGTCTGGAATTGATGTACATGTACATGTACCATAGGGTGAGGGTAAGGGTTAGCAGGGAGGGGGGGGGGGGGTTAGATATGGAACTCTATTTGGACTTAGTTAGAGACACCACGTACATGTAGGGAACATTACTAGAAAAAAACCCCAAAACAACAAAAAAGCAAACTTGTGCCACATCCTCACTTTCCAAGATGAAAACAGAATATTCAAAACGCCCCCTTTCTCCTGGTGTACTAATCACTACCTTGGATTTTTTCTTGCTGAGTACAATGTACATTTACACACTGCCATGTACATTAGCTCTCTGTTGTACAATGTATAAACGAGTACAAAGTAATCCCAGATAATGTTGTAGTACATGAATGTTATTACTAGTATACTGTCAAACAGTGGTTTCCTCTCTATAATGGCCATCGGTCTACAAATCGGTAAAATTGCAAGTTTATTGGCATTCGTCCAGAATCAGATACAAATGATTGACCTGTTAAAAAAAACCATATTTCATGTAAGACCCCGTTCTCATCACATTTCCTAAACTGGTTTCCACTAAACCAGTTTTCAAAACCAGTTTAGAAGATCGCTTCGTTAGCATTCACATTACGCTCCCCTGAACTGGTTTCCAAAACCACTTCACTGAAAGTGATCTTGTTGCTATGGGAACACTCTAAGCGGGGTCAAATGTTTCGCGCGGAATTTGAAACCGTCGAGCGTTACGTACATTAGCGCGGATCGTATACCGCGCGCACAATAGTACTTCCGGGTGAAGATCGGTTTCCGAAGAACGGTTGTGTCCACATTACACGTAAAACCAGTTTAACGACGAAAGCGGTCTTGAAAACCACATCGCGAGGTGGTTTTCAAAACTGGTTTCCAAGACCACTTAAGATCGCTTCCAAGACCACTTTGAGCGTTCTCATTACACCCCAAACTGGTTTCCACTAAACTGGTTTCCACTAAACTAGTTTAAGGATGTAGATGAGAACGGGGTCTAACTCTCCAACTTACAATGTATAGTGTACATCTTACATCATGTGTAAGAGGTAAGTTGGAGAAAAGGGGGGAAGGCTGATACCCTCATTCAGTGTTGAATAATTTGAGGATGTTTGCATTTGATAAGATCTGTGTCAATATATTCAAAAATATTTGATTGTGCATCGGTCCGTTCCACACGATATAGCCTGTAGAAAAGACCATAGAAATTGAGAAATTGTACATGGGCAGAATTGTTTGCATATTTGCAACCTTTCGAAAGGGGGAATCAGAATGAGTGGAAAGAAATTTGTATTGTATGAAGAATGATCCAGGTACATGTACTTACAGTGGTGTTGTCGGTGCAAAGTTTGGTCCACCACTCAGATTATGCTTGTATAAACGTATTATGTTCAGTTATTATAATGTTTGAAGTTTAGTTTTTTGTACCGTTGCCATATCCAGGATTCTTAACCCGGGGGAGGGGGCTTAGTGTCCAAAATTGTTTGACAAATCTTGGCAAATCTTGGCAAAAACAATCAACTTTAAAAGTAGAATGGGGCTTACATACATGTGTATTGTAGGTGATTTTACCTCCAGAAATGTAACTCCAGTAGCCTACATAAGTTTGCTTTTTGTTTTTGTTTGTTGTTGTTGTTGTTTTTTTTTTTTTTGGGGGGGGGGGGTAGAGACTTTGAAAATAGTCCCTATGAAAAAGTTATATTTTAAAGGGGAAGAGAATGCATGCTTCAGGTGGCTTGAATCCTTGTTTGCAGTATATGGTAGTGCATTGCTATGATTCTCCACACGTTTGCTTTAAATACATATAAGAAGACATGGTCTTGAAAGAAAATAAGAAGACATACATGTGCATAGTAGAAACCCCAACATGATCCCAAATCCGTGATGAATTGATGTAAAATCCCTCTGACAATGAACAGCTCTCTTCATTTCCAAAATTCCCAAATATAATCTTTTTATTGTAGGAAACTAGGAAAGTACCCACTGAGCAATATACGCTGATTACCCAGCCTCATCTGTAAAAGTGCACCACTTTGGTGATTGATATATTTTGGAGTCTAGTAAAGTTCAGATATCAACACACAATTGGCAACATTTTGCAAATAATTTGCAAATCAATCGCCGACTAGTTGAGTGGTTTAAAAACTTGACTGGGGATGTAAAGGTCATGGGATCAAACCCTGGCATCTCAGTATTAGAGTGTTGCCTGACCTTATTAGGACAATGGGACAAAACACATTCAAAATATGGAAATCAGTGAATTCATATTCCTATCCCAATGAATTAGATTAAAAAAACTAAATAAATAAAACAAAAATATTTGTTTCATTATTCATGAAGTGGTTGATGTAGACATGAAACATAACAATACCATTATTATCTGATGTAATAAGTAGGTGATAACTACATATTAATGACCAAAGGTGTTTAAGCTCTCAGAAGACATCCATACAATATCTACATGTACTCGCACTTTAGCAGGGAAGTTGGCATTTTGTGCTGGCATATGTAGAAAATGTAGTTGTGGCAGTAACAAGGAGATGACCTTTCTGAGAGTGAAGGGGATTTATAGAGGAAAACAGATGGAATCAAGCAGAATCGTGATACAATCTCACATCAACATGATAAGTAGCCATCTGTTGTCTACATATAATGTGTGTGTGTGTGTGTGTGTGTGTGTGTGTGTGTGTGTACTGTCTGATAGAGTTCAGTCAATGGTATGACCAAGGAGAGCCCTATGTCTGTGATGTTAACAGATTTGACTTGAAATTGAACAAGTGATATTACTTTATTAGTCTTACATTAATCTCATTTATTCCTGGTTTTCGTGAAGAGTTGACGGAGGCAAAAATCTCACTTATCGCAAGAAAACATGGCCTTGCTATCAATCAACCAATCAATCAAGTCGGGTAGAACTCCTGAGATTTAGCCAGTGGAAAAAACTCTGCCTATTTAGACAGTGAACAAACAAACAACAAACAAACAAACAAACAAACCTACATGTACATGTACATGTACCTATTATAATGTCAGCCAACGTCTGAAGTCTGTTTGCTCACATTTAAAATATATTTTAACAGATATGTTTGTAATAATTTGAATCTTTCTTTCTCATTTCTTTATTCTGCTATTCCTGGTTTTGTTAAGAGTTGATGTGGCAAAAATATTGTAAAAATTTAAGTAATTAAGAACAATCCCACAAGAAACATGGCTTTGCTATTTAGACACTGAAAAAACCAACAACAAACAAACAAACAAACCAACCTGATGTCAGCCAACTCCTGAAGTCCCATTTGCTCACATTTAAAAAATAATTTAAACAGATAATATGTTTCTATTAATTTTGATTCATTCTTTCTCAGTTCTCATTATGTTTGGTCTTATTTGCATCAAAAATTGAAAATGAAATCTTATTGCCATATTTTGTTTTACAGAACAATTTTTGCAGACAAGGGTGTTGTTACATATATTAGGCATCTATACACCGCTGGTTACATTTTGAATGTTTGCCAAGTTTCTTTCTTGCTTGAGACTATAGAAGCGTACAATGGATAGTTTCTACTCTTCCATAGTTTGAACTTCTGAGCCCTGCTTTTTCGAGGGTAACCATTTCTCATTTACAAACCATTTATTATCCAAATTTTTTATGGAGTATTTTTCAAACAACACTTGATCATAATAGAGCTATCTTACCATTTTTATGTTAGCTTTGGAATTCAACCTCTTTATTAGGATAGTCTGATGCCTTTTGCCATTTTCAGTGGCTCTGAGACCCTGCATATTTACATGTACATAATTATTAGCATTGGTGCTGATCCAGATCATAGGCCGACAAAGAAGATCTTTTGCAGACAATGTTTTACATTTACTGTACATTGGCCTTGAACAGTGCATTTTTTTGTGAATTAATATTCCCTAGTATAAAGTAGTAGTACAGTTAAACCTGTACATGTACATAAACACCACTCAAGGGAGACAAGAAAAGCAGTCTTTATGAGCAGGTGGTCTTTATGTACAGGTTCTGTAGTACACGTTTCAATGAAAAACATTTTTCAAGGGAAACTGAAATTGTGGTCTTTATAGGCAGGTGATCTTTCGATACAGGTGGTCGCTCTGTACATACATGTACTGTCCAAACTCCAAAGCTGTGGATTTCTAATATGCTGAATCATCAGATAAATATCCATTAATTTGTAATGACAACCTCCATGCTTTTGGGGATGTAAATTTTGATTATGTATGAAAAATGGGAAGAATGGGATTGTACATGTTTTATATGTATTTGTAGAGCTCTCAAACATGTGGGCTGTATTTTCAGCTGTAAATCATCTGAGAGCCAGAAGGGCATTAACTTACATCTATAGACCCTTTTACTTGGAATTAATGCCTTTCTGACTCTCAACAAATGAAATGTCTCTGTCTGCATCACAGACTAGATGTGTCCCAGACAAATACCATAGTCTTTGAGACACTGACCTTACTCTTGACCTGTGTCTAATGCAGTGGGATCTGAGAAGGGTTTTGTTTTTGGCCGTCATGTAAAGTCCTTATTTGGACACACAAAATCTGGACAAGTGAGTATTTGTGGGTGGAAAGAACCATGAAACAAATTAAATATTATTCAATGAAAGACAATTGTAGGTACATGTGTAATTGTAATGAAATGCTCATTTTTAGTATGCTTTTTTTGGGTAAATCAAACAAAAGCTTAAACAAAAGAAGGGCAGTAGGGGCTTGCAATAATAATAAAAAAGACAAAAGAACATAAAATGTGCAAGCATTTTCTTAGCAAGGAGTTCCGTGATACAATGTAACTCCTTGGTCTTACTTTTAAGCAGTTACATGTACAGTACATTGTACATGTACATTACATGGTCTCTTTGTAATTTTTCATATCATGTACTTCAAATCTTCAATGAAAAATTACATTTGAAATTCTATAAATATAAATGATATACCTGTAAGGCATATAATCCAATATTAGTGGCTGTCACCATAAATAAGTGTCAATTTGTTTTTTCTTTGTTGTACGTTCTGATTTGGTTGTACAATGTGTACTCTTGCGTTCTTTCACAAAGTGCATTTGTAGTTCATGAATATACATGTACAGTGTATGATGTATCTATAGTCTATATGAGGAAAAAGTATAAAAGAAAGTGCAATATTTAGATTTCATGAGAAAAACATACATTTTGGGGTTATATAGAGAGTTTATCTCTATGATGAGTCAGTTATTGAAATAACAGAGTTAGAAATTTTACCAAATAGTTAAACTTCATATGTACATTATACACATACATCATTCTGCACAAGTGTTCCAAAGGACAGTGACCTTTTCAAATTCAATTTGACCCCAAATATTAACAAATCTAATATGAATCAGGACCCGTGTTTTTTTTGGGTTTTTTTTACACTTGAGCTCTGTGTATTGTAGGTGTTGTGGACTGGTGGTTGAGTTGTTTGGGCACTTGACTAGAGGTTTGGGGTCGGGGATCCATGCCCTTGACCCTCTTGCATAAAAATTTGCGATTAAATGCAACTAAAAAAATTAAACGCAACTTGATTTCCAACCAACTAGGATCACGTAATTTGGACTTGCGTTTAATTTTCGACTTGCGTTTTTAAATCGCAACTTTTTATGCAAGAGGGTCCCTGGTGTGATATGTTCTTGAGTAAGGCATTTTATCAATATTTACTGCTCTTTACCCTGGTGTATGTACATGATGTTGTGTAGGGTATCCAGTAGGATGCAAAAATCTTGTTTGGAATAGTATGTGTGTACTACATGTAGTTGTAAAATAGTAAAGTGCATAGAGAGTTAATAAGTGATCACTATGCGCTTCATCTGAAGGGCTTCCCAGTAAAGTGGATGTTTTGCACTGTTAGTGTGGTAATGTTAAACCCAGTGTCCAACTTAATCATTAACTTTCATATGCTTTGATCAGTTACTTGTAGGACTGATGGGAAAAGTGTTATAATGAACACTTTATTATTATTGTTGTTTCTCTTCAATGTATTTGCATAATTTAGCCTTAGCAAAAGATAAGGAAGATTTCAGTTATCTTTAAAAAAAAAGGACCCACTTTCTCTACATCAGTGAACATATCCATTGATGATATCATATATCATGAGTCATGTATTGCAAAATATGTGATGTAAATTCTGACTCAGACCTAGAGTAATACGTACTGCCAGACAGTAGTTTCATCACATGCTATGCATGTACAGTACATGTACATGTATTGTTCATGATTTGCAATGCAGTTCATAAATCAAGGCTGCCTAATGTGGCATTGGCCCTGGAAGCAGGATTTATGGATAAGATATTGATCAAGATCAGGAGTGATATGTGCAGCAGCTGTGAGATTTCACATTCAGGGGCATTGATTTAGGAAGTTATCCTCATTGTGTAATATTGAATTTTTCACCATCCTTTACGAAACAGTTCTAAGCTTTTCTTAATTTCGTAATTTTATCAGAGATGCGTAGCATGTACAATTTTGTTTATGTTTGTGTCAATCTACATGTGTATCTCCATTATTACATCTTACAAGGATTGTTTGACAGACAGTAGCAACTAGCAATGTCAAAAGATGTTATAGTTCCTTTAAAAAAAAAATTTGTTATAGAATATATGGAAATACATGCAAATTTGACAATTGGAGTGAGGGGTTAACGGAGATCTATTTAGCATATAGTCACATCTCTTGACATCTTTAATCTAGACCGTAGAGCTGAGAATATATACATATAGGCCTAAGTGTATATGATTTTGAGGCATAGCCAACATGCAGTGTCCGTTATTCTTTTATGTCCCCTTTAAAGTGACAGTAAATTGAAGCTCATAATGGCGCCATCTTTCAACAGGATTTGATAAGTGTCTGTGCCTCTAACTTTCCCATCATGCCCCATTCTAGTTTGTAGAAGCTTAGAATGTATCTGCAGGCAGTTTTCCACACGTGCAACGTCAAAAATAATTTGAAATATAACATGTGCCTATTTTCCAAACAGCTGTTTGTCGAAATTCAAAATAAAATGCAATTAATTTTCAAATTATAATCTCAATTTAGCAGCTACTGTATTAAGGTGGCGCTGTTCAAGGTTTGCCAGTTTAATGCCATTTTAAAAAGAACGTTGAGTTCTGGTAAAGGTGAAAAATAAGGTGTGAGCTTTCTCATTCTTTATTTTGTTAGTTGGGAAAAATATCATGGTAGAAATGTCTCCTGAACAGGATTGGTCGCCAAATGTAATCGTATTTAAAATATGACAAGAAATTGCTACAGTGTTTGGCCTGAACATTCTTGCCACAAACATTTGTGTGCAGTACTGTATACCCATTTCTGTGTGCAGTGTTTGTGCTTTTCAGCGAGATTGGGTTAAGTTCTCATCATTTTGGTGATTCCAAAACTTCTCATTATACACCAATTCTTATGTAGACATGATCACGTGATCACCCTTTCCCAATTGCTTCGAGACACTTTCTTTCACAGTGTAATCGCAAAACCAGAACTCAACTTTATCTCCAAGGTCATTTTTGGATTTCATAATTCTTCAGTACTTACATGTAGGCCTACATGTAATTGTAAGGAAATGTGATAACGCTCTGCAGCTGTCGAGATTGAAAGCTTCCAGGACAACCCATATAATTTGCATTTTGAGCCTCTCCACAATCATTAAATCTGATTTGATATTACCGAGCAATTTTGCTGGTAGTGACATTGTCATGTAATGTATGGGGTTTACATGTACATGTCCTTTTGCTATTATGACAGTAGCATGAAAATAATTTTAAGAGGGTTTACAAGCAATAGTTGAAGACAGAAAAGATTTTTGTAAAGTCCTTGAATTTATACATGGGAGGCATAGAGCAGTAGGGTAAGGTCTCCACTTTAAACAAAAATTATAGGCTTCAAAGCAATGATCAGCAAACAAGCACATTGTCTGTTTGGAGCCAGAAGGGCGTTAACTCATATCATTTTGCACCAAGTTAAAGCCCTTTTTGCTCCAAACAGACAATATAATATCTGCATTAGCTTACATGATGGGCAGTGTTTTTCAGAGCTCTAATAATAGCTTTCAAGAGCTTGCTTACCGCTCCTGTTAATATTATTTTCACTGATGACGTTAGAAGAAAACACCATGCAAGCAGTCAGGCGTGATGGCCAGGTGTCATAGCGTCACATCATAGGACTGCCTTGCCTGGATTCAATGCTGAAGTATTTTTCCTCTTTACTGAAGAAGAAGAGTGTCTGGAATGTGAAGATTGTAGACTATCCTGTTTCACCCCCCCCCCCTCCTTAACTTTCAACTCCCATACATATACATGTACAGTGTAGGCCTACACCTTGTACCTTGTATTGTTTCAGGCTACTTGTAATATTTTAGAAAAAAAACAAAAAAAACTCCTCCCTACCATAGGGACCAGCATGAAATATATATATGATATACATTGTATATATATATATATATATATATCTTTCTCTCTCTCTCTCTCCATCTCTCCATCTCCACCTCAATCCCCTTCACCTTTCCTTCTCATGTAATGAGCGTGAAAGCTCAATTTTTCATGAGAAAGTGCTCTCTGGTGTTCATTATGTATCCTTCATTTCATTAATGTGTCGTGTCGTACATGATGTACATGTACATGCATGTGAAGTCACGATGAATGATCTCCTTCAGAAAACAGCTCTGTGAGTGTTCGGCCTCTCCCAAGACGAATCCATAATAACATGTTTTAGGTAAATTGCTTCTTCTTTATCATGGTATAGGGTAGGGCCTATTGTCAAACTTGTAAACATTGGAAGACTGTTCGAGGGAGACTTTTCTATGCAAGCAGATTTTTTAATTATTTTTTTTTACACAATATTTAAGTTCAGGTTTCAATGAGAAATCAAGTTCGGGGGAATTCTAATAAGTTGGTCTTTTCAGACAAGTGATCTTTCTATATAGGTGGTCGCCAAAGCAGGTTTCACTGTACAAGCCAGTGCTGTTTCTAATAACCTGTTTTGAGAGTATATCTTGTGTTGAGAGCCAGAAGGGCATTAACTCTGTGTTAAAACATATGAGTTAATGCCCTTCTGGCTCTCAACACACGATATGTTGTCCACCTTATCAGTACTGGAAGGTACTTATAATAGATATTGCATGCACTATGTCATTCACAATGATACCGTTATAAGCAATAACGATTTCAATTAAAAAGTGAAGAAATGTGCAGTGCATATGAAATTGTTTGCATAAGGGTCACACAAGCATAAAGAATCATTCAAATTTACCTTTTCAGTTATTTGAATTGTGGAATACTACATTTTCTACTCCATAATGTTAAAAAATGGTACTCTGAAGCCGGAAAATTTAAATGGTTTTGGAATGTGGATGCAGACGTTTGGTAGAAAATTAACCTTTTGGATATAGCACTACTGCAAATGGCAATTAGAGACAGAGCGCCGTTATATTGAATTCGGTAGTATTGGATGAATTTAGCCAAATTAATTGCATTTAGATGAAAGTAATGAATAGGGGCAATACAATATTTGAGACTGTGTCTGTGCTATGAAGCTGCAGTGTACATGTATGCCTGGAATTGCGTTGCAATATTTACTGGATATGTTTTCGTATTGTATGACATTGATACATTTGGAAATACAGTACAATTGGAAAAAAATGAAACAGCTTTTCATGATGGTACACACATGTATGTATGACGAACTTGTCAGAAAATGCTGCTGTGTGTTGCATTTTAGTGGGATGTAATTTGTCTTTTAGATGACACATTTTATATGGCAAACCGGCAGAGGGGGTTTGTACACATAATCATCACACATGTACTATGTATATCAGCTCTCCTAAAGAAAGCCATGAAGTAGTCTGTGGAGAGACACAATGGTGTTAACCCTTTCGAGACAGTCAACCACATTTTGTGGTTTAGCTCAATAACTTTTGATTTAGGGCTCTAAAAAATATACCAGATGCGTGAGTAGAAAGAGCAAAAATTTCTGCACACAATATGTCCGTTTTTGTTGCATGACCATATTGCGTTTGATGCCAGGAATTTTAAAAACAAGAATAAGCTTTAAAATCCTTAAATTGGCAACACATTGAGAGGTTCATATCATTGTTTTTAAATCAAAATGGGCAATTTTTTTCAACTTTTCGACAAAATTCCTAACTCATGAATATTGCTTTCAAAGACATTACACATTATTAGAACCATATAACACTAAAAGAGAAATATTATTGTTGCCAATATGAAGAACAAAATGTGATAAATTTAGCCCTTCAATAATTTCTTTCCTGAAAGGGTTAAATAACAGTATATTATTGAGTTCAGTTAATGCCCTTCTGGCTCTCAGCAGACAGATTGTGCAAAGTCTGTTGCCAAAATATAATACTTAATGCAATCTGAAGAGCCAGAGAAGACGCACAGTAGTATGTATAGGAAAATGTCAATCCGACAGTGTGAAGCTTGAGGAAATGAAAATGCGTTAAGGCTTGGGTAGTCAAGTGTCAACCGTGTGTAAAAGGCAATGTGCAGTGTTTTATGCCCCTTTCATACTTAGGGTGTACAAGAGGATTGAGTCAGGACTCAGTCCAGACTCATTCCGGACCCAAAAGAAAATATGAACAGTATCAGTATCACTTTGATTCGCACTAAGAGCAGACTTCTTGACACATTTCATGAGTAAGGATTAGTCAGGTCTGGAAGTGGATTCCACGTAATATAGACAGTATCCTCATTATGTGATGCGGGTTGAAAAATATCCTTGTGGGTGCGATGTATGTTTTACTGGAAAAAAAAATCAGAAAACATGGAAACATTTTCTGACATTGCCTGGTGCACAGTACAACCATGAAAACAAATGCACATGGGGCCTGGTTACTAGTCGTAAGTATGGTATGGTAAGGTAGCATGATTTTGGGTGCGGATCGAGTGGGTAGCTATTGCTCCGGAGTAAGTCTGGACTCGAGCCTCTTCAGCAGTGAATATGAAAACAGTATATATATATATATATATATATATAAGATGCTTTTTAGTCCTTTGGCATGGATATTGATCCCCCATTATGGACATCTATTATAGCCTTTTACTCAGGAGATTTACATGAAATTTGTATGAAGAACCCTAAATACCGTTGTTTAAAGAAACACATAAAAGACGTACTTTGAAAAGGGCATACACATTAAAAAATGTGAACAGGTGTATCATGTGAATAAACATAAAGAATTTTTTTTGGAAAAGAGTGCACAGTTGTGTACAGTGTACTGTAGAATGTTCATACGACAAGGTGATCTTGATAATTATTGAGTACTCATTTTAAATGTTGCCCAATTGCTCTTTATTGCTTAACTTTTGCCATGTGCATCGTTCAAACAAGAAAAATTAAATCTCTGATCAGATACACAATGTAGTTATAGAGTTTCCATGTGAAGTGTACATGTATATATATCTTTTCCTGGTCTGAATGGGGGAAAGACATATTTTATTGAAAGCCAATGGATATACATGTACATGTCAAGATTCAAGATGTTGCATTTGTCTGGCAAGGTTCGCTATGTTTACACAGCTTTTTAGGTCACCGACAGCATGCAATGTCTTGATAATGAACTTTTGGCCGAGGTAGCGCATAGAAATCCATGAAATTCTTTTTTTCTTATATTGCATCTGAGGTACATATATACTGTAGCTGACAGCCACTGGCACAATATATTAGGAGTTAACAAATACATGTAAATGTACATGTACAATGTAAATGGACGTATATTAGTGCTGTAGCTCGGAACGCAAAACTCGGATCGTTTTGGTCCGGCAAAGTATTTCTTTAATCTCGACCGGACCGGTCTGGTCCGGGAACTCGGAATTGAGTTACGGCTGATTTTATGAAAGAAAAATGCTTACACCTCCCGAGTCAGTTATTGTTAGTGACCTTGACCTTATAGTAAGAACAGTGGACCGTTACATTCTTATCTCACGGTCTGCATCTGCGGTCCAGACATGCCACGTGCCACAACTTTAGGATCAGTTGTGAAAGTCATTGTCTCTAACCGACTGCCCACATCACCCGATCATATTCACGCCACTCCTGTAATGAGCTATATATAGAGCATAAATTTAAGTTCATACACATGAGTGGGCGTGTCTCAATTTACCAAAGCTGAGTCCTAGCTCCGCCTTGCAAGCTAATGGCAAACGGGATTTTGCTGTTTAACAAGGCTGGTGCCCAGTTATAATACGATTGGTCCATTTGCCTGGCTAAAAAAAGTGTGGCACGTTGTTATGATCCAAAATCCACAAAAGATAAGAATCAAACAAAAGATATTAACTTTAGATGATTTATGGTTTAATTTAAATATTTACCAACGTCAGATATAACAGAATTACAGATTCTAGTTACATATACACTACATGTACTTAAACTGGTAAAGACTTACAATTTCTCAGCTGGGAAATTCCTATTAGTCCAGAATGTTCCTGAAGTGTAGAGTAAGCTGGCTGCTAATCCCCAAATATTGAATCCAAACGGTATGTTGTCCAACTGGCAAAAGAAGATTCCAGATCCAGCCGAAGAATGTCCAAAATAATTCAGGAAGTCATCGATGTCGATAATGATGTCGATGACGATGTCCAAGACGATGGCAATCACAATGTCGATAACAGTGTCAACTGCAATCTCGATAATCAATGTCAATGACGATGTTGACCACAATGTCAATAACGATGTCGAACACAACGTCAAATAGGTCAAGGATGAGGTCCAAGATGAAGTCCAAGATGAGGTCCAAGATGATCTCCACAGGTTGATATCAATATCAGATGGTGTTAACTGAGAACTTATGCAATATATGCTCCACGATGTATTCAGGGTATAAATTCTGAAATTTCTGTGCAAGCTCCCAGCTTATATACAATCTCAACCCTTAATTAGAATTTTCTAGATTCTACTACAATATTCATGAAGGTTTGGAACTCTCTTGTAAGTTCTACATAGTTCTAGTTGTAACAAACAAAGGAAGGGGATTCCCATCATCTATAAATAGAATCATTGCAATGTTACACTCTTAGAGGTTCATGTAAAGGTCAGGATACATGTAATCAACACATTCCAACATGTACATTATACATTGCAATATATCACACACAATGTAAAGATCTAGAATGTTCTCTCTACTGGATGTGCATTCTGATTATTTCACTGCTACACATTACATTCACTTTTCACATATGAATATTACTCTCTTCTGGAAATTTCTATGTTCATAAAATCATACATAACTGGAAAAATAACTTCTTTCTAGAAGATTCCTTAATTATATGACACCTCCCCCACCGGGAAAAAGAAAGCTTTACCGTAGTAAAGGTTTCTTTAAGATTCAACCTGTTTCAAATTATCCAGATAAGCCTTTCATCCTGTACAAAGGCATTACAAGTCATATCACACATGTATTTAAGGACCATCAATAAAGAAAAATGCAATTATACTATGACAAACTTTGTCACAAAAAAGAGTAATTTCTCTCTTTACATTCTTGAAAGAGCATCAGCAATCACATTATTCTTTCCACGAATATGTACAATTTTCAAGGGGAAAGGTTGGAGCATAAGGCTCCACCTGTACAGTCTTTGGTTCTTTGTTTTGAATTTCTCCAAGAACACAAGAGGGTTATGGTCTGTGTAGACCATGATATCACCATTACTGTTGGTTAGGTACACCTCAAACTGCTGGAGAGCGAGTACAAGACTCAGAGCCTCTTTTTCGATAGTTGAATACTTCTTCTGATATTGGTTGAGTTTCTTTGAGAAGTAACAGACTGATTTTTCAAAGCCTTCTTCATCCTCTTGGAGCAACACTGCTCCCACTCCAACATCACTGGCATCAATAGCCACCTTGAATGGCTTTGTGAAGTTTGGAGCTGCCAAAACAGGCTCATTCACCAAAATGGCCTTCAACTTCTCAAATGATCTCTGACATGCATCAGACCATACATACTTCACTTTTGCTTTCAGCAAGTTTGTCAGTGGACTAACCACAGTACTGTAATTTGGAACGAACTTCCTGTAGAAACCACTCATACCTAGGAATCTGAGCAACTCTTTCTTAGTTGTGGGAATGGGGAAGTCTAAGATTGCCTGAATCTTTGCTTCTCTCGGTAGCACTTGCCCCTGACCAACCACATGACCAAGATAAGTGACCTTTGCCTTGCCAAATTCACTCTTCATCAGATTAACTACTAAGTTGGCTTCATCTAATCTGTCAAACAGTAATCTCAAATGATTGAGATGGTCATTCCATGTATCACTGTACACTAAGATGTCATCTATGTACACAACACAATTGTCAAGCCCAGCAATCACCTGATTTGTCAGTCTTTGAAAGGTTGCTGGTGCATTTTTCATTCCAAACGGCATGACTTTGCATTGAAATAAGCCATCCGGTGTGACAAAGGCTGATATTTCCTTGGCTCGGTCAGTCAGTGGCACCTGCCAATATCCCTTCAACAAGTCTATCTTAGTGACAAAGGCAGAGTTCCCAACCCTATCGATACAATCTTCCAACCTAGGAATTGGATATGAGTCGGTCTTAGTGATTGCATTTACCTTGCGGTAATCTATACAAAATCTCTGAGAGCCATCCGGCTTTGGGACCATTACAATAGGGGAACTCCAACTACTCTGACTTGGTTCGATGATGTCATTATCTAACATGAACTGGATTTCCTCATTCACTTTTTCCAACTTGCTTGGATTAAGTCTATATGGATGTTGTTTGATTGGTTTTACATCACCTACATCTACATCATGTACAGTCAAGGCAGTACGACCTGGTCTATCTTTACACACATGCTTATAATCTTTCAACAAGCCAGATATGTCAATTCTCTGTTCATCAGAGAGATGCTTCAGTGCATCATCCAAATTTTCTAACATTTCTGAGTTAGACAATTTCACTCCACATGGTTCATTTTTAGACACATCTGTGTGAGACAATTCACTCTCTGTCTCTACCTTGCCTTCATTTACATCTTCTAGCTTCTCTTCTTTTACAACATGTGCTACACCTACTGGCTGATTAGCCTCACGTTCAAAGTATTCTTTCAGCATGTTTACATGACATACTCTTTGAATCTTTCTTCTGTCAGGGGTACTGATCACATAGTTGACATCATTCAGTTTCTTTTTGACAGTGTAGGGACCACTGAACCTAGCTTTCAAGGGCTCACCTAGCAAAGGCAACAACACTAACACCCTATCTCCAGGCTTGAAATTGCGCTCTTTTGCCTTCTTGTCTGCCTGTGTTTTCATTTTAGCTTGCGACACTTTCAAGTGTTCTTTGGCTACCTCACAAGCCTTTGAGAGCCTTTCTCGAAACTTTGACACATAGTCAAGAAGGTTTACCTCGTCATTCTGACCCATGAACTTTTCTTTGATCAGCTTAAGGGGACCCCTAACCTCGTGACCATAGACCAGCTCAAATGGACTGAAGCCCGTCGACTCATTTGGGGAATCCCTGGTCGCGAACAGCAAGAATGGGATACCTTTATCCCAGTCATCAGGATACTCTTCACCATAAGCCCTAAGCATGGTCTTCAGGGTCTGGTGATAGCGTTCTAATGCACCTTGGGACTGTGGATGATAAGCGGATGACTTGATCTGCTTTATCCCTAACTCATGCATCACTTGCTGAAACACTCCTGACATGAAATTCGATCCTTGGTCTGACTGAATTTCCTTGGGCAAACCATACCTAGTGAAAAACTGCACTAGCGCCTGTACTACTGTCTTTGCAGTGATACTTCTCAACGGTATCGCCTCTGGAAAACGTGTAGACAAATCCATAATCGTAAGAAGATACTTGTGACCCGACCTAGTTCTGGGTAAGGGTCCAACACAGTCAACAAGAACCCTAGTAAAAGGTTCATCAAATGCAGGTATCGGTATCAAGGGAGCAGGCTTGATAGAAGGCTGTGCCTTCCCAACCACCTGACATGTATGACATGTCTTACAGAACTGCACAACATCCTTGTGCATCTTCGGCCAATAAAAATGCCTCATGACCCTATCCTCTGTCTTCCGAATACCTAAATGACCTGCCATAGGCAACTCGTGAGCCATCCTCAGAATCTCTGTGCGGTAACAGGGAGGAACAACAACTTGGTGAACTACACACCACTCTTCATCAGCTGGTCTCCGGGGAGGTCTCCACTTCCTCATCAATATGTCACCTTTGACATAATAGCACTCAGGAACCTTATCAGCCTCAGCCTCAGAACATGCCGTCTGTGACAAGCCTTTCAATTCTAGGTCCGCCTGTTGTGCCTGTACAAGGGAAGATTTGCTAAACAACCCATCATTGTCTGCAACAGAGCCTTCAACATTATCCCCATCCAAATCCTTGAAAAAGGTTTCAGCTAACCAGACATCAGTACTCTCCTCCACATCAATAGAATCCGCATCATCCTGTTCAGCCCTACGAGCCTGAGACCTCGTGACAACACAATCCGGGAAAATTCCAGGAAAATCCTCCTGCAACTGTTCAGTTTCAGCTACCTCAACCGGCTTCTCTGAAACCACTGGAGATGCAACAACTTTCTCTCCAGCCAAGTCGTTACCCAACAAAAAGTCAACCCCGTCCACGGGTAATTCCGGTACGACACCAACAGTTACAGGACCACTAACTAGGTCACACTTTAAGTCGACCTTATGCAAAGGAACCGACACATAATCCGGACCAATGCCTCGAACCAAAACTTTGGCATTCTCTGAACTCTCTGGTGGGAGAGTCAAATGCCCTGACATCATCAGGGACTGAGCAGCCCCTGTATCTCGAAGGATAACCACTGGCTTACCTACAGCACCAGTCGAACAGGGGGATACCTCACCATCATGCAAAAAGCTTCTAAAGCTCTCATCAACCTTCTTGACCTTATCTGCAAATACTGGAGAAACACTCTCAACATCTTGGACTGATTCCAACTGGACAGACTCCTTGGGTAGCACACTTGATTGCTTGACTAAACCCACATCTTTCTTAATTTTGGTCGGTTTCCCAATCAATTCCCAACAGGACTTTTTCAAATGTCCTGGCTTATTACAATGAAAGCAGACTTTGGAACTTTGACCAGCAGATCTTTCATTTGATTTCGCGCCTCTATCTGCCTGAGACTTGTCAGTGTCATTCTCCTTGCTAGCATGTTTTCCCTCACCAAATTTCTTGTGGGATTCAAATGCCCCTTTACCCTTCTTATTCTGAAAGTTTTTGAAAGGAAGCCTATCCCCACTACCTCTGTGTGTGACCTCAAATTCATCAGCTACCACAGCTGCCTTACTCAATTGAGTAATTCTTTGGTCATCTAGGTGAGACTTAACGCCAAAAGGAACACTCTTTTTGAATTCCTCTAGGAGGACAACTTCTCTCAGTTGGGCAAAATCTTCGTCAACTTTCAGTGATCTGTACCACTTGTCAAACATCATTTCTTGTTCCCTAGCAAACTCAACATAGGTCTGGCCTGATTGTCTTTGCATATTCCTAAATTTACGTCTGTATGCTTCTGGGACCAACTCATATGCATTAAGAATAGTATTCTTCACTGTAGCATAGTCACATGATTGCTCTTCAGAGAGAGATGAGTAGACTTTTGCAGCCTTTCCCACAAAAACGCTTTGAAGAAGCAGAGTCCAGTATTTCTGAGGCCATTCCAACCTCTTGGCCACTTTTTCAAATGATACAAAATATGCATCAACTCCCTCTTCATCAAATTTTGGCACAAGGCGAATGTTCTTCGCTACATCAAAACCTTGGGGAGATTTCTCTTTGGTAGAGTTAGTATTTGCATGTGCTAACTCCATTTCTCTCAATTTCAACTGGTACTCCCTTTCTTCTCTTTCCATCTCGATTTCTCTCTGTTTTTGTTTTTCTTCCATTTCCATTTCCATTTCTCTTTGTTTTCGTTTTTCTTCCATTTCTCTTTGTTTTTGTTTTTCTTCAAATTCTAATTTCATTCTCTCCTTTTCCATCTCAAGTTTTGCTAATTGGAGTTGAACATCACTTGAAACATTAGAAGGAACCTCACTTTCTTTACTGAGCTTCATGTGACTAGCTAGCAGATCAATAATCTCTGCCTTCTTTAACCCAGGGGTAAGAACTACTCCCAAATGCTGACAAACAGCTCTCAAGTCATCTTTTCTTAGTGACTTCAGCTGACCAAGGGACATATCTGTCCTCTTAACAAACACTTCAACATCTATTGTAGTCATGATGAAGCATGTAACAAACAATTACAGAATTTAAGAACTTATCTGCAATATGTATTCTAGAAGTTTCCAGAGATTTCCAAAAATTCTCTCTAAATTTTGTTGTTTTTGACTTGTTATATTTGGCTACTTTTCCCGGACAAGCCCCCAGTTTGTTATGATCCAAAATCCACAAAAGATAAGAATCAAACAAAAGATATTAACTTTAGATGATTTATGGTTTAATTTAAATATTTACCAACGTCAGATATAACAGAATTACAGATTCTAGTTACATATACACTACATGTACTTAAACTGGTAAAGACTTACAATTTCTCAGCTGGGAAATTCCTATTAGTCCAGAATGTTCCTGAAGTGTAGAGTAAGCTGGCTGCTAATCCCCAAATATTGAATCCAAACGGTATGTTGTCCAACTGGCAAAAGAAGATTCCAGATCCAGCCGAAGAATGTCCAAAATAATTCAGGAAGTCATCGATGTTGATAATGATGTCGATGACGATGTCCAAGACGATGGCAATCACAATGTCGATAACAGTGTCAACTGCAATCTCGATAATCAATGTCAATGACGATGTTGACCACAATGTCAATAACGATGTCGAACACAACGTCAAATAGGTCAAGGATGAGGTCCAAGATGAAGTCCAAGATGAGGTCCAAGATGATCTCCACAGGTTGATATCAATATCAGATGGTGTTAACTGAGAACTTATGCAATATATGCTCCACGATGTATTCAGGGTATAAATTCTGAAATTTCTGTGCAAGCTCCCAGCTTATATACAATCTCAACCCTTAATTAGAATTTTCTAGATTCTACTACAATATTCATGAAAGTTTGGAACTCTCTTGTAAGTTCTACATAGTTCTAGTTGTAACAAACAAAGGAAGGGGATTCCCATCATCTATAAATAGAATCATTGCAATGTTACACTCTTAGAGGTTCATGTAAAGGTCAGGATACATGTAATCAACACATTCCAACATGTACATCATACATTGCAATATATCACACACAATGTAAAGATCTAGAATGTTCTCTCTACTGTATGTGCATTCTGATTATTTCACTGCTACACATTATATTCACTTTTCACATATGAATATTACTCTCTTCTGGAAATTTCTATGTTCATAAAATCATACATAACTGGAAAAATAACTTCTTTCTAGAAGATTCCTTAATTATATGACAACGTGACTCCATGGAGGTGGGAGTAATGCGGCCAACCGGCATGAATTTATTTGCATAACATCGTGGAATGTGCTTGCCGCTCAAACCACGCACTCTCTGTAAAAAGACCGCGGTGTAACATGACACCCAAGCTGGGCGTCAGCTGTCTGACATGATGGCAAGCTGAAATCTTTGCTCAAATAATTCCCATAAGCTTTGATAAGGAATACTATTGTTTTGATTCTCCATGAAAACGGAAGTCGGCAGGATAGCGAGCGAGAAAAAAGGAAAAAATATTGGAAGAGGAATGATAAGGATAACGAGAGTATCAGAAAAAAGATCGTACCATGGACTTACTAGAGTGTAGGTCCATGATGGAATACACTCCTCTCACATCGATAAGCATAATATGAATAATGATGAGTTCACCAGTGATGATACTCGCTTGGGCTAACGCCCTCGCCCATTGTCCGTACCGTCTCCATAACGCGATTAGTAAAAGCAGGGAAAGTCTCTCTAACACTTCCCTGGTTTAAGTAAAGCGATTAGTATTCATGTAGGTATACATGTAGATCCGACTTGCCAGAAAGCCCAACGCATATTGTATAGGCTAGCGTGAAAAAAAAAATCTCAGCAGGTCATAAATCATTAACTGGGTCAATGACATTGAGAGACTCTTGGGAGCCATTGTCTGGCAGCTTGTTGATATCGCGGTTATTTATAAATAGTACGCGCGCGCGCGCGGTAGATCAAACAAAGATATGCAATTTCAGAAAAAAGTACTAAGAGAGAGAAAGAGAAAGAGAGGGGGGGGGGGGAGTTACATGAAGTCCGTGTTGTATCGACGAATTGATGGTTCGAGAAAAGGGGTAACAATGAGCTAGCTAGGAAAGAGGGGATCATGAAAAAGCAACGAGAGAAATATCGTTAAAATGAGTTGAGTTAATTCATTTACTTTTTAGGAATTTGTCGATGGCCGGTGCCTCTTTTTATTCTGTCAGCTTTTCATTCACCTTCTCCGATGTTTCTCTTTAATTTGTCATTTTCTTCTTCTATCTATCACATTGACACCATTCCATTTTCCATGTATTGATCATTCTCATCAGTGAATTTATTTAAAGGCAACAAAAATATACATCGGCCGTCATTTATTCATCTGTCTAATACTCTAGTAATATAAATATTATTTCTTTGGGCGATCGTAAATCTGTATCATTTTATAGCGCGTGCAATTTAATTTCATCTGACGATTATTACTTTATTTCATATGATGAGCTTCAATTTCTTTCACCGTTAAACCTCCGCATAATTATTGCGATCCATACATTTCATTAAAAAAAAATCAGCTATTTTTTGCATCTTAATATCGGAAGAAATAATGCGCATTTGGGGCTCAAAACTCAATAATCGTCGACAGTCCTTCGTTCAATCTGGCAATCGTATTCTTTTTTTTTTTCATCGAACGGTCGACGCTGTATTTTATCTGGCGATCGTCGCTTTACAGTATTCATAAATAAAGCAAATTCACTATAGTATATGGCATCACCATAATCTTCAAAAATAATTCTTCCGATCCTTACAGTCAAAGAAAGGGAAATACTTAACGAGATTATATATTTACCATGCCGGCATGATCGATATCGCAATAAATGAAGCACCTTCGATTGCACTGCGAGTTTCTGACAAAACATCATCAACATAATACAAACACGTTGCCTTACTCTCTGGGAATTGTTGACAGTTTTTACAGGTCAACAAACTTTATCAACTGAACGCCCTTTTCACCCCATGTTTCCCAATACTAGTATCCCCCTAGCCCTGCTCCGATCACATCCCACATCTCGACTGGGTGCGTGCGCGCGCACGCAAAATCATCGGCAATGCAAGTGGACCAAGCCAGCTGCCAGGCACTTGGGTCACCGGTCACCAAAGTTTGCCGAACTTTCATTTATGTTAATTTCAACATCTCACTCCTGATTTGTCACTAGGTTTCACAACTTGAGCTTGTATACAGTGAGCTGTGTGCACAGCGCAGAACAGCGATCTTGCGTACGTACGTTTGTGTATGCATGCAGTGTATGGATAATGCAAGCATGGACCCTACCACATGCATAATGCAACGGTACGGCAGGTCAAAACAAGGAGTTATGATAACTCCGATCCTTGCTTGGTCAAAATAGCTGTGGATTTAAGCAGCACTTCCCTGATTTAAGCAGCACTTCCCTGATTTAAGCAAGACACGTATGCGTATGCGCTCGTGGCATGATGATAAACGGCGACGATTAATGACCTTTTTACAACCGGTCTCTGTTACCGAGCTGACCCAACTCTTGCCTCAGCCCGGATCGGAAGCAGTCCGGCTCGGAATGCTTTGTCCGCCGGACCAAAGACCGGAAAACGGTCCGAGCTACAGCACTAACGTATATACATGTACTGCATCAGTAACTGATCAAGAATTATTTCACAAGGGGGGTTTTTGAAAATGGCAAAAACATGTTTTTTTTAATCCTCCCAGACTCACAGTTGGGGGATAGGAGTGAGAAAAAAAAAACCTCAAAAAAGATCACAGATCTGAAACTTGTAAACTCTGGCTGTAAGTCTGAAAAAAAAAATAACAAACTGACTGGATCTGCAAAGTTATGTACAAGGTGTTTGAGATAATATAAGCCACTTGTATGTAATCACTGAGGCCAAATTGTAGTCATTTGCTCAAGTGTGGAAAAGTTCATGCAGAGAAATAAACTTTTGTGTAGACAGCTTAGAATTAGACCTCTATTGTAGCTGTTAGTCACAATTGGGGGCACATGTGTTTTTGATTTGCGGCTTTCCTGCTACCAAGTATGTGGTGTATTTACAAATGTGGCCCTTGCATATTCCTCTACATCCACAATATGGCCCTCATTGTATTTAATCAAAAATAACATTTTGGTTTGTGTATTCAACAGGCAACCCAGTATGTACATGTACTAATATTCTGTTTTACTACATTTACCTTCCTATTACTAATGATTTTATTTGTTTGAAATCTGTGAACCTTGTGGTAGATTATTTAACCCAGTGCTAAAAAAGTATCTATTGAACTTTATAGTACCAACAGTTACTCCAAAGTATATACGATTCAGATTATGGTTGCAATTGGGTTTTGCAAGTAGGTTAGATTTAGGGTTATAATATAGCGTTTAGGTTGTACATGACCTCACATTGTACATGTATTTAATCAAAAATACATTTTTGTGAGTCTACTCAACCCAGTATATACTAAAATGTTGTTTCTTCAAAGTACAAGTGTATCAATGAACCTCTTTCGTTGTTGAATATGTATGAACCATGTGGAAGATTGTATCGTCTGTTGAGAGCCAGAAGGGCGTTAACTCTGTGTTAAAGTATATGAGTTAATGCCCTTCTGGCTCCAAACAGACGATATAGCCCTGTGCTGAAAAAATATCCAACAAACTTTGGTTCTGCAGCTTTTACCCTGCTGCTTCTTCTGAAGTATAAAATAAGATGAACATCATCGCTAATGATCATAAGAATTAAGTACCGGGTAATTAGATTATGCACATGTACTACTATAACTGCTACAGGCGAAACTAATGAAAGAATAAAATGACTATTTTGGGGAAAGAATCATGACAGGGGCTGATCCGATCAGTGAAAGAAAAACATAAGGAGCAGTGAATGATTTAGCTTTAACAAGCTCCACAAGAGCGCTCTTGAATTGAAAAGTATTTTTTACTCTGGATCTGACAATCGTGATGCATGTATCCAGCTGTATACATGTACCTTCAGAGATATGAATCAAATTAGGCTGCCAGGTGGTGTGTTGAAATTCATATTAAATTTCCGAGAATATTTACTTCCCAAGGTAATTTGTGTAAAGGAGATATAATTCAGATGTAAAATTACAATTTGAAATTAATATGAATGTATGAATGAATGAACTGATGGGATATAAATAAGAAATCAATACTATGCTGCATCACCTTTATACACAGCTTTGAATAAATGAAGAAAAATGAGAGAAACAGATTAGTGAAAATTTGAGCAAAATCCATTGAGAAATAACAAAGTAGTACTGGTAACCAATTTAACAAAAATAGGCAACTCCATATGACATATTTTGCAAGCTCCTCTCACATTTCCTCAATACACAAAATTTCATAAATATTCATTTTCTCAGATTTTGATGAAGAAATAGATTTGTTTCAGACAGGTTTTGTGTAGAAACATGAGCAATGATTATATCTAAGGTGCATGTACATGTACATTTATGATTGAATATTTTCTTTAGAGAAAATGGGGGGAAAAAAAGTGCAATGTTTACTATCAACAATACGTCTATAGCACTTAACAGGTGTTGATATGTGGTAGCAGAGGAGTCTTATCGGTGACTGTAGAGTAAGGTAGTCTTATCAATGAGACGATGACTGTGGATGATTAAGTCTTTGAGCCAGATGACTTTGAGTGAATAGATAATCGTAATTGCTATGTATATTTTCGATTTATGCATATCTAATCAACTTGCTTTACAGGAACTGATTAAGCCTTCAGAGAAATCAGTAGACAATGGGTTTTACTGCAGTGCTTGTGGTAACCAGATTGTTCCTGTATTAAGACTATGGGAATCAGAAATTGAAATTGAGGATTTATTGTCCATTTGGAAATTTGCTTTTCACTGGTGCAAAATTGACAAATAAACATGATAAATGAATTTGCAAATTACAAAATATAATTGCACGAGTTTAAAGTGTCAAATGCTCAACCAAGCATTTGCAACATAGAAAATAGAAAAATTAGTAAGACTTCAGAAGTCAACGGGTAAAAGTATATTGCATACAGGAGCTGGTAGGTCCTTGTATTAACCCTTTTTGAGACAATGGACCACATTTGGCGGTTTGGTTCTATTATAACTTTTGATTCAGAGCCCTAAAAAATACACTAAACGCATCAGTAGAAAGAGCAAAATTTTCTTCGTACATGTATACTGTGTCCATTTTAGTTGCATGATCATATTGCATTTGATGCCAGGAATTTTAAAAAAGAGAATAACCTTTATTTAAAAAAAAATCCTTAACTTGGCAAACAATCCAGAGGTTCAAAATTACTGTTTTTTAAATAAAATTTGGCAATTTTCTCAACTCTTTGTCAAAGTTCTTAACAATGTATATTTTTTTTTAATGTATTAAATTTTATTAGAGCCATGTAGCATTAAAAGAATAAAATTATTGCTGCCAATTTGAATAACTAAATGTGATCAATTTAGTTCGTAAATAATTCCTGTCCTGTGCTAGGGAAAAGACAGAAGTCAGTAGTCATTGGGTTAAACAGGCAGCTACAGGTTTATATGTATTTTACTGTTAGGTAGCTCTCTGCCAAGATATAATTTCTGCTTGGCCAGATGCAATGGAGGCAAATGGGAATTGAAGCGCTTTCACAGAAAATCAACACCACTTGCCAAATTGATAAAAAACATTGATTATACAGAGTAATTCCAGTTAGTATTACTTCTATGGCAAAGGTTCTTACTCATGAAAGCATCTTTAATCAACACATTTCCACTATTTATGTTTACTATTTATTATCACAATAAATTTAATTAGACAAATAATTATCGTTCATTCTTTTATTGTTCATCTTGATATAACAAGTGGACCATTATATGAAATTTCACATTTCATGGAATCTCTTCTTATTCTTAATTTCAACAAGAAATGTTATTTTTCTCGGCCTCAAATATTAAATTCATATTTCAAATTTTGGGGTGATTGTGGAGTTCGTGGACCATGTACACTGAATAGGTTTAAGAAAAAGTGGATTTACAAGAACCAAACCATTTTCATGAATTGCCATTTGGCTATTTGTTCTGATTCTGAAGAATATCTTTTACTAAGGCCTACTTCGTGAACAAAAGTGCCTCTTTGACAACTTTAAAGCTTGTCAGAGGCTTACATGACCAAGCAACACCCATTATATGCAAAGTGGATTCCATCCGTAGAGAGAGAGATGCCATTATACATACATGTAGCAGGTGAATTAAATAGTAATTAATTAGAGTTTCCGGAGAGAGACATGCATGAATTATTAGTTCAAGGGTTTAGTATTTATATTTACATCTTCCCACAGAAATTGTCAAGACTGGGTAAGTAGTTGGAAATTATGCATGTAGTATGTACATGTGTATACAGTCATGTAGGCACTGCATACGTGTGACATATGTCGTTTGCAGATTGGGGGGGGGGGGGAGGGGGTATGTCTGCTTTGGTGTGAAGTAGAATGGAGAACTCGGCAAAGCGTTCATAATGAGAGCTAGAACGTCTACCCGAGGGATTATCGAAAGTCTTAAATTAATTCACCCCTGATCCGTGAAGAATGAAATTTAAACCCTTTTTATGGTCTGGAAGCTAGGGCTCGCGACTCATCGCTGCGGCGGCGATGTGAGGCGCATCAATTATGTATCCTTTCGTGCAGTCTCTAACTTCAGCCCTCTCATCATGCGCAGATGAATGTGCATGGATATTGAAAGGAAGCTGGGGAACCCGTTGTCTGATTGCAGCGGAGAAAAAATGTGTTATTAGCTGTAATTTCATCAAAACAGCAGATGTACATAGGTACATGTTTAAATGTGCAGAATGAAATGGATCCCATATGAAATAATGATTCATGAGCCTATTATGGTACAGTGTATAAACTGAGATGGTGGGATTTTGCACATTATCCAGTTATCATTATCCCAGATAAAACATTCAGTAAATAGCTGGTATTTAATAATACATGTACATTCAGTAAATAGCTGGTATTTAATAATACATGTACATTCAGTAAATAGCTGGTATTTAATAATACATGTACATTCAGTAAATAGCTGGTATTTAATAATACATGTACATTCAGTAAATAAGACACTCATTGAATAGTTGGAGTTGGGCAGGTCCCCTGCCTCTGCCTTCCACATATGATGCTTTCAATTAATGCACCTTAATTCCCCCTTTCATTCCTTACAAAATACATTCCAGGTTTTCCTGGACTTACTGTTTTGGGGCTTGGCAGTTTGCAGTCACACTGCATCAGAGTTTTAAATAAATTTAAAACATCTTAAAAGGAGCAGTGCCTGACTAAACTGTCATAATTTGTCAATGTTAATCATGGTTTGTACCTTTTCATATAAAAGTTGCATTTAATAAACAATAGGGACTAAGGTGAAATAGAGTATTCCTACATAGTGTTTGGGACTTAAGAGATAAAAAAATAAACATAAAGTACAGAGTGAAATATATATTAGCCTAGAAATTTATTGTATTATTCTGTTTTGTAATCCCCCTTCCCAGTGCATTAATGCATCACTCTCAAAAAGCTAAGAAAAAAAATGTTCAACAGGCAAAATTCTCTTTTATAAGCATACTATTTACAAATACATTTGTACATAATAATCTTGTCCCAGTTTGCCAATTTACAGTAGATTCATGCACAAACCACTTCACACTTTATTTCCACTTTTTTTGGTTGTAGTTGCTTGCTATAAATTGTTGCATTCATGTAGTATACTTTTTGTACAAATGGCATTGGTTTTCATTTAACACATTCTTTGTCTTAGAGATACATGTACCTTTACATTTTCCCTATACTCCTATATAAATAAGCCATGTATGAGTAGAATAATCAGAAATCACTGATTGTGATATTTGTGTACCCAAACAGAGATCACTGATATAATACTGATTTTATACAAGCTTTAGCATTGTCTACACCTGAATGACTCAAATGTACATGTTTGCAGTCATACTTAACATTTTGATAATGGGTGTTTTAGGAGCTAATATTTACTTTAGATAAGTGTGTAAACTATCTTAGTAAACAAGAGACAGTTTGTTATTTGCGTTTTGTTTTAGGCCATGTCTCTCTCTAATGGATTGGTTTCTAAGTAGGTGTCATAAATAGGATTTGGGCTTGCTTATGCTAGTCTTCATCTGCTGACTCTGTTTTGAGATTTAAATCCAATTACTTGACCCATGCCTTTCAATACATACCGGTACAAGCAATTAAAAATAGACAGGGGCAAACTTATGACCTAAAAATCTGTAAATTGACAAGCTCCATAGATTTGAAATATAATCAGTTTATAAAAGTAAAATCTGAAACTCTGTTTCAATTCTGAATTTTGATTTATCATGAAATAGTATAGTAAGGACTATTTCATGTTAAAGTAGTTCTTGCTATTTCATGATGTTGTGCATGTACATGTACATGTATGTGCCAACTTGTATCATACTGAAAGGCTATAGTATAAAATTTATCTAATACTAAGGGTAAAGAAGGATTTGAAAGTCTTATTGGATATGAATAATGAGGATGAGCCCAAAGAGTAGAGCATGCAGCAGGGTTATACAGTAATGGATCTTCCAATTACAAACATCTAGTCAACAGCTGAAGTCTTAAAATAAGATAATAGTACTTGGATACATAGTGCCTTTTCCATAGGATACAAGGTGCTTGTCAATTAGTCTATTTAACAGAGTTGTACAGGTGAGTTTTCAGGTGTTTTTTGAAGATGTCTAGTGAAGCACTGTTTCTTAGAAATGATGGGAGATTGTTCCAGAGACTTGGAACGAGGGACTGAAAGTCTGCCCGGCCAGGTCCTGCTTACTGATACCCACAAGCAAACACCAACCATGGTCAAGCCTGGAGAGCACAAGTGCTCTACCAACATTATGACACGTCTTTTGATTAAAGTACCTCGGATGAATAAATAATTCCATAGGGGAGAAGTCATTCTCAAAATCAGTCTATTTTCCTATCAGAATGAAGTTGATATTTCAGGCTTCAGAGAAGTCATTGCCAAAATCGTTCTGTTCCTATCGAAAAGAAGTTTGTAATCTGCTTCAGTGAACAAAAAAACAACTATGCACATGCAGGAACTGTGAGCGATGTAGCTCTGTAAAGCTCGCGAAGAGCTCTCAAACAAATGGAGCAAGTAAGTATTGCCCCCAAGGAAATCTCATCTTTTCTATATACATTGGAAATTTGCAAAGGGCTCTTGTGAACACTAAAAGAAGAGAAGAATTTACCTTTATAGTTACTGTAAATAACCAAGTTTTTGTGTTTCATTATCCAAATGATGGATTATGTACATCACCTAGGTGAAAAGACATCTAGTGAACATTTGGAAGATCAACATAAGTGTAAGTTGCATTTGATCATTCCGTAGATGTGTTGTGGTTTAGTGGATAAGTCTCCAGAATGTATCTATTGGGTTCGATCCCATGCCACAGCTCTAAAGTCCTGTGGCAGACATTGAGCTAAATTTGCCACTCTCCACCCAGGTAAGGTAAATGGGTACCAGGTAGGAAGAAATTCCTGGAATGCTACATGTAATAATGCTTTCTCATGGCTGCTTGACTAAAGCCGGAATAGTAATATGATATTATGCACTACTTCTACTTAATAGTACTGCAAACAAAGTCCAATACTGGGTACCGTTGTTGCAGAAGCAATTGTGTCTAGCAGGGAATTAATGATGGGCCTCGTATAGGAGTGTTGATATTTGAATTTGGTTTTGAACGAGTCAACAGATGTAGATTTTCTGATTTTGATGGGGAGAAGATTCCGTTCGACAAAGGAAATCTTGTATTAAAGTGGCATTAAACTGATAGAACTTGAACAGTACCATCTTATTACAGTGATTGCTAAATAAAGATTATAATTTGAAAATTAATTTCATTTATTTTGAATTTTGACAAACAGCTTGTTTGGATAATAGGCACATTTTATATTTCAAACTATTATTTTTGACTTGGCATTGTGGAAAATGTGTGCAGGTACATTCTAAGCTTCTGCAAACTAAAATGCGGCATGATGGGAAAATGAGAGGCACAGACCCTTTTCATATCCTGTTGAAAGATGGTGCTATTTAGGAGCTTCAGTTTACTGTCACTTTAAGCATAGTAGACTATATATTTTGTCTATTTGGAGCCAGAAGGACGTTAACTCATATACTTTAACACCTTTAATACTTTAATACCCTTCTGACTTTTAACAGACGAGTTGTATAGTACATACAGCTGCACAATATAAATGCATCCATTATTCTTATTTTCTGGCCTTATTTTTGTTTTCTAGGTTGTTGGCATAGCTCTACTTGCCCTGGGTATATGGGGAGTGATAGAACTGAAGAACTACCTAGCCCTCTCCGAACAGGACTACTCCAGTGTGCCCTATGTTTTGATCGGGACTGGGAGCTTCATGGTAGCGACAGGTCTTATCGGCTGCTACGCCATTGTGAAGAACATCACATGGTTCCTGCATCTAGTAAGTTACTAGTCCTTGGTTCCTGCATCTAGTAAGTTACTAGTCCTGGGCCCCATTTCCTAAAAATATTTTTTAAAGAGCTGGTTGGGTTCTAGTAAATGTTAAAAATATCTTCTATTAAGCTATATTAATCTTTTTATGTCAGTTTAGAAGAAAATCCGAAAAGAAAAGGGTCCCCTTCCCCATTTTTTGATCAGAACTGTGACAAAGCATTTAAAGTGCCAATTTTTAAAGCACCCTCGCAAAATCCCCCCTCAAAATCCCCCCTCCCACTTTTGAGAACCTGCTATGCTCTTTAGCAACCTTTGATGTATACAAAATTCCATTTTTACTATTGAAGTACAATATGACACGTGGATGTAATATGTAATGAGTACTCTTTACATGTATTCTTGTCCCAATTTCTCATTGCAATGTATTTTGCAGCATACATGTACAATGAATTTATAGGTACTTCATGTAGAGTATGCTTCAATGTATTTTATTTTCTCTTGATTGATATGTGAAGTAATTAAGGAAGTAATCACTGATAGCAATTTTTCATTTGGCAGGAAGCTTTCTCTTTCTCTCTCTTTTCCTATTTCTCTTTCTCTCTTCTCTTTCTCTCTTCTCTTTCTCTCTTCTCTTTCTCTCTTCTCTTTCTCTCTTTTAGTCTTAGTATCTTCATTAACTATTATCAAACTCATTCCTTCATTCTTTCTCTGTCTCTATACACTTTAATAGTTCTCTCTCTCTCTCTCTCTCTCCCTCCCCCTCCCCCCCCCCTCTCTCTCTCTCTCTCTCTCTCTTGATCAAGCTTTTGCTTAGCCTACAAAATAAATGGATACAAATATTCCATCTTCTTTTCCACTCTGTTGTTTATTGATCTGGTTGCAATTGTTAGTTAAAATGCTGACTACTGATCTGTTTTACACCATAGTTGCAACTTATAGGCGAACCTTTGTATATAATATATGAGTTAATTCCAAAAAGAGCTAAATCCATTTTTGACCGAAATTGATTTTTAAAGATAAATATGTGCATCTCAGACAAGGGCATCGTGTGCACCATATCGCATTTAAAAATATTTTGTGGAAAGTTGAAAAAATTTTGTTACAAATTTAGGTTTCATTCCAAAAGGAGCTAAATCCAAAACGGTTTCATTCCAAAAGGAACTAAATCCACTATGGTCATTTAGGATTTGTTTATTTAACCACATTCCCTAAAGCCATGTGATAAGAATTTAAGCACATGTTGCAGCTACTCGTTTACATCATCAGTGCAAATGTTGTCATTATTTACCGAGTTTTAATACTTTTATGAATATTTTTGGAATTAGCTCCTTTTGGAATGAAACGTCAAAAAATCCCTGTCTTCAGAAAAGATAAGAAAATCTTTAAAAATTTGTTTTTAAAATTTTGAACAAGTAAACATCAGAAAATATGTAAAATGTACTCTGCTATCAATATTAATGTATTTCCAGTTGAATTCTAATTGTTAAACATCATAAATGTGAAGAAATAGATATTTGACTAAGGTTTCATTCCAAAAGGAGCTAAATCCATAAAAATTAGTATTATAACAATTTCTTAAAAATTGAAATTAATTGTTAGATTTTTAAAAACATGATTGAATTAATGTAAGACAATATCCCTATCATATCATAATAAAGTAACGGTGGATAAGGAAAAGTGGAAAATCAAACAACCTCAATTTTCTAAAAAATGCTAAATGTGGATTTAGCTCCTTTTGGAATGAAACTCTTCATATAAATCTGTTCAATAAGAGGAACATATAATTATTGCTATTTTATCACCGACGTTATATTGATGCAAATGGGGAAAAGCTTTTTATATGATCATAAAGCAAAAGGCATTTTTCATGGTTTCCTTGCTGCAAAGCCAAATCTCCATATCTAATTTGGGTTTGGGCCATCATTCATGTACTGTAGACTCTCCTGGGGATTAGAGCACGTTGTGCATACTAGGCATGCAGGCAGGGGATGCACTGCCTTTGGAAGCCAGCATCTAGCGGCCTTGGTTGGAAACACTACTTGGCTTCATTAGCTACATGAATGCAATGAACTATGAAAGACTGAAATGTCAAATAGACTAATACTCACTAATTTGAAAGATATGGTAATGTGGAAGGCAGGAGGTGGGGGGGGGGGGGGGTGACTGCCGTAGAGGTAATGAAATTTGCTCGATTGACTGCTTTTTTATTCTATCTGGGTGCTTTTAAAAAAGGAAATAATCTTTCAGGGGGCTGTAGCATAAGTCGCATCATCATCAAATATGGATAATCATTTATTATGCAGCAAATCACAGGAAATATAATTCACAAGAACCCCTGTCAAATTGCAATGAGAGTGTGGAACAACTGTCCATAGATTCTTATACAAGTAGCCACTGGAGGGCCGGGCCCAACCCCCAAAAGTAACTTGGAGGGGAATTACTATAACCCTCATAGGAAGTTGGCTAAAATACACACAAAACAAAAACAAAAACACAAAAACTTCAGAGAAAAAATTGACCAGGAATAAGAAACTGATGAATTTTGAAGAGTAGAAATCAACTACCGTCATTGAAAGATCCTGTGGGCTGTTTGTAAATTGGTCATTTCGGCCACACAGGGAGAACTCTCCCATTTGTTCTGAAAAAAAGTATTAGTAATATATTGCATACGTTCTCCTGTCAAAAAAATATGTTCCAACTTCCATACTAACAACTTAGAGGAAAGACCTACTGTGAGTAATTCAGGTAGCAAAAAACCTGCAAACATTACTTCACAGTCACATGGGCTTGTGCATGACGGAATTGCAAAAAGATTTTCCATATAATACCGATCATCACTTTAAAAATTCTGAAAGTAATTTTTATTCTTTGTCCATTTTTTTTTTTAAATTTCACGAAATGGTATTGTTTGGCTTAAACCCAAGCCAATTTTGTTTGTATGAAAGTTTAATTCCCTTTCAGTGTACAAACAGCTGTAATCAGTTATACAGTATAGAATACCAGCTCAGTACCTGTTCAGTTTGGAAAGATGATACACATGTAGACAGAAAAAAAAATAGTTGCCACCTGGGTCAAAACTCATCTCCAACACGGTTAATTATGCAAATATCAAATTATTCCGTGCACACAACTCCCAGGAAAATCTTCATAAAATGATGCAGTGCATATGTCCATCTACCTGTACATTGGACAGTTGTGCATTTTACACTAATGCACATTATATGAGAAGAGTGTATTTTCATAATTTTTGCCATATATCGTGACCTAATTGAGTTGAGTTGGTGAGAGACGCATGTTTACTCACCGTATTGAAATTGGATGTAGCCTCTGAACACCTGCACCTGCCTGTACCTACATGTAGCCCACAAGACTATCTATCAGTCATGTGCAAGCTCTTAACCCACTGAACACTGGAATCTCTAAGCACTAAATTATTGAGTTTTTCTTAAATTGGCAACAATGTTTTTTTTTCCCTTCCTTTATTGCTACCCAATTTTACCCAAGTTTTCTTTTCAAAATTTTTAAAATTGTCATGAAGGTGATATACATGGCCATACACAATGTTGAAATGTTCTTACAAAATGCTTTAATATTCATGTGGAAAAAAGAGTAATTCTGAACTTTTCAACATATTGCGTATTCAAGGATTTCAGTGATTTTTCCTTTAAAAATTGTTTGTTGTCAAACACCATAATATGGTAATGGACACAGTGTGTGAAGAATGTTTTGTCTTTGCTTGTACATGTATCTGGTATATTGTCATTCATGTGTTTTAGGGCTCTGGTTAAAAAACAATTGTTGCAAACCACAGAATGTGTGCAAAAGTCCTTGATAATATAGAAGCTTTGAAATGTGGTCTAGGAAATGCATTTGACTACTGTCTGAAGGCAGATCTATGTAACATGTGCTAGGGGGATTCAGGATTTTGTTAAAGGGTGGTGGGGCACAATTTAAGAAAATTTCTGACAAGCAAAAAAAAAAAAGAAAGAAAAGAAGAAGGCTATCATATTTTGTCATAGCTAATATACTAAAAAAAGAATCTCTGACAAAAGAGAGAAAAGAGTATCACATTTCAGATGGCTTTCAAGGGTTGGAAATTGAAGGGGGGGGGGGGGGGGATACAGCCAGTAATTGTGCCCTCTCTGCAAATTAAGCCAGCAGTGACATACATGTATGTATCCAACATAATTTGGGTATTATGCAGTAATTGCAGGGATACTTTTTATTTGGATTGAGGTAAAAATTGTTCAGTCAGTGGTCCATGAAAACCATATACAGTTTAATACAAAAGCCCCTCTGGTGTGGTTAAATCAAGAAAACATTACATTTCCCTTGTTCAAGTACACTTGAATGTTTGTTGAAGCTTCTAGTGAGATTAGTAATCTTTTAGACCTTTGTATTCTCTCTCTCTTTAAAAAAAAATTGGTGTAACCTGTAATGCTATAAGTGTGAATGTATAGTAATAAATAGTAAGAATGTAGGTGAATTAGCCCAATACAAGCAAGTAGGACTAATCATACAGTGAGTGGGCTTGTTGCACCCCCATGGTTAAAAACAAATGTAACATAATGTAGATTTGCTTACTGAGTATACATGTTTTTAAGCAAATCTACATTATGTAACATTTTCTTTTTTTAACCACGGGGGTGTGACAAGCCCACTCATTGTACAATTGGTTCTACTTGCTTGTATTATATTTTTATTGTAAACCATAATATATATGCAAAGACATAAAAACTTCCCCTCCCCTCTAAGGCCCCTCCCTTCTCCCTCTCTTCTGTCAAACTAATGAAGGTTATTGACATGAGACTGTTCATCTCAAACTCTGTATGACATGTCTAAGTGGGGGACCTACTTTGCTCCTTTCTACTTTCTCACTGGATTGCTCAAGAAGCTATGACCGTTTATTCCATTATAATGGAAGGCATGCCCTTCAATGTGCATAAGGTCATAGTTTTCAAAGTGTTCAGGCCCCCGTTTCATAAAATTTGTTATTAATAACAAGGTACGATAGTTGTTATAAGCTACTGAAATCCTTGCATCTGATTGGCTGAGAGCGAATTTGTCATAGAAATGTGGCAATTGTTACTGATAACAAGTTTTATGAAACAGGACCCGGGTGTATAGAGTCCTTTAAACCTAGCAGAAGCAGAGTCTGCACTGATCAGATCCATCGGAAATGCAACTCCCCCCTCTCCTCCACCCTAAAAATAATGTTAAAGACATTGGAAAAGGACATTTGTAGGTATGAATACAGTATTTTTCACTAAGGGCATTCCGCAAATGCTTCTCTAAATAACGCAATTCAAGAGGCAAGTTTTCATACTCATCACTAAATATTTTTTTGGCTTGAAATTTTAATGAATTTTCATCCAAACAGTTTCAGATACATTTATGTAGTATCCTATCACTTTCATACATTTACTAAAAAGATGATACATAGAAACAGATTAAAGCTTGTATTGTAATATTTAGGAATGTTACACATTTCACAAATAATATAAATATATGTGTGGTCTCACAGATACTGAAGATGGAATGGAAACTGAAAGAAGGGCTTCTCTTTAATCACCAAAAGCATCTCTCGTGCCATTTTCTACAAAATGATTGCTATATTATTTTTTTTTTTGCACTGTAGCAAAAACTTGAAACTAATTATTAGTAATTGCCTGTGTTGTTCAGACTATAGAAAGTTGTCCATGATTGTTATAAAGAAACATATTAAAGAATCATCGTATAGAGACAGGAGTGTACAGACTAGACCACAACATTGTATATTAAAGAAACTGGTTTAAGAGAAGTGAGCTGACACCATATGTTTTGTATGAGGTTATGTGATGAACAGTGATAGAGGGTACAAAATTACAGCTGATGGGTCACATAAGGGTGTACACACAATAAGCCCCTTCCAGTTATACGATTCTCGTCCCAGACTACAAGGGGATGGAGATTCTTTATCCGGTTTTGATCGAAATGATGCTCATACATGCGTTTCGATATAAGATGTTTCAAACAGACGATTGGTACTACAAAACTTAAAGATAACATTTAACAAATTCATAGTGACGAAGCCTTTCGACCTGCACTCATTGGGTCACAACGCAGGAATGAGAGAATACAAGAAAATACAAAAGTCAAGGAAGGGTGTATGTGTACAGCGACCTTGGATATGATCCGGGCACGCTAAAATAATCGAAGAGCTTGTACAAACTCCTTTTGTCGGCACAATAGCGGATCTCTCGACTGAATGAACAACGCTTCTAAAAAGCGAAGATGTTGAAAGCTGCGTGCTCGGGCAACAATAGTGAACTGAGCCGGGTTATACGCCTTGGAACAAGCCGGACTATTCAGCAAGTGCTGACCAATAGCAGAGTCGCTGTGACTGCGGCATTGAACATTAGCGACGCTAGCAGCGGGTTTGCAATTACGCTTCGGCTGTGCTCGGCTACCAGCTGATGTCTGTCGTACCACGGAGGGTACGTGCTGTTTAATGCGGTCCGCTAGACGCTGAGATGTACGGCCAACGTAGACGGCTTCACACCGACAATGATACTGATAAACGACATTGCTCATTTGGGGGGAAGGCAGTACATCCTTGCGAACTGTGAGTAGCATTAAACAGCATGTACCCTCTGTGGTACGACAGACATCAGCTGGTAGCCGAGCACAGCCGAAGCGTAATTGCAAACCCGCTGCTAGCGTCGCTAATGTTCAATGCCGCAGTCACAGCGACTCTGCTATTGGTCAGCACTTGCTGAATAGTCCGGCTTGTTCCAAGGCGTATAACCCGGCTCAGTTCACTATTGTTGCCCGAGCACGCAGCTTTCAACATCTTCGCTTCTTAGAAGTGTTGTTCATTCAGTCGAGAGATCCGCTATTGTGCCGACAAAAGGAGTTTGTACAAGCTCTTCGATTATTTTAGCGTGCCCGGATCATATCCGGGTCGCTGTACACACCCTTCCTTGCCTTTTGTATTTTCTTGTATTCTCTCATTCCTGCGTTGTGACCCGATGAGTGCAGGTCGAAAAGCTTCGTCACTCTGAATTTGTTAAATGTTATCTATAAGATGTTTTGTTATACGACATTCAAACTATAGAAAATTAACTACTTATCATACATGTAGACATACGGTTTTTGTATAGCTTTACGAGGAAATTGTAGGTAGTCTGAATGTGGGGTAGATATAGGCAGTAGCATTTCTGTCTGCCTTTTCGGTATTAAACTGTCAATAGTGAATATGTATTGAGTTGAGATTGATCACCAGACTGGAGGAACATTTTAGAGGAAGCAAAGTGTTTGGTCCTTGCATTATGTGCCTCCACAGAAATGTGGCTGATAACAAGTGGATGGAGGGGGGGGGGGGGGGGGGGGGAATAGGAGAGGCAGGAGAAATATCATTGAACATGGATTTGACAAAAATCTTAGCTTTTCTATCATGCATCTATATATACATGAAGCCTTTATCGAAGCCTTTATCAAAGCCTTTATCAAAGCCTTTATCGAGTACATTCATGTTACAACAAGAAAGGGAGGGAAATGAGAAAATATCAAGATGGAGCAATAAAATAAGCTCTGTTTGGTCTGTGCATATAATAATGCGCCTCTACATAAATGTGGCTCATAATATTAGAAGGGGGGGGGGGAAGAGAGAATGGAGATAGAGAGTGAATAGTAAATAAAAACAAGGATGTGAGACCTGAAAAAGATTTTGAGATGCTTTTTATTTATGCAACTACATGTACAATGAGGAAGGATGGGGAAATAAAGGATGAGGAGTCCGAGAGAAGTAAGGCAAGAGAGAGAAACCGGCAGAATGCCGGAGGATACTTTGGATTCAGCAGCGTTCCACTGCCGTCGCGTCACATTCTTGTGTGCGCTCTAGCGGTCACATTTCTCAACGGATTTCTTTCAAACTTTGTATGGAGGTGTATCTTGGGAAAATCTGGATACCTATAATTTCTGGTGATGCTGCCCCCAGTGTTCCATCTTTTATAGGGTAAAAGGCCATATTTTGGGGGATAGATTGTGTGTGCTCTAGCAGTTACGTTTCTCAACGGATTTTGTTCAAATTTTGCATGAAGGTGTCTCTTGGTATAATCCAGAAACCTATCGGCCCGAATTCACAAAGGAGGTTTAAACCATGGGTAAGGTTTAAACCTCTGTAGGCGTAATAAAATAAGCGTAAATAAGCGTAAATAAGCGCGCATTGCCCATGCGCGCGCTCAAAGAAGATACATGATTGGATCGGATTCAGTGCGCACGTACGCTTAAAAAACCCAGTTTAAACCAAACCTCCTTTGTGAATTCAGGCCATAGATTTTGGTGATGCTGCCTCCAGTGTTCCATCTTTTATAGGGTCAAAGGTCATATTTTGATGTCTTGTGTGCACACTTTTGTGCGCTCTGGCGGTCACATTTCGCGCAGCTTTCGTTCAAATATTGCATGAAGGTGTCTCTTGGTGTAATCAAAACACCTATAGTTTTTGGTGATGTTGCCACCAGTGTCCCGTCTTTTATAGGGTCAAAGGTCATACTTTGGAGAATGGCGTGCGTGCACTCTGTAGGCCATATTTCTTGATGGATTTCTTTCAAATTTTGTATGAAGATGTATATTGGTATAATCTACACATCTTTAATTTTTTGGTGATGCTGCCCTCATTGTTCTGTCCTTTATACATGTAGGGTCAAAGGTCATTTGTCCATTTCTTGCAGTCTGTCTTCTGCATTCCTTAGCGGATTTTGTTCAAATTTTGCATGTACGTGTCTCTTGGTGTAATCTACACATCTTTAGTGTTTGCTGATGCTGCCCCCAGTGTTCCGCTTTTTATAGGGTCAAATATCATATTTTGGTTGCATGCATTCTGGAGGATACATTTGGTGACTGAATTCTTTCAGATTTTGTATGGAGGTCCATCATAGACTACTCTCGACCACTACAGTTTTTGGTGATGCTGCCCCCAGTGTTCTGTCTTTCATAGGGTCAAAGGTCATATTTTAGTGGATATCTTGTGTGCGCTCTGAGGTCACATTTCTTGACAGATTTCTTTCGAATTTTCTATAGAGATGCATTATATTCTAATCTACACACATTGTTTGGTTGATGCTGCTCCTAGTGTTGACAATAGTCTGGGCCACTGGTGGCAATCTCTACGCCATCCTTTTGTTTGAGGGAGGGGAGGGGGGGGGGGGTCTTTGTCCCTCCTTCGAATCGCTGCCAGTGCCGGGGGATATATTCGCATTGCGCGGCAATGGACATTTCTAGTTGATATCGAATTCGAATGCTCCAACCATGACCAGAAAACAACCGCGAAAGGTATATGACGGATATGAAGCACGACAGCTATACCATAATCTCTATGTTGCTGACAATGTCAGCAAAAATGGAGACTTTGACGGGGAACCTATCCACATAAGTTCCGAGTCGGAGACCGAATCAGACAGTGATTGGGAAGAGAGTGACATCCCTCAGGCTCAGCCTGCTCCAGCCCGGGTCCCTGCCCCTCTTGCAAGCGATGATCTCATATCTTATATCCACCCCCCCCCCCCTCTTCCAAAAAAAACAAACTTTTCTTCACAAACCGAACATTATATCTTGACAAACTGATATTAGAATGAAAGGGGGAAAAACCCTGTGTAATAAGTGAAATATATGTATGCATATATATGTATATCTACTCTCCAAAAACATAACTTGGAATGTGTACATTATGTTTTGTGTAGAAATTAATTGTGTAGGATGAAGCTAAGGTATGATAAAATGGTGATAAACATCCATGAAGGGTAAAGTCTGACTTTGCCTTTTTTGGGTGGCCAGACAAGGGGGGAATGGGGGAATGGGTGGCACGGTAGGGGTTAAAGATAGAGAAAGTATATGGGTAGTGAGATGGAGGAGAATGGGGAAGAAAGGAGAATGTTGTCAAAAAAGAGAATATTTTATTAAAAATAAAGACGCAGGAAGAGTGTGAACAGGAAATTGAGAGCCTAATACAGATATTGTTGGAGACATTGAATGTGGAATCAATTTTTATTTGGAGACGGTCGACTGTCTTATCGGAACACATTGTCAAAACATGCAGAAACATTCAAAACAGGTAATGCAATTAGATCCAGTACAGAGTCGGGAGAAAAACAAACTATGCTTTACTCCCGAGAGGACATACGCATGTAGCAACTGAATTTGAAATTCATGATCATGGATAGCTTTAGAGGGAAAGAGTTCTCCTGCTCGAATCCAATTTGATAGTTTGGACAGTAGCATGCCTAAATGCCATGGCTATACTACCAAAGTGCTTAAACCGTGAATGTAATAAAGCAAGTTTTAAAAAAGCAGCAACAACTAAAATAAAGTAAAAGGTTGCCGTGAATTATTTAGTTTGTATGTACATTGTAAGAGCTCAATATAAGTCACTTAAGCTGTTTATAATGAGAAAAGAGGAAATCTTGCTTTTTTTTATTTGAAAGAAAAAATATTTGAGAGCTCCTATGAATAATTTTTATTTTGCTGTTAAAAGTCTGTCATTTTTACTCATGATTACTTTATAGCTAGAAGAAATACAAAGAATGTTGTACATCAATTGACTTGTATCTCTAAATGGTTATGACCAATATTATACCAAGTGCTGAGAATGATAGCACGGAGTCATACCAGAAAATTGTTGTATATTTACTTATATCTGTAATTGGCTATGAGCAGTATTATATGTATATCAAGCGCTGAGGAGTGAGGATGATAGTAGGTTTTGAGTGTACCGAACTGAGCAATGTAGTCATCTTTCGTAGTTTGAAAATGATGACTTTATAACTCGAAAAATACAGATAATGTTGTACTGGGTAAATTGACTTGTATTCTTGTGTGGCCTATGAGCAGTATTATACCAAGTATTGGGGATGATAGAACAGGGATGAATCCAAGATTTGGTAAGAGGGGGAACAATAGTCCAGAATTTCTCCGATAAGCAAAAAAATAAAAATGGTCATCAGATTTTTGTGGTGCCTTTTTAACCACAAAACTCTCTGACAAGCAGGAAAAAAGTTATCACCTCCAAAAAAAAAGGGGGGGGGGACAATCTCTGAGTTGTGTACTTAAGGTATATAGCACATGGGTTTCAAAAGGGGGGGGGGGGGCACGGGCCAGACATCCGCCATTGTGAAAGCGGGTTTCGAGCTTGCTCGGTTCACATCAGACTTCCTATATACGGTAAACACCCACCCACCTAAAACCATTCATCTAGAAATAAAGTCCTTGCTTTTGTCAAACATCCACATCATCTATTCCTTCCACACACCAACCAACCTACCACACTCTACTAGCCATCACAGGATGCACCGCAGTCAGACAGCTGTTGCCGTGGTAACCTGGTCCAATCCTTAGACATTGTCTGATTAGCATAGAAATGGATTGAATGTATTGCCCAAGGCCCCCGTCTTGCAGATTGCATTTTTACTTCGGCAACGCTGTGTTTTCAGGTCATCTTGCTTTCCTTTGACAAGTGGTTTCCCCTTGTTTATACTTTAGATAATTAGACGATGACATTCTTGTTGCAGAAATTCTCATTTGTTTTGTTTCCTCATGTAAATGCATAATTTAATATGGTGCTGCATCCACATACGGTAGATGTATGCTGCATGTGGATTAGTATAATGGTGATGAAATTACTACAACTATGACTGTATCCATTGTGAAATGCCAGTCCTTGAGAGTGTATAATTTGTTAGTTGTAGCATGATTGCACAAAAACAATTTGATGTGCAAATGAAATTTACTGTACATTAAATATTATCAAAAACAAGAAGATATCTGATAAATCAATGAGATTTGAGTTGTATTGCAATGATTTTCAATGGTTGAAGCAATCAGAAAATCACTGAATGCATTAGTCAGGCCATACTAAAATAGCAATCAGGAAAATAAAGTAATAGGGAAAACACAACAGTAGAAATATGTTTTTGAAGGACAGACCGTATGCTTAGAGCTTAGAAGGGAGTAAAGAAATAGCACTTTGCATAAAGTTAACAATGTTCTGGTTCTTTATAGCAGAAAGGATGTAGAGATGCATCCTTGTATCAAAATTTCTCTTTATCTTTTTATTATTAGTAGATGTATTTTGATTAGTGTTACTCTTTATCATACCTCTATGTTCAGTTATAACTCTATCCAGCTGAGTCATTTTTAGCACTTTTGTTACCCCAAAATGTAGGTGGTTCTATCCAAGCTACATTTGTTATGTTTCACTCAAATTCTCCAATCTATTATGTAGGCCTACATGATACACATGTATGTATACCTGTATTTTGTAATACTCCATACACCTTGTTCCCTTATCTCTAGCTGATATCATTTTCTTCTTTTTGTACAGTACACTGTGATGGTATTTGTGGTATTCATCGCTCTGTTTGCTTGTGGAATTGCTGGATTTATATTTGAAAAAGGAGTAAGTATAACAACATTGTAATTTACAATTACGTGTAGTTGAATGAAGGCAGAGGCCTACAATTTATGTATTTACGAAGAGTTTTGTTCATCAAATTTTACAATGTCAACCTGTTGACTTCTGAATTCTTTTATTCCCATAGACAAAAGGAATATACATGGCATCAAAGCCTTACAGTGTTTGTGATAGCTGGAATTTATATTAGCTGTTAATCAGCAATTTTATATTTGCCTATATATTTTTACACAATATCATGTAAATAGAAAAAAATATATTAAAACTGGATGCCCAGTAAAGAGATTTCCTTACCTCGGGGCCCTGTTTCATTAAACTTGTTATTGATAACAACTGCCTCATTTCTATGACAAATTTGCTCTCAGCCAATCAGATTCAAGGATTTCAGTAGCTTATAACAATTATTGTAACTTGTTATTGATAACAAATTTTATGAAGGGAGGTCCAGTATTCAAGCAAGCAGTATGCAGTTTTACATAAATTGCTTGTTCCACATACTTTTGTTCATTGTGCTTGTCTATCAAGCTGAACTCAAATGTTTTCCTTGTCTTCATTGTCTAGCTTACATCAAGTTTCAAGAGCGGACTTTCAACTCACATCGCTGAATACGGATCAAATACAGATGGACTGGACAAATATGTGGATAATCTTCAAGAGACTGTAAGTTAATCTTTGAGCTTTAAATAGAAAGTTTTCCACATAAGATTCTTGAGTGTCTTCAAAGTCAGAGTCGATTAGGAATAGTGAACTGAAGCCATAACTTTGTTAATATCAATATTTTGATTCTTGGACATTCAGAGTACATGTAATTCACCTGACACATGTGCAGTCAGTGTGTACAAATAACACATAAAGTCAAACTGGCTGTAGTGACACATTTTAGTGAAATAATACATATTTTGTTTCTCTTTATAATAGATCAGTGTTCATCTTTGAAACATGTATGAAAGAGAACCCGTTTGTAAAATCCTTTTTTTTTTGTTTCCCATGTGTGAACTTTAAGCAAGTTGGATAGTACATGTATGTATATGTGCGTAGACCCTTTCATACGCCATTAAACATACAGCAGCCACTAGATAAAAGAATGGTCACTCATTCATGTGATGAGGGATACTCGCTTTTGAAAGCACTCATTCCAAATTGAATGCTGTGAATGCAATGAGGGATTGTCAGGGCAAGTGCAAGGTTTTTTGTCCCATACTTTACCCCTGCATTAGAGATTTTTAGTATATCAGGGCCCCGTTTCATAAAACTTATTATCAATAACAACTACCTAATTTCTATGACAAATTTGCTCGCAGCCAATCAGATTCAAGGATTTCAGTAGCTTATAACAATTATTCTAACTTGTTAATGATATTAAGTTTCATGAAACGGGTCCCAGATCATTGTATTAACCCATTGCCCATGGGAACCAAGTACTCCCTGTATTAAGCCTATGGGAATGAGAGAATTCAGTAGTGAACGGGTTAAGTGGATAACCCTACTGGAGCTTGGATCTCATAACACTATTTATATAAGCCATTATTGTGCATGTCATTTTATGATAGGCTTAACTTAATCATTTTAGTGGACTTTATTTATTCAACTTTAGTCATTTAAAGAAGTCATTTACTATTAGACTTCATTCCTTTAAATATTGGGCTTTACTGTGCATACCTTTTAATTCCTTAAGCTTCTTGTTCTCTACTCCTTTTACTCTACTATTATGCTGTACAAACTACTCAGACTGCACCCAGGGAACAACCTGCTCAAAGGATCACACAGATAGTGTCCCTGAAAAAACAATTTTGTCTTAATATGAAGTCGATTTTCGGAAGTTAACTTCAGATATATCCCTAGTTCTATATTATCCATTGCTGTGCGTGTCTTTTGATTCCTTGTTCTTCTTACTCCGTGAAGCTGTTCTGCTGTGGGGGTACAAACTACTCAGACTGGACCCAGGGAACTACCTGGTCAGAAGATCACACAGATAGTGTCTGTAAAAGTGACATTGACTTTGTTAAATCTACGGGCTATTTAGCCACCCAATAAATTACCAGGAACAAATTCAGTATAATTGGTATGTCTTTATTATAATTACATAAAATACTTCTGGAAGTTACATAATTCGAAAGTATATACTTAATGAGTTTCTCAATGAAATAAAATATAATTAAGGAAACATCCGACAGTTCATTACAGTTCAAAGTCTATCAATGGATGAATTGAAGAAAACGTATTACATAACATGATGCTGGGAAAGATGGTCTGTCGAAGGACGACTAACTAAAGGAAATATGTCGCGACGACACCCGGTGTAGACTACCAGTGTCCAGACGTGAAGAAATGGGAAGGAAGACCTCTCGGTGAGAAATGAGCTGTCTAAACCGTAACCCTGAAGATATGTCTCTGTCTAGACCCGAAGTAACCCGAAGTCGCTTGAAGGGACGTGATCATGATGGTGAACAGGACCGTGAAGAAGTGATAACCATGAATATGGCCCTGCCCAGTTCCATGACATCGACGATACTGACAACGAAGGGGACGACCATGGGGACGACCCTGGAGTAACCGCCGTCTAAAGAGAATGACCATTCCAAAACTATATGGCCTACCATATACACTTCAAATTCAAATGTATTAAACTGATACTTATAATTTCCTTCTATTTCAAATGTCTTTCATTAAAATTACCCTATAATAATCAGCAATAGTGATTATATCTATGTCAGCACTTCAACCTGTGCTGTGAGCCATTATCTACTATACTGACTTTAATATAGCTGCAAATAATCTAATATGATCAGTACATTAAACTGCCTGTTATAATTCAATGACATTGAATAATTAATATGACATTACAAATGGAAAGTGATTGAAAATACTTGTAGGAAAACTAATACAAATGTCATTTGGTATTGGAAGGGTGATATAAAATAATTATCACTTATGCAAAAGAACTTACAATTCGGCCTTGAGGAGAGAGAACCTCAACCTGGCACTGAAACGGCTGCTGCTGGCTGCCCCTATAGTGCTGGCTGCTAACAGTAAAGCTGCGGCGGCTGCTGGCCGCGCCTACTCATGCCGGCTGTAAAACTTGCTGCAGAGAGAACCCTCAATATGGTCCTACTCGTCTGGCAACTAAATGAAGACTGCCCTGAGCCTTGCTACCTTGCTTACACACCCAGTGAAAGTATTCCAAAATGGTACAAAGTACAATAGAGACACAACAGCTGTCCATAAAGACTATACACATTCCAAACCTATAGATTGCCTGGCTAGGCTATTAGGAAATAATACAGGTTGTTTGCTTGCCTGGTTATACTAAACAAAGGCTACAACTATGCTCACTCTGCACATCAAAGAAAGCAATCTGAGGATGACTTCAGTCCATCAGGTTGTCTATTAATAAAACCCCTACTGTATTATGTACTAATTTTCCACACCTGGGATAAAATTCACACAGTGTCCCTGAAAAAAAAAAAAAAAAAAAAAGTTTTGGCTTCACAGGAAGCCAATTTCAGACAATTCAACAAAAGATACAACTTTAGTTTTTATATTAATCCTTACTTTGCATGCCGTCAACACCTTGTCCTTTTCTTATTCATGAAGCTGTTCTGCTGCGGAGGTACAAACTACTCCGACTGGTCCCAGGGAACTTCCTGGTCAGAGGGTCATACAGACACAGTACCCGTAAGCTGCTGTAATAAGACCGTCGATGCCCAGATCTGTGACGATGCTACCGACAAGGATGGCGTTCAGATTAGCAGTAATGGAACTCTATATATATTTGATGAGGTAGGTTGTTTGGTTTGATATGGTACATGTATATACATGTAGGTGCTCTGACATACATGTACAGCCATGGAAAAAATTATTAGACCAAGCATGGTTACTGATAGTGTTATTTTTGTGGTAAGAAGGAAATAAAATTCCATAAAGCAAGGTATAATTGCTGGAATTTGGTATTCATTCAATGAAATACAAAGACAAATCATTTTTATAATTTTGTATGCATATTATGGTACCCTTATTATAGAAGCTTGGTCTAATAATTTTTTCCAGGGCTGTATGCTCCAGCGACAATTGGTCCGAGCTTTATTTTGTCAGAGATAATAGGGATTAGGGTTAGGGTTGAAATTGGGTCTTAGATATAAACGGAATCTTGAGTTCTGGGAAAGGTAAAAAATAATTTGTGACCTTTCTCATTCTTTTTATGTTAGTTTGGAAGATTATCATAGTAGATATGTCCCCTGAAAAGGATTGCTCTTCAAATGCTCTCATATTTAAAATATGACAAGAAATGGCTGAAATGTTCGGGCCGAACATTTGTGTGTGGTCCATATACACATTTCTGTGTGAAGTGCATGTGACTCTCAGCAGGATTGAGTCATTTCTTATCATTTTGGTGATTCCAAAACCTTACAGCATACACCGATTCTTATGTGCTATATTATCAATCTTTTCCCAATTGCTTTAAGACAGTTACTTTCACAATTCAATCTGATGACCAGAACTCACCGTCATCTTGAAGTGTTAGGGTAGGTAGTGTATAGTGTTTGGTCCAGGGTTGAAGTTTAGAATTTGGTTAGTGTGGAAAATGGCCGCAGAGCAATTTTCACCGGAGCATGTGTCGTACAACTATCTAGTGTGAATCACAATTAAAGAAATCTAGAATAAACCCTAATATTGTTGTAATCAGTACCTATTGATTTAGTTAAAGATACTCATTTTTTAAATTTTATCCCTTTTATTAATAAAATCTGGCTGTGGTTAACTGAACAGCAGTATTTTTCCTGATTCATGTCAAATTTGCCTCTGTCCATGTTTTGGATGAAATGGATATTAATCCCAGACTTGGGCAAAGGTAATTTTGACATGTTTTTGATAAATGGTGAGACTTAGTCATCCATGTTTGCATATATGGATGTGCAATCTGTTAAACGAAAGAAGATATAATCAACTACCATTCTATTACAATATATTGCAGCAATTTTTCTTGGAGTTTTATGATATATTAGGACTTGAATATGGGTTTCCTTTTTTCTGACTATTGCTGTATAGCTATCATGGCAAATTGAGTTTTTTATGATAATCATTTATATTTGAAAATGTCAGAATTTACGTAACTTGGGGATATTTAAATCACTGCAAAATTTGTGTGCACATTTGGTACAGTGCAGATCTATGGAATTCTGGTAGGAAATTAAGCAACAAATAGGGAAATAAAGATTTTATTTCAAAATGTCAAAATTTACATAACTTGCATGCGTAGGGGGTTGATCAAATCACTGCAAAATCTACGTGCATATTTCGTAGAGTACAGATGTAATTTGTTAGATGCTGGTATGTAAATCTTGTAGGAAATTAAGCAACAAGTTGGTAAATACAAATTTTATTTCAAAATGTCAAAATTTACATAACTTGTATGCGTAGGGAGATGTACAAATCACTCCAAAATTTGCATATTTGGTACAGTACAGATGTAATTTGTTAGAAGTGGAAATGTAGGAAGTTAAGCAACAAGCTGGTAAATACAAATTTTGTTTCAAAATGTCAAGTTTTATATAACTCGCAAGTGTAGAGAAATGTGAAAATCACTACAGAATTTGCCTGCATATTTGGTACACTACAGGACGTGTATTTGTTTATAGATGGAAATCTTGAAGGAACAACTACATGTGTATGTCAAAAAAGTCAAAATTTACATGGTGTGTATAGTTATTGCAGTACAGAATGTAATTGGTTAGATGGAAATCTTGTAGGAAATGAAGCAACATCCACATGTGTAGATAAATGAAGGCACTGTGGAAGAGTGGTTTATTCTTGTGATGTTACAACAGGAAGGTTAGAGGTTCATATCTTTGCTTATACCTCAGTCACACCTTAATGCCGACTCCAAACTGACAACAGAATTTAGGCCAGGGTAATGTAACTTTGTGTTCGGTCTGAATGTCAGTCTTGTGTCAGTCCTGGGCCCAGTTTAATAAAACTTGTTATCGATAACAAGTTACAATAATTGTTACAAGCTACTGAAATCCTTGAATCTGATTGGCTAAGAGCAAATTTGTCATAGGAATGGGGCAGTTTTTATTGATAACTAGTTTTATGAAACAGGGCCCTGTTGGTGTGACTGGGGTATTATGTTGTATAATAGGACATGATATTGATGTCGCCTGTGGAAAGATCCAACAGACCATTCACCAAAACAAATATATTGTAAAAGAAGCCAGGAACCTTGGTAAAACTGCATGCTTTGAGTTAACTTTAAAAAAAGAATCATTGTGCTATCTACCCTTTTTTCTTATTGTTTCTGCAGGGTTGTTCAGCTAAAGTATCGTCATTCCTTAGCAGTAAGATGGGAATCATCGCTGGTAGTGCTCTAGCCTTCGGAGCATTCCAGGTGAGGACTTATTTTTTTTCAGACCGACAGACTGACAGATTGACAGACGGAAATTGATAGACAAACTACTATATGGAGATGGCAGCCGAGTACACAGATGTCGACTGAGAAGACAGACTTTCAAATAGGCAGATAGGTTTATAGGCAAACAGACAGACATAAAGGCTGAATATTACGATGTATACAGACCTATAGACAGACAGACAGACTGATTGATTGAAAGTCAGACAAGCACATAGAGGTACAGACAGACGACACAATCTGATTGATTGCAGTTTGAATAGGACACAGATCACCAAATTTAATCAACAAGAAAAGTTGTTCTTATCCACGATGACAAATTTTCTGTTAACGAATTATATGGCAAGTATTACCGGTATTTATTGGTATTCATGGCCAGCTGGCAAACTTGATAATCTGATATGAATACATTGTAGATGTATGATTACATTGTATCATTGTATTAGGTACTAAAAATAAATGTCTTATCAGGACACATCTGTAATATTTACTTAGACCGTGCATAATTTTCTACTTAAAATTGCCAGTGTTGGGTAAAATGAGTAGAAGTCAAAGGTTATTAGGGGTAGGGCTGGAGGAATGTTACATGTAGAAGGCTTGTATATGTACCTGTATTTGATGGCAGCAGTTAAGATTTTTTCATATATTAATCTAATTTTGGCTTTTCTCCTCATTTTCTCCTCCAGTTAATTGGAATTGTACTATCATGCTGCCTTGCCAAAATGATCAATGCCAACAAGTATGAGATGATGTGAGGACATCGACGACACAACTGATGCAATTTCTTAGAAATTTAAAGATCTAAAATACTGCAGTATCTTTACTATTGACTTTGTATACAGGCATCTCACATCCGTGTCGCTGCCATTATTGTATTTGTTAAGAATTTGATGTCAAAGGCCGGTATTCATAAAAAGTGTACTAACTTTAGTCCAGGTTTAAACCCGGACTAAGTGGGTAGATTTAGTCCTCTGATATATGGAGTGCTAAGTGTCAATCTCATAATTTCTTGAAAATTACATAAATTCTGTAATTAAAGGAACAAACAAAATCATGTCATTATAGATGTAAATTCAATTTTTCATTTTCCTAATTTTATGACTGGATCATATCGTTATTCATTTTGGTACAGAATTATTTTGCGCTGAATAAAGATCCACACTTAGCACCCCATAGATCAGTGGACTATAAAGTTAAGCCTGGTTTAACTTTGTTCGCCGATGATTACGATTTTCGTCAAAATGTACTGACAGGTGTATGAAAAAAGAATGAAAAGTCGGTTCAAAATAATCTCAAGACATATGGTATTAGGGTAATAATGAATGTAGTTGGGGAAAATGGTTTATTTAATCTCATGAAGTCAATCAGGTTTTCGGAGGGTTTACCAAATAGCTGTATTTGATCTGTGACAATCGATGGTATAATAGGGCCACATACTTAAGGTCATAGTCAGGGTTTTTTAACTACCAAATGTGCAATTGTACAGATTGAACTCCATAGAGGAAAAGCTCACACCCTGTTTTAAATCAGAAACAATTTTGTCAGGCTTCTCTGTTATTTCTTCAAAGCATTTCTTACCCACAAAGAAACATAGAAAGAAATATCTGATAATTAACAGTTTTGAATAAAAAAAATATATTGTTCACAGGCCAGGAGAGCCATAACTGTTATTCATTCATGTTTTGTTCTATTTTCAAAAAGTTTCTGTACACGTATATCGATAACCAATTATCTGGTGGATTACTTTTATTTACTCACTTTTATTTTTTGCAATCGTTCATTGTCTATAGTCATGAGATTTTTATTTTCGAAAAGAATCTGCATTATCGGAAGGTATGATGCAAGTTATATTGCTAGGTTTTAAAAGCTGCACATGTATGTCTGTTTATCTGTTTGCTTATATATACAGCCAAACATGTCATCTGTACATTGCTGTTGTTTTTAGGTGCTTGCAATATGTGCAACGCAGGGTATCATGGAGTTGGTGAGGCATGTGCATATTTATAGATGACTGAAGGTCTTTTTAGTTTGTTATATAGAATTGCTAGTATTTATTTCAAGAAAGGCTGACATAGGATAGCCGTAATAGACCGTTCAAAATCTATCATACTTCATGCATATTATTGTTTATCATGACATACAGAATTCTTGAGTAGCTTGACTGTATTCATTTTTATGCTTTATCCAATACTCGTTAGAAAGCACTGCTTTGGTCATTAAAGTGCATCACCATTGGATTTGAAAATTAGTTTATGTACTTTTTAATCTAAAATTGAGATTTGGGTCACTAGGAAGTCATTTTTTCTTATGGGAGGACTGTTCTCATGTTAGCCCTAATGTCCCTCTAGCTATTACATGCACACAAGAAGTGGCATTAAATGTTTCAGAACTAAAAGGGCGATAAAGATAAATCATTTTGTAAAGTTTTAGCCTTTCTTTGGTTTTCCAATAATAGCACTTCCCAGTATGCAGTCAATTTTTTACTTGAGGTACTCTTTTTTTTTTTAATAGCAAATTTGGTTATTTGGAGTTGAGACCTTGTGTTCTTATGAATTCAAGCTGAATTCGGAGGGCACTGTATATTTAGACCTGTATAACAGCCTCCACTTTCACCCCCCGCCCCCAACTCACACACCAATTTCCTTTGCCGGTAATAGAAGGCTATTAAGACTTCAACGCATTTTATGAAATAGTTGTAAACAAAGACATCAATCTTAATACATGTCACCCTTTCTGATATTGTCTTTGGGGAGCTATAAGGGCATTAACTTCCATACTTTTACTATGAGATAATGCCTTTCTGGCACTTAGAGGATGATATCCAACATGGTAGTATTCTTTTTTCTTGCATTTCAATTCTGAAAGGAACCACTTTTCATAGTGTGCATGTAGAATTTAATTTCATTTTTACCTTAATAAAGGCCTCAATTTTCATATCATATTGTCTTGAATTATGATTTCTTTGGGAGGATAGGGATCAAGTGCTGATGATGTCCTATTTAAGGTAAATTTTAAATAAAGTCACTTGGAATTGACTGTTGTCATTTGTTAACATATATGTTAATAGCAAATGCTCATCAGATGGTACTGCCTTGGTCGCTAAAGTGCATCACCGTTAGTTTTGAAAATGATTCTCTGTTCTTTTTGATTGAGTTTTGGGTCTTAAGGAATTAATTTTTGTGTCATTTTTCAACATATCAATAGCATTTTTATTATCAAGAGCTTGCCAGATGACACTGCCTAGGTCAAATAAGTGTAGTTTATGAAAAATCGTAAGTAAAATATTATCCAACACTGATTTGTGAATGCCCTATCTTTATCACATTTTAAAGTTGCTGCCACTAAGTATGTAATATTTGTATTCTGTGTTGCTGCTATTAAGTGGTCCCATTGTTGTTTTTCACAATAGACCGTCATTGCTTTTAAGATATTCATGATATTTCTTCTATCCAAACAATATTGATGCTGTTATGAAGTGGCTTTTTAGAATTTACATTATATACTTGTCACTGAGTAATATGCCTAATCTCATTTTTAAAATGTATGAAATATGAAGGTTGATTTTATGAATCATATGAAAATATTTGCCAATTTTTTCAATTTTGCCTCTCTCTCATTTTTTTTAGCCTGTACTGGTTATTTTCATGTTAAATTTGTCTGTACTTAAGGAATGTTGTGGTTATTTACTTGTCCTTCAATAATTTGCATTTGAATTGAAATGATAATTGAAAAGTATTTTTAATATTCACATGTTATTTACTTCTTTCCTCTTTCTCTCTCTCTCCTCTCTTTTCTTTCTATAAGCCCTCTTTCTGCCTTAAATTCCACTTTTTGCACCTTCTATTTTTCCCAGTTCGAACACTTATTTCCAATTTAATTTCAAAGAGAATTTCAGTACAAATTTTAGTTTCATTTCATATTTTGAAAAGTGACAAAATGATGTTTTGAATCTTGTAGAGTGGGAATATGCAGAACATATGCAGGGAGTTTTTCATCAACTAAAATCAATTCTATATCCTTAAAATTGATATGGGCACTTAAAATTGATCGGATCGATTTTAAGATCAATTTTAATGTGTCATGAAACACCCCCAGATAATATACTACCTAGAACACTACAAGTATCATATGCAATTTGTAAAAGAAGAAGATTACATATGTTGCAAGGGGTTATAAATTTATGCAAAGAATCCACAATTGAAGAAAAAGAAGGAGTATTGTTTGTATTTTCCTCCTGTACTTTTAAGAAGGAAAGTAATAAAATTGTGAGCATGAGCTGAGTCGATAGAAGACAGTTATCTCAATTTGGCCAAAAGTAAAGTATAGAATCAGAGACTGAAAAATGGTTTGTTCAATCAGGTAGATGGGAGTTTTCTACATGTAAGGATATATGTGCATCTTTTTCTGTAAATGCCATTATATATGAGAAAAGGCTTTTTATTTTGGTATGAGGAGAAATGTTTTGTCTCGATGTAATGCAACTTCACTGGCAGCATTTCATGAAAAGATAGATATGTTCATTTCAAATCTCTACAAAACATATTTTTAAGATGTATGAAATATGAAGGTTGGTTTTATGAAGCATGTGAAAAAATTTGCTCTACAAGTAATTTATCACTGAGTAATATGCCTGAAACTCATTTTCTAATTTTTAAGATGTATGAAATATGAAGATAGATATGTTCATTTCAAATCTCTACAAGTGATTTATAATTCATTGGTTAAAATGGCAGAAGAGGAGAAATTAAAAAGAAATAGAAAAAAGATTAGTATATATACATGTAGAATGAAACAAATATATTAACAATGTTATTAAATGCATGCTATGCACTGAAATGCGCACCGTATTTACTCATAAGGCTGAATGCTTTATACGTCTTTATTGCACGCACTCAAAATCATCTATATATATATATAAAAATTGTATAAAAAATTATCATCAAAAACATTATGTAGCCATTAGTTTAGACAAATAACCAAGTTATGTAGATATGGTAAGAGATGTTTTGTGAAATTGTGTACTAAAAGGGATATACATGTATTTCATGTGTTTCTACTGTAGAATAAGATATCCACCAGCTTTTTCAGTATATTTAATGAAAGAAACATATAAATATAAAACTTCTCCATATACGCTATGTGTTCATACAATATTGTTATTTATATGCATTGTTGGTTCAGGTTGAATACTATGTTTCACCGCGCCTAAAATGGTCTATTTGTAATTGATATTATTGATTTCACTTTCTGCGATGACATTCAGTGTATGACTTCAGTGGCTTTAGTATTCTTGTATGCTCTTATTTTTTAAAAGTTTGATCCAAGTACATGAAGCATGAGAATGAAAAATCTATTTACCATATTGGTCAAGAATTCCACAGTTATGACATCTGTGAAGCAACCGTATTTATACGTAATAAAAGAATAATTTGATGAATTTTGAAGAAAAAACCACAGAATTTTGAAAACATCATTTTGAAAACATCATTTTTAATGAATATGTTGCATTGAATTCTCTTTGTAAGATTTATAATGTGGTGTAATCCCATCATTATTTTCAAAATAATTGTGACACTGTAGGATCCACTTAGCAATACTTTGACCCCTGTGTTCATACCCAAATCCCTTAGGAAGCATTCATGATAAGAAATCATGGTGCCTTTATTTAAATACCCTTTAAAACTAATCTCGAGTTCTGGTAGTGGAATTGCACTTCTTTAGAAATAACTGGGTTAAATTTGTTCTGAATGCAATGGGTCTTTGGGACCAGCATTTGATGCATACAATACCAACAACAACAAACAAATAATCACACAAATTAAAATAAATCCTCGTAGCTTGAAATCACATCACTGAAATATTCAAATCGCGTTTGGATGGAACTGCTTGCTTCACATCACTGAAAAATTCAAATCGCGTTTGGATGGAACTGCTTGCTTCACATCACTGAAAAATTAAATTCGCGTTTGGATGGGACTGCTTGCTTAATCTCCAAATATTTTTTCTCATTACAGTGTTAATAAGCATTTTCTAATGAAATAATTTGGCAAATCATCATTCATCTTGAACATTTTATGTACCGGTAAGCTTGATTTGATTTTATAAAAATAAATTTTCCATCATTGCCAGAACTCCAGCTTACCTTTAAAGGCTTTGAGTTATTGGAGAAATGTGTGTTTCACTCGGACAGCATGAAAACATCCCACCATAGGTTTAATCCTCATTGGAGAAATGAGCACCCTTATGAGTGTTAATCCATGTCATTGCAACATTTGTATGTTAATTTCTTGAGAAATGATTCAATTGAACCTTAAATGAACTTTAAAAGCAATAGAGATCCCCCATTCCCCCTTCATGCCTGCATTGAATTATTCGAGAGGAATCACTTATGGCAATGTGTCTTATTTATGATATATTCACCTTTTTCACACAAGGGGTTGTTGAAATTTCTAATGATTTTCCTATCAGCTTTATTATGCCATGTCTGTCAATGTGAAAATAAATGAGCTATTGTGAAAAAAAGAGTATTGTGTTCTATATCATAGTGCATTATGTTGCTTTCAGAGATAATGGTGAAAAATTGAGGGAAAATGAGTGCATACTGGTAATCTTTTGAGATCATTAGCCCATGAAACAGATTAAAGGGGAAGTCCACCCTGTTAGCTTTAATAGTAGTGGAAAAATGAAAGAAATAGATCAAGGGAAAATTTGAGCAAAATCTGACAGTAAATAAAAGTTACAAATTTTTAAAAACGTAATCGATCAAACAGAAATTGGCAACTCTGTGACGGACCTTTCGAGCATCTCTCATTTGCTTTGAATGGACGTTTTCATAAATTTCAATTTTCTATGTTGTTGAAGGATTAGGTTTATTTCACTGTCATGTTTTGCGTAGAAACGTGCATTAATGATGTTTAGGTTGCATGTGTACAGAAATATTTTCCTTAGAGAAAATGGAAATCAATATTTTTTAGTTCAGAGCAAATGCGAGAAGTCCTTTTGAGAAACATCACAGTTGCAAATTTGCTTTTGATCGATCACAACTTTACAAATTCTTAACTTTCTTTTTTTTTTAAATCAGATTTTCCTCAAACATTCAGTCATTGGTTTTACTCATTTTCTACTTCCATTATTAACCATCTTGATTCTTGATATTATGGTGGACTTCCTATTTAAGATCTTGAGGAAAGGATGGGCTTTCCTTAGCTCTGAAAAGGCTAAGGGAAGGGCAAACTTTTCCTCCTTACCTTATTTATCTTGCTAGCTAGGGCATGGAATAAGATTTTCTGTGTTGTAGTAGTATACAAAAAGTTTAGCAAACATATATTCAAAACCGTCCATTCAGAACAAAACGGATGGTACATTAATCTCTGATACTCCAAAAGAATGATAATGCACAGCAAGCAGAACAAAAAAACCCCAGGTTAAATGAAATTAGAAATTAAATTCAAAACAATCATCTATGATGTAACAAGCCTCAATATCCCCCTATTGACTGACAAATTATTGGTGGCATTTAGGCTATTGGTAGCCTGTGATGTTCAAGAGGTGAAATGAAAGAAAGTTTTGCTGGTCAGCCAGAATTTGATTTAATAGGCCTATGTAGTTCTGATTTTGAGCCCTTATAAATTTTTTAATAAAGAATATATCTCACCCCCCAAAAAAAAACACCAAAACGTGAACAAACAGGTGTGATGTTCAATATACCTCTTACATACAGAGAAAATATCTTTACTTTTTGTTATACAATTCTTCAACTTTACAGCGGTTTCCCCTGTCCTCAATTCTTGCCCCAACATAGATTTTGTTGCATTTCATATTTCTTGTCGTCAGAGTTCTAACACCACCCCCTCCCCCATTTTATGCCACATGATATAACATACCTTTCCTAAAATCTTACTAAGATCTGTTACAAAATTACAACAAAATAGGTTGATTCGTTCAATAGCAAAATGTAGTCTGTCTTAAAATATTAAAATATTCCAATATATATATCCAGCCAAAATATGTTTGAATTGATAATTGTATAAACAAATTATGCTGAGTGTCATTATTTTTTTGTTGTGTCAGTAATCCAGAAAATATAAATTACACAATTGAATTACTGTGAGAAATAACAAGGAAACGTATGAAATGGCAAGGAAATAGCAAGGAAACGGATGAAATGAGCCTAACAAAAGGAGTTTTCGGCGCGGCGTGTGATCAATTTTATTTTGAGAACGAAATTTCACTATTATTTCAATCAAGCCATGGTTTCTAAGGATTAGAATCCTTATTTTTCATCTATAATAGCGTACTTCCTTTTATGTGACTACTTAACATTACTATTGACTGGATAGTTGAAATATAAGGTCAAACCTTTGAACTCTCGGTGGAAGTATTACGTACGGTCCCATCCATCTATTTTGGTGTTTGAGATTGTCCGTGCTTGGAGCAAACCTTCCAATCAGTTCCATGCTTCATTTGCCCAGTTCTAATCCCATATTTTGACGATGAACAAATTGTATGAGAGTAATAAATCGAAGGTGAGTCACTAGTCCAGTATTTTTTATAGAGAAACTAAATCTGATTGTTTGCTATATCGAGTATAAAACTAAAAATGAGTGAAATTTAGAAGATAAATGATAAATGATAAATGTAACTCGTAAACACTCATGACACTGACTAAAACTATAAGAATTTTGTCTATTGAAATGAATTGGAATTAAAATCAAGTCAGTTTAACTTTAAGCAATAGGATTCTTTGTATGTATAGGTTAATAGGATTTTTTTACTTCTTAAGCATTGTATACTAGGCTAGTAGTACTACTAGGCATACCCTGTCATTTTCAATTCATTTATGATTTAGAACAGATCTGTAACTAACTTAGTGTAACTGTAAGTAATTGTTTTATCTTGCCTTGGTTTTAAAAAAATAAACCATCTCGGTGTAAATAAAGGCAAAATTGCATGTGATCATTTTATTCCGATCTCCTACTTCCAAACAAGATCACAGTGTTGAAGGAAGGCTACTGCAGGCCCACCAAGTCTGATGGTGATGGAGAACCTTGTTTCCATGCCGATGGGAGCATCACTCTGGTTGAGATTGAAGGACATAAAGTGATCGTTGATACTGGAGGACCATGGGACAAGCAGTACCTTATTGATGGTGAGATGACTTTGAGATTGAAGCAGGGGCAGATCCAGGATCTTGGGAACAATATTCAGAAAATTTTTGGACTAGCCAAAAATAAAGGTCATCAGCTTTTTAAAGGGATCTTTTTACTCGCAGAGTTTTAGACAAGCAAAGAAAAGAAAAAGAAAAAAAGTCATCAGCTTGAAAGTATTTTGTTGTGTATTGAAGGTACGTGTATGCCACTTGGGTATGGACTGGATGTTCCGACCCCCTAAATCCGCCACTGGATGTATTGAAATTATTTTTCTTTTAGTGATTTTGAGATAAGAAATGGCTTGATAGATTGATGGAAAATAATTGACTGGATGAAGTTAAAGCTCATGTACAGTTTTGGTAGTAAAAAGGAAATTGGAAAGAAACATGTTGAATACATACCTGTAGTTTCATATTGCTCTCCTTGTATCAAAAGATATTTGTACGAGATCATTTAGTATTCCATCCATAATTTCTGGTGAATTTTAGTGTAAATCTCTGTAAGAAACACTAGATCGAGGTGACATACTGATCTATGGTAGTTCCTTTCCATCTTGACCGCTCGCATGGAGATAGCATGTACCACTGTGTGAAGTATACACATGATCCTCGTAGGTTTTGCACTCGTATATTAGTGTATAGTGTGTGCTGCCGTTGTTGCGAGTTTTACATCCCCGCATGGCCTGGTATATAAATTGTTTTTTGCATCTCATTTGTTTAATATTCCACTTTAGGAGGTGATATCTTCACAGCATCTTACTATTGCTATTATCTTGCTATTCATCAACAAATATCCAAGAAATCTGACAAAAAGTTTTTGAGGGCTAATTTCCTAAACTGTGCATTACCTTTAATAAGGTCAATAATATTCTAGTAGCAGTACAGCAGAGTAAAGCCAATGAAGAATTTTCCTGATATGTTAATATTTGAGCATTAATTAGTTGAACTTTTTCCTATCACACTATGATATCGGTGATATGTTTCTTCAGTGTACATTGACTACATTGTTACACTGAAAATGTATTTGTGACTTTGTGATCAGAATTTTTGGTTTATTTATCTATAAGATATTTGTTTTATCTAGATCAATCAAATTTTTTCAATTCCATGATTGAAACTGTTTTATAAAAACTACAATGAAACTTTTATTTTGCTTATTCTTTTGTTTAAATGATATTCATTTGTTCTTAGAGGTACAATGAACCCTAAAAAAAAAACTACTCAAGGGAGAAAAGAAAATTCAATGTACACATTTCAAGGAGAAACACTTTCAATTGGGAATGGAAATAGTAGTCTTTCTTTACAGGTGGTCACTAAAGCAGGTTTGACTGTACTTTAATGCCTATTTCTCATTTTCTCCATAGCTTTTAGAGAGCTTGGAGTGGGTTTGGATGAGGTAGACTATGTGATTGGAACACATGGCCATTCAGATCACATTGGAAACCTAAGCCTGTTTCCTGATGCCACACAAGTCGTAGGGTGGGACGTTTGTAAAAGAGATCTCTATACCAGTCATCCATTTTCAGAGGTGAGTATACATGTAGTTATAAAATGGGTCTCAAAAATGGGCAAACAATAATGATATTCTGGATTTTTATCCCACATAATATGGATGTCTTTAAGCACTTTACTGATATACAGCCATGGAAAAAATTATTAGACCAAGAATGGTTACTGATAGTGTTATTTTTGTGGTAACAAGGAAATAAAATAACATAAAAAGCAAGGTATTATTGCTGGAATTTGGTATTTATTCCATGAAATACAAAGACAAATCATTTTATAATTTTGTATGCATATTATAGTACCCTGATTACAGAAGCTTGGTCTAATAATTTTTTCCAGGGCTGTATTATTACACCGGTCATCGGATTCAGGCTTGAGGCTTGCCCGCACATGTATGCACCTTGTCCACTACCAGGGGAGCATTCCAGTCACGCGCCTTTTGACAGACGCACACAATGCCAAAAGAAACCATGACTTTCAAATCCTACTGGGTACCCATAAAAATTGGATGATCGAGAGGAGCAATGTAGATAAAATGTCTTGCTCAAGGATACAAGTGCTATGCCAGGGATCAAACCACGACCTTCGCATCTCCAGTCAAGTGTTTAGACCACTTGACTATGACACCTTTAAATCAAAATTTTCATTCAGAAAGTAAACATTGTGAATTAATTGTTTATTGGTTGTTCTTTAGACAAGAAAACTAAAATATGCTCTGTATATTTGGAGTTTCATTTTTAAAAATATTAGCTTTAGATATTACTGCAATAAAAAGACATTCCAATGTGTAAATTTTACGCTGAATAAAGGAAAAATGACTTGCCAGTAGACAAGTTAACATATTTGCGTAAACTCTAAGTTACTTCTTTGCAGGTCTTGATATGGCATATTTTCTGTTTATGTTATTAATTACTGATCATTGGAATGAGTCATAGTTTTTTTGGAATTTGATTTTATACCTTCTAACCATATACAATTTTTTTTTGTGATTGGTCTCCAAAATGAACAAGAATAGCTTTTGATTTCAATAATCAATGTCTATGATATATAATTATATTGAATAATCAAATTCAAAGAATTATTTGCTGAAATCTTATTTTTCTGGAACTACAACCTTGTACTTTACATTTCTGTATCAGCTTTCTTAAGGCATACTGTCATTCTTTCTTCTTATGAAGGGCAAACCATATGTGATAAAGCCAGAATTAGTTGTCATGCCAACACCAGGCCACACCCATCATGATGTCAGTCTCATTGTATACGATGGAGAAAAGACAATTGTGATTGCAGGTTTGTTGTCTTTTATTCTGTACTTTCAACTTTTGTTGTTTTCTCTTGTGTTTTATTCGTATCATATGACATAGTCTGGGGGAAGGGTGTTCAGTAAATCGTAAGGCATCTTCTTTTGTAATCAAAGTATGTTGTTCTATTATCATTAAAAATAAAATATCATGCAACATCAACATTATCATAATCATATAATTTTATAATAAAAGTAAACCACAGTAATGTAAGAATAGTTTTTGTCTTGTAAAATATCTGGATTTAAAAGAGTGGAACATCATGTCCTATTATCCCATTTCTACCCCCCATATCCCGATGATGAATCAAATACCAAACCATTTATATCACTACACATGTACCTGTTTTCTCCACAGGAGATCTGTTTGAGAGTGAGAATGACCTCAGTAACCCTTCACTATGGAGAGACTGCAGTGAAGACCCAAATACACAGGAGATCAACAGAAGAAAGATATTAGACATGGCAGATATCATCGTGCCCGGTCATGGGCCAGCGTTCCATGTGAAAGAGACCTATAGGACTAAACTTAAAGCAAAGTGAAATGCAGTGAAGATCCGCAAGCTCTGGGGATCAACAGCAGAAAGATATAATTAGACATTGCAGATACATGTATCATTGTGCTGGGACATGGCGCATCATTTCATGTGAAAGAGGACTAAACCCAAAGAAAAAGAACTTGAGGAACGTTACTGATGTTTATTGTACCAGACTGCTATGAAAGCAAGTATAAACATGTTCTTGTAGATTAGTAACCAGTGGACCTGAACCTTTAAGTCCTATCAGAGGGACATGGTAATTAAAGATAAAGTTGAGCTCTGGTCATGAAATTGAATTGTGAAAGTAACTGTCTCAAAGGAATTAGGAAAGGTTGATTATAAAGCACATAAGAATTGGTGTAATCTGTAAGGTTTTGAGATCACCAAAATGATGAGAAATTGACTCAATCCTGCTGAGAGTCACATGCACTGCACACAGAAATGTGTATATGGGACTGCACACAAATGTTCGACCTGAACATTTCAGCGGTTTCTTGTCATATTTTGAATGTGAGGGAATTTGAAGAGCAATGATCCTTTTCAGGGGAAATGATTTACCAAAGGGCACTATCACTTGGTTTTGAACCTGGGACCTCCTGGTTAGTGGTAACAAGATCACTGCTCTACCAATCTCAAAAGTGAGTGGGAGAGGTGTCTAGTGGATGCATGAAAGGACTTGGGATCAACTCAACTGGGTTACAGAATCTTGGTCATGACATAAAAATTCTTTTGCAAGACATTGATCTATATTTGTCCCTCCATACCCTGGAGAAAGTTTGCAACTTGAGAGGCTACAGAAAGCCTTTCTGTATCACGTTGCTCTTTTCCATGTGCATGCATGACAGTGGAGTAGACTGTAATCTCACATTTACTAGGATTAACTTTAAGAATTCTATTTGCAAGTGGCAGCATGAAACATTCTTTTGCAAGACACTGCAAGAACATAAATATTTACCACTAAATACCCAGGAGAATGCAGAAGTCTATGGTTGCCAATTTGCTTATGCCTTGCATGCTTGTGATTGGTTCACACTGAAGCTCAAAACTCATCTATCATTCATGATACTGCATACCGGTACCTGAAAGGTTTCATGATCGACTTCTCTCCTCTCAGGTACCCAATGACTCGTAGAAGCCATGCCATTGTTCTCTTTAACTTGTACCATGAGGAGCGACAAGCTTTCAGCTTGTCCATTACATCACCACCATGTGGACTGGATGTTGCATGCACTCTTGGCTTGACATCTCGTTTGACTTCCTTATCCACTTCAAGGCTGGATCTACTTAACTCTGGTCCAGTAGGCCAATATTCTTCACTAAGATGTAGGAAATCTGGTCCCTCTACCCATCACCGACTGGCCTGTAGTTCATCTGCTGTTAGTCCTCTGGAGATGAGATCTGCAGGATTAGCATGGGACTCAAAATGATGCCACTGCTGTGGTTCTGAATTCTGCGAATAGCTGCTACCCTGTTAGCGACAAAGGTATGAAATCGTCATTCATCACATACTGGAGGACGATAGCACTGTCTGTCCAGAACACAGATTTACTGATTGGGAGATCTAATTCTCTTCTAAGCATTTGATCTACAAGGGTGGAGAGTGTCGCTGCCATGAATTCCAGTCTAGGGAGTGTCCTCTTCTTGAGTGGTGCGACTCGCGATTTGGCAAACACTAAACATGTGTGTACTCTTCATCGTCATTTATCATCCGTAGATAAGATGCTGTACCATATGCCTTTTCAGAGGCATCTGAAAAGTGATGTAGCTGGTACTCGGTTCCTGTGGCATACACTTCTCCAGGCCTGCTAGATCGGACTTCTAATGGTAGTAAAGTTCTGGTACATCCTAGCCGATCAACAAACCATTGTTCTTTGAATTCACCTTGGGAAAAGTTATCCCATCTAAATGAGAAAAGCATCTGACATCTTCCCTCTTGGCCATATTTGACGGATGGATGTTTATCTGCCTCTTTGTGAAGACCCTCGAAAGCTTGATGGTCTGGTTTCAGGATGTAGATATACCTTCCACTTGCAGGGACACTACCATACAACTAGTTGGACTGTTGGCTCTTTCCAAGGTTGAGAGTGACAAGTTCTACTGTACACCACTTTCTCTGAGTCTATGAGCTAGTTCCTAGGAGCAGAATGGGCTCGTAGATCTGCTACCAAGTAGAGCACAAGTCTCGATGCAGGTGTCGCCACCAACAGCTCTCACACAATGGGGTACAATAGGTAGAGCTACCCGTCCTCCAGATCCTGTTATATTGCTGCTCACGGACTGTGCTTTGGTTGAAGTGGATTGGTCTACAATGTGGAGAAACTTGGGTGTGCTTTCTCCTGCAACCAGGTACCACACATGTCCTGTTCACTGTGCACTTTCCCGACATGTGACCTGGTATTAAACATTTAAAGCACAGCTTCTTACTCGGAGCAAACTTAAATCGTTCCTCCGGTTTCATCTTTCTGAACTGGTCACATCTGAACAGGGTATGTTGCTGGTCACACAAAAGACAGTCCTTTGTGAACTTTGGAGGTGTACTGGTTGCAATGTACACCTTCTCCTTTTCCTTTGGTGACTGAGATATCTGTGTCCTGTCCATAAGTTGAACATACACAGGATCATTTTCCTCATCTGCGACATCTTGAACAAAAGTCATAAGATCATCGAAGTTTGGTTGCCTGTACTGTTTCCGGATTACACTTACAACCTTAAGCCACCTTCCTCGAAGATGACCACTACCACTACCACTACCACTTTCAGGATGGAGTGCTGCGATGATAATTCATCTCTATGGCCCATAGCTTGAAGTGTATAAAAACAAGCGTGCAGTTCATCAGCCATTCTGCGGAGGCCAAGCTCGTCTTTGACCTTTTCACCCTGTGTTACCTTCCTCATCCAAGCATTGGTAATCTTGAACGAATCCCCAAGTCGCTCATGAAGCAGGAATTTTGCATGTTCGTAGCCTGCTTTGGGGTCAATCACCATGCAGCCATGAAGGACTCTACTTGCTTCTCCACTGCAACGGTGATATAACTGGTGGAGCTTGGCTGCATCGTCTATTGATGTCCCTTCAACGCTATTCTTGAATGCTTGCCCAGAATATGAGGGGATTATCATCGTTGTCATAAGTTCTACATTGGGCAGAAACATTGACTCTAACATACGCTGCTGCTGTTGATGACCCTGGTGTAGAAACTTGACAACCTCAGTCTCTGATGGTGTTGGCTTTGTGGGGGTCTTTGTAGATCTAGCAGGATACCTAAGGGTTTCTTCTGGCTTTGGCTTAGCAGGTGACTGCAGAAACAACCTCAGGCTCTTCTGACACAACTCTCGTGGGAGGTTCTATAGGAGATGCTATAGGGTAGGCTAGAGTTTCATCAACGGGACTAGGCTTAGCAGGTGGTTGATCCTGCTGAACCTGACTAGTTCCTGGGTGAGACTTCCCTTCCAGGTACTCATTACAGACTTTCTCTTCTGCCTCAGCCACCCTTAGCTTTGTTGCTAGAGAAAGTTTTAACTTGCTGGCGAAACTTCATCTGTTCTAGCTCAAGCTCTTGCTGTTCTTGAAGAGCAGCTTTCTTAGCAGTGGCTCTGATGATGATCTCGTACTAACTCTGCTAGAAGCCTGACTTGCTGCAGCTTGACTGGCAGAATCATCTGGATGGATCTCTTCTTTCCGGCTCAGCTGACTCATCTTGACTTGATTCCCTCTCAAGCGTAGTCATTGAGCTGGATGAAAGGTTTACTACGAGTTGACAGATTACTTGAAAGCACCAGTTACGAGACAGACTAGTCTTTATTTTGAGCTGTTCAATCTGTAAAATACAAAAGAACAATAATAAAATGAATATTTGCACGTAACTGCACATTCATATCAAAAGTCTGAATCTCAGTACTGTATAATGATACATTGTATCTCAAACTTATGACTTGATGCATTACACTTTATGAATATAAAACAAAATAGCAAAATGCATACTCTGTAATTTGAATAACATATGTAATTAATGCCCTTTATGCAAATTCACTGTCTTATATCTGTGTATTAGCTTCTATATTACTTATTTATCATATGCAAACTCATAAAATACACATTTAGAATGTTTCATAATCATAATTGTATCTTTGTATCATTTTAGTGACACATCTTGCCTACGGTCACTTTCTACGACCAATTTCTACACGCTGTATTGTTGTGTATATACAGTTAACAACAAAATTATTCATACCCCTTGGAAAATTCTAGTTTTTTGCATTTTTCCTAAAAATGAATGGTTAACTGAATTTAATTGCACATCACATGAATACATTTAGTTATCATCTGCAAATGAATGCTGTTTCTGGTTTCACCTCATTTGCATAACAATAGAAAAGGTGAATTATCCAAACTTGGTGATGTTCAAAATTATTCATACCCTTGGTGATCTATTGACTTTGTCAATGAGTATGAATCCAGTTCTTGTGATTAATGCTCGTAACACTTTCTTCACACTGTCACAATGCTTCTGGAGGTCTCTACTGAGATATCAGGCCAATACCTGGTCTCCAATGGCCCAATCTCCTTGAGTATGTTGTCCACACATGCCATCACCTAGTCTTCAGGGGATTCGATGGATTTAAAGCAGATTTTGTGTTTGCAGGTGGTGTAGTTTTAGACGTCATGAGGATAGGACTATGATAGTGATATTTTCGTTAATATTCCTTACATTTTAATGACAATTCTGTATCTAAGTTGAAACAAAGCACTCTTCCTGGAGAGACTTCCCTAGAGGCATTCACTGTTGCACTGTCAAGGGAAGGTATTTCCTGATACTTTTGTTCCATTATGTTTAGGGAGGCCATGGTAGTTGTCTAAAGGTTGGATGGTGCCAATTTTATCAGTTTATTCAGTTACACTGATTGACACATTTTTGATATGGACACCTGCAAGTGGGTACTCTAGTGAAGCTTAAAATACTGATCTTTATGTTCCAGTGCACTGTCAAACTGGTAGCATTTTGTGCACTGCCGCTGGTAACATGGAGGGCATATGGTATAAATGTGGTTTACATTCATTTTGATATCAAGGATTGTAGCTTTCATACCAAAGATACAAAGAATATACCATATGAAGATTGATATACAGTAACAGTCAATGTGGGATGTGTATGGTACTCAAAGGTTACATACTGTTATTCATGGTGACCTGACGTTAGAGTCATGAAATGACTTTAATATCACGAACATGGCCTTCCTGAGCACTCTGATTAAGAATGGGGCCAATGAATAAAGGTGAACCCTCCCACAGGCAGTGCAAAACGGAAGGGCTCTTCAGGAATGGTGCTTTGCTTCATAAGTAGATACAGAATTTTCATTAAAATGCATGGAATAAATGACCGAAAATTTCAATATCATAGTCCTGTCATCATGAAGTCGATAACTGCATCACCTCTAGGACACAAAATCTAATGAACTCCCTGAAGGTCAGGTGAAGGCATGTGTGGACACATCCTCAAGGAGATTGAGCCATTGGAGAACAGGTACTGGCCTGATATCCCAGCAGAGACCCCTCCGGAAGCCTTGTGACGGTGTATTATAATAAAGTGAATTACAAGCATTAATCACAAGGATCGGATTCATACTGATTGACAAAGTCAATAAATCACCAAGGGTATGAATAATTTTGAACATCGCCCAGTTTGGATAACTCACCTTTTCTATTGTTATGCAAATGAGGTGAAACCGGAAACGGCATTCATTTGCAGATGATAACTAAATGTATTCAAGTGATATGCAAGTAACTTCATTTAACCATTCATTTTTAGGAAAAATGCAAAAAACTAGAATTTTCCAAGGGGTATGAATAATTTTGTTGTTAACTGTAGCTTATGCCCATACCCCATTCATTTATCACACCGACAAAAAGTGTCTTATATTTCACCAAATACATGTACATGTACATCATAATCATAAAAATCTGTCACACAACATCATTTTGAATGATTAAACTACAATAATATTCAAGAAATGTTTACTTACAACTTTGGGCTTATGCTGAATTAACCGACAAAATGTGTCTTATATTTATTTCACCAAATACAACATAATCATAAAAATCTGTCACACAACATCATTTTGAATGATTAAACTACAATAATATTCAAGAAATGTTTACTTACAACTTTGGGCTTATGCTGAATTAACTGGATGTCTAACGATAACTCCTAGAAAACATCCATCACAAAAGCGTGAAATTAGGCTGACAAATCTGAAACACCCTCACACAACTAAATCATTACAGTTCCCGCTTTTGACGTCATAATACGAACCGGACTGTTACCAAAGTAAATCCTATAGCTTACAATACCAATACTGAGTTTGAAAACTGAAATAATGATAATAGCAATAATATGTTTTGTTTACCAAGGGTAGCCTCATCAGCATTAATTCTGTTCTTCCCCTGAGATCCCTGTGTCATATTTACTCTGGCTTTAGCTCAGCTACCATGATACGATGCTCAAGCATTCAAGGAATTTCTTCCTAGTGGATACCCATTTACTTCGCCTGGGTGGAGAGTGGCAAATGTAGATTAATGTCTTGCCTAAGTACTTCAGTGCTGTGGCACTAATATGAAGTGTGAAATTTCATGACCATGTGGTTTTTTTTAAGTATCAGGATACCAGTACTACATTTTATGATTTTATCAGAAAAAGAAAAAACCCAATATATTTTATTTCATGTTAAACTTTTTAAACGAGTGTTTAAAGCACAAGATGGTTGTATCATTCCTTTGAAAATTAAATTACCATGACCAAAGCAGAAGGGGTGTTTTATGCTCCCTTAGTAATGGTAGTTGTGTATTAATCTTTGCATGTTCTAACAAATTAGAAATCAGATTGTCTACATTTGATATTTGATGATCTGACTTGAAGTAAGAAAAACACAAATTAGATTTGCTTTAAAAGTAGAAATTTACATGAAATATTTTGATAAAGTTGCTGAATTATATTGACCAATTTGGCTTAAAATGTAAGGCCCGTCAGTTTCAATAGAACCACTTACAAAGTTATTCAAATTTATGGATGTTTCTATCCTGGGGACCTAATGACGAGGTATTCATTAACCCGTTATTAATGAACTACAATACTTGTAATCCAGTTTGCATACATTACTTGTTGTTATGTCTGACAAGCCTCTGACAATCTTTCAGGTTGTCAAGAATTACCTTTGTGTTAAAAGTATGCATAAAATTTGAATATATTTGTATACAGGTCTATTAAAAAGATCAATGTTATTAGATAAAGTTGAGTTCTGATCATGTGATTACACTGTGAAAGAAACCGTCTGGAAGCAGTTTGGAAAAGTTGATTATGTAGTATATAATAATTGGTGTATACTTTGAGGTTCGGCATCATCATTAAAATCAATAAAACGATAAGGAATTGACTCGATCTTACTGAAAGTCACATGCAGTGCACACTGAAATGTGTACATGGAAGTACTCACACATGTGGCCTGGAGGTTTGGTCCAAACTGTTTAAGATAATTGTCTTTTTTCAAATGTAAGGGATACTGAAGGGCAGTCCTTTTCAGTGGACATTTCTACGATGACAATCTTCCAAACCGACATAATAAGAATGAGAAAGCTCACACAATAGTTTTCACCTTTACCATAACTCAACCTTCTCTTTTAAATCATAAATGTTTGCAGGCACCACATTCAAAAACACAAACTGGACAAAGGTTAGTTGCATAACAAATTCACTTGTTTTCCTTTTTTAATTGTAGCATACAATGTTTCCGATGAAATGCCAAACACATCACTGATAGTTTTAACAGGGCGAGAGGGTACATCATACTTGGTCAGTTCTTAAGGGTAGAACTACACAATCATACTAATTATCACATGAAGAGTATTGCTGCATTATTTAACAATCATAACAGAAAAAACAACATTTTGGGCATTGCTGGATTTATGATACTCGATTCAATCATTGTGGGGGGGAAATGTGAATTCGGTACCCTAAAATATTGGAAGTTTTCATAAGTTTCATATTTCTATGACCATTAAGAAGTACTAAAAACTTCAAATTTGATTTGAAAAGATACAAAATTTGACACTGGGGAGGGAATATTAGTGCAAGTCTCCACTAAATTCCACACAAAAATTTCAAATGAGTGACACAAAACATCTAAGAATTTTTGTTCTTAATTTTGTTATTAATTGGAGTTGAAACAGTCATTTACATGTAGATTCTCATTTTCACCTGTTTAATAAAGGTGTATTGTAAAGTAAATGTAGCAAAGTATATTTTTGTACATGTCTATTTTGAATAATTTAGAAACATTTACATAAAGATAATTTGGCAGACATCAAAATATAGATGTTTATGTACCTGGAAGTATTTCAGGGGAAAAAAATGAAAATATAAAGTAAAATTTGAAAAAAAAGGTGTACTGAACTTACATTTCTACATTTTTTTACATAAAAAATGTCCATGATAATGAATGTACTTATAATTCTACAACTTCATGCAAATTCAACATTGAGATAATTTGTCCATATATGTGCAGAAGTCGAAAATACTGTTTTCAATAAGCCTCATCTATTTACTCTGAACAAAATTTTCATTTTAAATACTTAATAACATAAATATTGCATGCTTCAGAATTCTGTATAACAAAATTCTTGCACCAGTGATTTCAGAAATGCCTTAATTGTACTGCCATTTAAATTGAAGAATCACGACGTATTGATCATTGATGTCTTTTCGCCCTGAAGTGATACACGTATCTTCTTATCATAGATACATGTATTTCACTTTCACTGAGAGCAAAGTAAGTACAAAAACCTCAGAAATTATATCCAGAGCCTATTGACATGAACTGAAAGATTCGATCTCACTAGGTATACTTTTCATTGGCATCATAATGTGTATCACTTTCTGCAGTGCATACATAAGACAATAGGCCTCATACATGCATGCTTACTTTTATATTTTTCTCCCCCAAGGAGCAGATTACATAAATATGTTAAAGGTAGGAAATATTGTTTTGTGACTTTTTTTTTTATATTTCAACCCCTAAAAAGAGGCCTATTTTTATTGAAACCCCAAACTAATTATACAACAGTTTTAAAATAATCACATACAAATAAACAAAACACAACGGACTGTATGGTATTAAATTAAACAATAAATACGTCACTCTAATAGTTTCATATCTAGGATCTGCCACTTCTTAAAAAACAATGAGTTTTTTAACGCCACCCGTTTTTCCAAAGAATAATGAAATTTGATTAAATACTCAAAATGACTAAAAGAGGGGTTGTGTTTTTTGTGACTTGATATCACACAGGAATGAGTATCCCAATTTTTAAAATATATACTGATAGTTTGTACACTGATGGTTGTATAACTCAGTGCTTGTAACCACATGTAATGCACTGCATACAAGCACAGATATTAACCTATTAACGTGTACAGAGGAATCAACCTTTATCACAATCATCATCGTGTCCCATAACCTCTTGGATGCTAGGGCAACAAAAAAGTGATGTGACAAACTCAGGACATCTCTTACTGTATCTAGCCATCACTGACCTTTTACCCTTTCAAAATGTTTTTATTTCTGCACAACACATCATCTGCTAAGAGCCAGAAGGGTGTTGACCCTTTTAGACAACTGACCACATTTTGTGGTTTGGCTCAATAACTTCTGGCTCTAAAAAATATACCAGATGCACACGTAGAAAAAGCAAAAATTTCTGCACAAACTATGTCCATATTTAGTGCAGACTATATTGCGGTTGATGCCAGGAATTTTAAAAACGAGAATAAGCTTAACAATCCTTAAATTGGCAACATATTGAGGGGTTCAAAAACCATTGTATTTTATACAAATTGGCAATTTTTTCAACTTTGACAAATTTTGTAACCACCTATATTGTTTTCAAAGACATACCTTATTAGCACCTTGTAGCACTAAAAGAAAAATATTGTTGCCAATTTGAAGAACAAAATGTGATCTATTAAGCCCTTAAATAATTCCTGTCCCGAAAGGGTTAACTCTGTTAGATTATAAGGGTTAATGCCCTTCAGGCTCTCTACAAGAAGAATTATTTGTAACAAGTGTGAACTCGTGTATTCTCAGGCTCAAACTCCAAATAGAATAACATTTTCAAAAACTCTACTCCACATATATTTCATCAGTGTCATCAAGACAAACTGTAAATAAATTTCACTATGATAGTCATTTTTTTTTCTTTACAAGAAGTATCACAACAAATATAACAAATATATAACAAAATAGGGAAATCTTCTCTGGACAGCATAATACGGGCTAAAGCACTTTGACGTGGTGTCTTATACAAAAGTTATATGTACATATAGGAAAGCTAAATATGGCTACATATATTACATTATCGAATACACTACAGTCAGTGTTTACAAGTATAGTGCTCACGGCTTGGGATGATTTTGAGCTCAACACCACATTCAAATTTACCACTTTACTTTGGAGCAAAGTAATTCATTGATGCAAAGCTCTTGGTGTAAGTGCTTAAATTGAGCTTAATACCATATGACCTACATGTACCCAATAGCACCTACAAAACACTTGATTTGAAACCACCAAGTTTGTTGTGTCATGATTAGTCATTACTTAGTTTCCTTTTACATGTATTTAGAAAATGAAACGGTATCGAAATGCTTCAAGCTTTAAGCTCATATTGCCATACATCTGCATGTTATTACATTATCCATATATTGTACCTGTATAATGATCACATTTGCCTTTTAATTCTGTTGTTTACTTATACTTATTCTCATTTTTGTCTTAATGATCATACTATGCATGCCATGTACCATGTAGAAATAAATGAATAAAATAAAAATAAATAATAAACTTCAGCATTAATAACATGATGTAGCACTGTGGTGTGACATACTTTTCAGTTACCTTTTGCACTGGTGTCAATTGCTGTCAACGTTCCTCCATTTGAAACAGCTTGTGTTGAGCTTCTCATTCAACACCAACACCAAACACTATACACATACACTACTAAACTATTATACACTACATCTAAACACTAATACTGTCACATTCTCAAAAGCAAAATTTACTGCACTATACTGAAATTTATTTACCATCCTGTACGTGCATATTGGCACTCTACTGGATAAGCTACATGTGTAGCTGACCTTCCATTAAAGTTTCACAAATTCTGCTGACATTATCAGCATGGCTACAGATAGATGCCAAACCACTCATTTTCATGCGGTATGAAGAAGAAAGGTGCCTGCAATGCAAAGTTGCATGTCGTGATAGATTACAGAGAAATTTCCCTGAACATGATAAAATTGCACAATTGAGCATTTCCACAACTTTGACAGGATTGCTGCGAGCATGATTTTCACAGCATCTTACATGATGCAAGAGGGGTCAAATCTTTTTCTCTTTTTTTTTAAATTGGTAAAACCCTGTATTATTTTATCCCAAACTTAACTAATCAAAAAATTTTGCCTTTAGAAATTGGAAACCACATAGGAAAGTGTAGGTGTGTGTTAAAAAATTAGTGTTCTCATTAGATATAATTACATGTACCAAAGATGGGACTGACTTTAACCATGAATACTAATCAAGAGATGACTTATGCTAGGGTTGATGGAGAAAATGTTTCACACAATAAATCAAATTTTATCCAACAGGTTAAAGTTGCCATCCCAAATATGTGAACCTGGGTCAGTTAAAAGAGAAGACGGCAGATGACCACTTGATCAACTCGCATCTCTCTATATTCCTACTAAGAATAATTAATACATTTATTTTACCATTCTCATTAGATTTTTCATTTGGAAATGACAGCACTTTTTTTTACTTGATTTTGACAATATACAATGTATCCTTATATTCATTTTCAGATCATCTGATCTTGGATGTAAACAAATCATAAATCTATGCTTTGATAAATATCATGCTGTTTGTTCTATATAATAGCTATATATCTAGATAATATATCTATACAATTACTGTGCACATCTATCGAGCACAAATACTCTGAAAGTATTAAATAAATTTTCACTTATTTAAAGTACTTGGTTGCATAAGTATTAACATGAAAAAATCTTCACAAGGTGTACAAGAAAAATACAAAATATAATCAATTTCATAATTATATACTTCCTTTCTCTAAGAAAAATCAATGTAAACACATTTTATGCAATCTGTAAACTTTACTCTACTTTTGTTATAAACAAAAACACTCCTTTTCTAAAACATAAAAAAGTATTTAAAAAAATTGGCAATCCTATTTCAATTTTGCATAAAGGATACCTGTAAAGAAACCAGAAAAATGACAAAGCTTCACAGAAAGAGATTCAGCAGATGGACAAATCAACCATGAAATGACTCACCAAGATAAATGATTGGAAAAAGAATTTGTAAACACCCAGCCAGACATGACACAGTGATACAAAAACAGCTGCGCACAACAATGACAAAAAAGTGTACTCGCTCATCTGTGCTTTAAGGTTTAGAAATAAAGCAAATTCAAACCTCACAAAATGATTAAATCCATCGCATAATTTTACTAACGCAAAACTTTGATGAATTAAGATTTCTGATTAAAAAAAAAAAGAAAAAAAATCAAATTAAAGAAACATGTCTCATACAGAATGTTAAGTCCTACAACTGGTGCTAGAGAATTTTTTTGGTTATAGAGAATTTCTGCTGGAAATACATAAAACAATGTTTGTTCTTCATTATGTTAAGAAGACAACTTCCTAATATGTAAATTCACCATTTAGGGTGCTACCATATTTAATGTTTTTGGGTGAAGATTAAATTAGTTGAATTGGGTACCGGTATAAATCAATCTTTAAATTCAATCAAAATTTTGTGAAGTCAAGAGGACATAATAACTGAAATGCATAGGTACAGCCCCTGACACGCATGTTTAGACAGCCCCTGACACTACGTGGTACATATGTGACCCTCCACCACAAAACGACCAATAAGTCGGAAAATTTGGGTTTTTAAAATTTCAAGACAGTTTGAAAGCTTACATTCTAAGCTTTAAAACGATATATAACTTTCAGAAAATACAAAAAAGTTAAAATCAATATTTCCACCCCAAACCACCTTTTTCAGCTGTTTACTCTAAAATTCCCATTGCGACTTATTGGTCGTTTTGTGGTGGAGGGTCACATATTTGTCTGTTGAGAGCCAGAAGGGCGTTATCTCATTTACTTTTACACAGATTTAACACCCTTCTTGCTCTGATCATCTGGTATATACGGTAAGCAAGTGTGCTTCGTTATTTCAGTGTCCCTAACAGGAATTAATATGCACGGGACCCTACAGAGATTGCCACAGTAGCGGATCTGAGTGTACTATTACATAACATCTCTACAACTACTACCATCTACACTGTAGTTATACCCTGGTAGGGGCGGGGTCATCGGATCCAATGATCCCCCTTGTTCTGAGTTGGTGATCCCCTAGTCCTAGGTCCCCCTCTATCACACCCTCGTCATCCAACGTCCGTGGGCCCTGGTCCTCCGCTGGCCCGTTGCTTGCACCGTTGGTATCGGGCATAACATTGGCGTCATCTTCTAGGATGAAATCATCGTCGCTGTCATCGTTGATGCTTGGGTTATCATCCTGTTCAACAGAATAGAATTAGGACATGACTATTGATAGGCTACCAACTGTATTTCTTTGTAATATACTTCATGCTTTGTATATGTATTTTTAAATGTTGATTTATATGGAAATAAAACAAACAAAAATATTACAAAGCAATTACAACTGTAATTCAGTTCATAACAATAGTCATATTGAGAGCCAAACTGGTGTTAATTCTGTGTTAAATAAAATGACCTAACGCCCTTTGACTCTAATCAGCCAACTGCGAACTGTTCCTTCCAAGAGTTTATATTTAATAAAATTGTGACTTAGTGGGATCACTAGCATCTTCTTCCAGCTTTTGATTGGCAGAACCATCACGTGCACCTTTCATCATGCAAAGGAGATGGCTTTCATGATCTTGCCAGGTCTGGGATTCAAATCCCAAAGTTGATCAGAAGGCTAATGATGCTGCCAAATGACTATAACAATACAGGGTCTAAACTAATCAAACCTAACAATGGACTAATAGGACTATCCCAATTCCTTTATCAAGCTTTGGTTCTGTCTGTAAGAACCTAGTGTTCACACATGTACAGGTGTATATGCTGTAATTGCTGAAATATACATGTAGGAGCCTTTCATTATGTATTTTCAAGGCCTTCTTTTTTCCTTTCAAGGCTCTGTTAACATATTTGCATTTACAAGGGACTATTCAGCATACTTCATTTACAATCCAAAGTCCACCTCTACATTTCAACAGCCACCTCCCCCCCCCCCCCTTACTCCTCTGGTAGTGGCCCCTGATGAAGGGCTTGTACTGACCCTCAGCATCACATCATGGTTTCTATGACATATGCTCCAGTGACATTTGCTCCCTGATCATTTCCAAACATTAACCGATTCCTACATAAATTTAACCCTGGACAAAATGCTTCGTACACGCAGAAATGTGTGTGTCCAGACAGGTACACGTAGGCTAGATCCGGACAGTTCGCTTTTAAACCATAAATTGAATAACTTTTCATGCAAATTGAAATAAATCTTTCACAAGATAGATTGACAATTGTATGAATTGCAAGTACTCAAAGAATTTAGTATTACTTCATGCATATTTTTCGTAAATTCTGATGGCAAATTGACATAAATCTTTCACAAGATAGATTGACAATTGTATGAATTGCAAGTACTCAAAGAATTTAGTATTACTTGATGCATATTTTTCGTAAATTCTGATGGCAAATTTGACAGGTTAACCCTAAAAAGGCCGGGATATTTTGGCTATGCCACAGCCGGGGGGATATCTTAACCGTCGAGGGCGCGATTGCGCCGAAAATCGGCATGCACTTCGTCCACAACGTAATCTACCAAACTGTATAGTTAAATGCTCCGAAAAATGTTCACATTAATTAATTATGCAAATTTATGCATGAAATCAAGATTTTCCTCTAAATCATTAAATAAAGCTCAAAATATGCTAATTTTTGGTCTAGACACTCTTTCCAGTATTCTTAGCAAATATACTTGAACAAACATTCGGTATCAAAATTGATTTCTTATGTATTTTATTGTTTTAAAAATTTCTTATGTATTTCTTTATTTTACCTTTTGTTTTTTATTTTTTTTTAAATGAAATTTGTCAGGGACACTTTCGCGAACACAAAAAGCCTAAAATAAATTAATATCAATCAACAAATATAAAAATATTCATAGACTTCTAACTTTTGGCTGAAAACGCATTTTGTATTGAAATTACACATGAAACGTTTCTGACATTCTGACGTGCGAGTACGAAATGTTGCGTAACTTCGGAACCGCATGCCCGGACATCGCGAATTTGGTCACAAAAGATGCATGAGATTCGAAAGAAAAAAGTCATCAAACGCTGTGGCGACTGCTTTGTGCGTTGCGGACATATCGCGAGAAAAATCCAGGGAGGGGGGGGGGAATTCCACCCCCCCCCCCCCCCGGCCCTTTTAGGGTTTTTAAGTGTCCGGACACACAACCCCCACCCCTCCTGCATGTACCATATCTTATCCCAATTATATCCCTTAATCTTAAACCTTTATCTTTGATGAAATATTGCCAAGAGCAAATGCTGCCAGAGCAAATATCGGGTCATCCACGTTATTCATTCAACTCTTGAAAGTACTAACATGTACTGTTAAACACTCTGCTAGAGGTAAGCAACACATTGGCACATTTTCTCTCAGGACAGAAAGGTCTGCGCCTTTCTTTGTGAAGATGGGTTTCAGGAACCTGATGATGGAAAGAATGAAGGAAAAATCATATTTAAAGGGAATTATCAAGTGATCTTATACATAGGACATATCTAGTGCCCACTCTTTGAACTAACAACATGCAATTTGGTAAATTTGCAAAATTGTTATCACTACTCTTGCCTTCTCAACCCTTGATATGTACATATAACTGAGACCTGAGAAAAGTCAGTTTACAAACACTTTGCAAACAACAGAACAGAGGGTGATAGTGATGCCACATAATTATTTGATAATGTCAAAAGACAAGATGGAAAAGATATTACTTGCTGTATATGGCTAAGAAAAGGTAATAAGAATATATCTTTGTTTAACTGACTTCCATGAACTCACCTGTAATCAAAGTCGTACCACTTTCTGACAACCCAGGCCTGCTGTTTTCTCCTTTTCAGTCGGCTCTCCTGCTCTGATATCTGTGAATAAGCCATGGACTAATACATCAATCCAACTCAACATGGGACAGGGCCATTCCATTAAGGCAAGGGGGTATAAAATAAATATGCATCAAGGGTAGCATCAAAACATAAATTGAGGGTGAGAGATGGGGGAGGGGAGAGGGAGTGGAGAGAGGGAGGGAGTGGAGAGAGGGAGGGAGTGGAGAGAGGGAGGGAGGGAGTGGAGAGAGGGAGGGAGGGTGGGAAGGATAAGAAAGGGAGAAGGGGCAGAGAGGAAGGAGGAGGAGAAGGTGGGAGACACTTAAAGAAGTTGCAGAGGGGCGAGTGAAAGAGAGAGAGAGAGATCAAGGGAGTAGGCAGGCAGAATGAGAGGAAGATGAAGTGAGGGGAGAGAGGAAAGATGAGGGAGAAGAACCAAGGTGGTAGTTTGTTTTAAATTTACAATGCAGGTTACGATATGCAAGTGGGATTAGGATGTCGGGATGTTTTCCATGGCAGTTTTAGTACGATATTAGATTGATGGAGAATGATGTAGAATGAATACAAGATGTATAGAAGTAGTGGTCTTTATGGAAGTTTTGTGAGAGGAGAGGGGAGGGGAGGGGAAGGGGAGGGGAAGGGGAAGGGAAGGGGAAGGGAAGGGGAGGGGAAGGGGAGGGAAGGGGAGGGGAGGGGAGGGGAGGGGAAGGGGAGGGGAGGGGAAGGGGAGGGGAAGGGGAGGGGAGGGGAAGGGGAGGAGGGGGGAGGGGAAGGGGAGGGGAAGGGGAGGGGGAGGGGAGGGGAGGGGAGGGGAGGGGGGAGGGGGAGGGGAGGGGAGGGGGAGGGGGAGGGGGGAGGGGGAGGGGAGGGGAGGGGGAGGGGGAGGGGGAGGGGGAGGGGGGGGGAGGGGGAGGGGGGGGGAGGGGAAGGGGAGGGGAAGGGAGGGGACAGCCCAAAATGATGAGAGGATTTATGTAAGGCACCCATTTGAAATACCCATATTATCAGCAGTAGCAAAGAATATTGTTAGTACACATGCAAGAAAGATTCAATTTGTGACAATGCAAAAGTAACATAAAAATCATCCCTTGATGCAAATGCATGCAAAAAGAAGATAAGCAATAAAGTAGATCAAAAACAAAACATACATGTCCAAAAGGAAGAGAAATTCAATTTTACGAACTTGCAGGAATGAGCACAAAATAGCAAAAAAGAAAACAGGCAATAAGGTTTTTCAGAATAAGAAATTATAAAAAAGAGGTGGAAGAAATACTTGCAGGAAAAAGCCATCAAAGGAGACAGGTTAGTGTAAAAAGAAATAAATAAGAAAATTTTAGAGCCAGAAATGAACAGAAAAAACAACAACTCCCAACAATAAAACAAAAAGGAATCAAGCATACCATTTAAAAGCAAATTTTTGAAAGGGACAAATAGAGAGAGACGAGAGGAAAGAATGGAAAAAGAAAAAAGACAATTAAATACTCAGAAACACAGCATTTCTTCCACACGTAAAGCATAAAAGAAAACAATAGAGATATAGGAATTTTTCAATTCATTAACCTTCAAATTTTGATAGAAGTATTGAGAGCAGATGTGCACCAATCAGATTTGAAACAGACACAAGTAAGACTTGTAATTCCACTTTCAAGAACACACAGAAATCATAACATGATTTGAAGTTACAAATCAAGCAAACGCACATTAGAATACAAAACAGCACACTCTGTACAAAGTACATGTATACATGTATACATGTGAAATTGTTAATATTTGTTTTTTTGGAATTACAGTACTATTAGGCTATAATATTTTTCTTATAAAATTCGTAATAGTCAGAGTGAAGAGAGATTTTTTTTTGTACACGAATTGTGAATAGTTTCATTATAAAGTGTTATAATTTTGACAGTTTACACAAACTTAAAATTATATGTGAGCCTTCTTTAATTGAACCATATTTAAACATTCCTTATTAGGAAAATTAAAGAATTAAACTCCAGTTTGGAACTTGCCATGAATATCTACAGAGTGAATTCTTTTTTTTTTTCACTCAGTAGTTTTTCATACTTATTGTGCCACCCAAAACAATTGGGTCTCATGTACATTATGCCAATTGAAATGTAACTTAGTCAATTTAACAATACGAGCAAACAAATCCACTCTAAAAGGGTGCTCAAGGTTCTAACAATTAAACTAAAATTCATGAAAAATACACTATTGTGCTTACAACAATACAACATGTTCAAGAAAAAATATTTGTCATCAGATGTGTTTTTAGTTTTCTCTTAAAGTCATTAACTGTATCTGTTATTTAAGACTTATTTGTATTCTTGTATCCTCTACAAAATACTCACCGATCCGGCATGGAAAGCGTTTTGGTTGGTATCGTCATCAGAGACCCCGACACGGATCTTAAGCCAAGCAAGCATCTGCGTGGTCAGTCCTCCGCAGAAAACCACCGTTACGAGAACAATGATGAGCGTTGTTGTCAGGATGAGTTCCTGACCGTACGTGGCCTTGTTACGGATCGCTAATGCAAAAGCGATGGCCCCTCGTAAACCTGGAAGAAAATGTGGTATACAATGAAAGTGTGTGTCTTTCCATACGCAAGATATAATTAACATCATCGGTGGCTTGTCCAACTCTAGTGCTAGTCAATTTATTTTAGTAAATGTATCACTAACTAGGAACTTTTACTAATATGAGTATTGCTACTTAAAGGGAAATCCAACCTTAATAGCAAGTTGCTTTGAAAGAAAGAGGAAAAATCAGAGAAGCAGATTGATGAAAGTTTGAACGAAATCGGACAAGCAATATTAAGAAAGTTATGAATTTTTGAAAGTTGTAATTACTATATACATATATGGGAATTTCAAATTGGCCGAATAGGTAATGTCACTGTGATGTACATGTACATTGTAGCTGTGGACAACTCCCCCATTCGCTCGAACACACAAAATGACTAAAATGTCACTTTTTTCAAAATTACTCAGTAGGATCTTTTTTTTTCATGAGGACCTATAACAATATGCTATTTCCAATATATTTTGAGTCCTGCCCCGAGGGTAAAAGCGCCTCGAAGAACACCGCAAATTAATGATATTTTTTAGTACGACAAACGGGAGAGCTGTCCACAAAAAATGTCACAATCGACTCACCAAATTGCCAATTTGAGATTTGCATAGATGAAATGATCTCATTTTTCAAACATCCAAAACTTTCTTACATGTAGTCCTTGTCAGATTTCTTTTAAACTTTCACCATCCTGTTTTTCTTATTTTTCTGCGTTCACACAAATCATCTTATTTATTACCAAGGTTGGATTGCCCTTTAATGTCAATACTAATATTACTACTTACTACAAGTGCTACTACTACTACTACTACTCAGCCTTCTCGCCAGTACATACATGTAACACCCTTGGTGTTGATACCAAGGGAGAGGAATTTCATGAAATAAAAACCATGAGTAGCTCTTCCCAACAAGGGTACTGACAAGGGTAATACATCAGTCAGTGCCAACTTTTGATCTCCAAAGTTGTTTTGGTCCTCCCAAACCACCTCCCTGGGATGTCATAAGGCCATATTTCACTCAATTATGGACCAATAAATATGTCACTGCATACTTTCATTCTGCAAAATTGCTTTGGTCCTCTCAGATCACCCCCATGGGATTCGGTAAAGCCGTATTCTTGTCCATTTGAACCATGCATAAACTATTTTCTGCCGAGAGGAATAGGAATAGGACCACTAACAACTACTACCAACAACTACTACTACCAACAACTACTACTACTACTACCAACGCCAACAACTACTACTACTACCAACAACAACAACTATTACTACCAACAAAAACAACTACCAACAACTACTACTACTACTATTACTACTACTACTACTACTACTACTACTACTACTACTACTACCAACTACTACTACTACTACTACACTACTATTACTACACTACTATTACTAAAGCAATTGCTACGAATTGTTCTACTATGTATACAACTTTTGCCACTCCTAATGTAACCACATACCATTACCCCTGCCACTACCTATATTTATGGTACTACCATCACCACTACCACCACCAACACCCATGCCTATACTTGTAATTTTGGCTACAGTTACAGCTAAGGCTATATTTACTAAAACTGCTTCTGCTGCAATCGCCGCGAACACTACTTCTACTGCTACCTATATCTTCTTCTGCTCCTGCTACTCCAGTGTAGACATACCTGAGAAGAAGAGCATATGCTGCACATTCCATGGTATCTTCTCTTTCCTCCCGAAATTAAGTAGAAATGATAGTGGATAAATGTTCAGTAATCTCCCCAGAATAATCCCGAACTGGGAAGAACAGAGTTAAGGGGAAAATTCTGAATATATTTATCATCCAGCAATGAAAAATATCTCAGTAAAGCATACTTTCTTAAAGACAAGGTCGAGTTCTTGGAAAGGTGAAAAAATAAGTTGTGAGCTCTCTCATCCCTTTTATGTCAGTTTGAAAGAACATCATAATAGAAATGTCCCCTGAAAAGGATTGCTCTTCAAATGCTCTAATATTCGAAAATATGACAACAAATGGCTGAAGTGTTTGGGCCAAACTTTCATGCCAAGAGTGTGTGCAGTCCCACATATCCATTTCTTGTGCTTTTCAGTGAGATTAGGCCAATATCTTATGATTTTGATGATTCCAAAACCTCTCAGTATACAGCAATTCTTATGTAGACATGATTAACCTTTCCTAATTGCTTTGAGACATTATCTTTCACAATGTAATCGCATGAACAGAGCTCAACTTCATCTTTAAATGACATCTAACATCACATTTTACCATGTGCTTTTATCAACCGGCTGAAGACAGATTTTCTTTTCTTTGTTACAAATTTCCATTCGGTTCTATACTGAGTTGGTCTTGAATGTAAGCCCAACAATGTGTACACACTTTCTTTGTCTAAGTGTCACGCATACATTACAGATTCTTTCAGATTTGTGAATCTTGTACAGTCATTCACTATCATTTCAAAGACAACGGTTAAATAGATTTCTCAAAGAGAAACAGTTTTTACAAATCACTATGGCCCGAATTATAAAAAGGAGGTTTAAACCTAAACCATGGTTTAAACCTCGGTAAGCGTACTGAAATACGCGTAATAAGCGCAAATTGACCATGCACGCGCTCAAAAAAAATATATGATTGGATCAGACTCTGTGCGCACGTACGCTTAAAATCCCCAGGAGGGGGTTTAAACCATGGTTTAAACCAAACCTCCTTTGTGAATTCGGGCCTATGGGTTTCATGAAGCTTAATAATTTGCAGGCACAATTGAAAAAAAGAATATTTACTATTTAAGGTTTTTTTTCTTTGGTACTGCAGGGGATGATATCTGATTCATGATGACAAAACCAAATGTTCATTTCAATTCACTTCAATGTATATTGTTGCAAGGATACAAATGCCGAGCCCATGAAGCCAACACTGAACTGCTTGTTAGAATGATTGAACACAGATAGACCCATATAGGAAAAGATGAAGCTTTCTGCTAAGAAATTCAGCAACTCAAATGTCTGTAGTAGAGAGAGAGAGAGAGAGAGAGAGAGAGAGGAGAAAACAGATGTATCATGATTAAACTATCATTAAGCTGGCATTTCAATAAAACATAAGATGTAAACTTATCATTTACTTTGAGAAGGTGCAATGGCTCAGTGGTAGAGCAGTGGTCTCCTATCTGGGAGGACCCGGGTTCGAAACCAAGTGGATGCGCTAGTGCCCTTTGGTAAGGCATTAATCTTCATTACCAAGTCCCTCGGAGAGGACTTAAAGCTGTCAGTCTCATGGTTGCTTACTATCAAGCATACACATGCTATCTTAGCAGTCAGGTAAAATAAACCATCAAACCTTTTCAAACCTTGCAGTAATGGATGTGCAATGGTAAGCTTTAAATCACAGATGCATCAATAAATGTTTACTAATTTTATTTTCTTTTCCATAAAAAGCTAGAAGGTACTAAGAGAGCACATGTGACCAGTCGATGCAAAACCAACAATAGTACATCAGAATTCACTTTCTGTTTCATATTCTTTCCTGACATTAAAGATTCCAATCTTTTCTTGCAGTTATGCAGATATCAAGAGCTCTATCATTTTGTCTAGGACATGACTGTATAAGTTCAAATAATTTTGTTTTAAATTAAGCACCATACATTGGATAACATATTTGGTTTAGAATATTACCTCCTTGGTTCTCCTCTTTGATTCCTCTGATAAATTATTGTACGTATAGTGAGCCTGTGTAACTCCACAGAACAATACAGCAACAATACCTGCAGAAGACGGTGAGAACAATCATAGAAGTTAAGCATAAACTTGAGTTCTGGTCATGCGATTACATTGTGAAAGAAACTGTCTGGAAGCAAGTGGGAAAGGTGGATTATGTAGTACATCAGATTTGATGTAAAGGTATACTGTGAGGATTTGGGATCATCAAAATGCTAGGAAAGTGACTCAATCTTGCTGAGAGTCACATGAACTGTACCCCAAAATATGTATACAGGACTACATGTATGGTATATGAAATGTTGGTCTAGCTATTCCTCTTCATATTTCGAATAAGAGGGCATAAAGAGTAATCCTTTTAAGGGGACAATTCTTCTATCCTAGCAGGTAGTTGTCCAGGGGGGTGTTTCGCAAAGAGTTAAGTTTGACTTAAAGTTGCACTTAAATTCCTAGTTGCGTGTGGTACATGACATATCATAGCATTGGTCAGATCATGCTCAGGTGACGCGCGCTATTGGGTAATCTACCAATGAGATTACGCGTTTATAATACCATATGCGCATTGGCACTTACGTATGAATTTTAAGTCAAACTTAAATCCTAGTGAAACACCCCCCAGGGGTGATAATTGGGGGGGGGGGGGGAGGGAATAGTCCTCAAACAATTTCTTATACATTTACCTGTTGGTTGTACAGCTTCAGCCATGAAATAACAATTATTTAAGTGTGACAATACAACAAGGTAGTTGTTGAGGCAGTTAGTAATTGCCCAAGGAGGTAGCTGTCCTATGGGGTAATTATACGAGGGTAATAGTCCAAGGGAGTGATAGTCCTGATACTATTTCTTTGATATTTACCTGTTAGTTGTGCGGCTTCAGCCATTAGATAGCAGCTATATGACATAATTGTGAAAATTGCTGTTTCTAGGAGAGGATGATCTCTCAAACGAGTAAATTTGGTGATCTAAAGTAATGGTATGTTAAGGAAATTATCTCAATTGCCACTAATATCACTGTAATCAAATGTATTCTTCACAAATGTTCAGTTCATTTGGTATTTATAGTAATGCTAATTTACTGACTCACTTCCTTTTTTTTTTTAGTCTAACATAGCTTTTATTTCAAGCTTTCTTCCCTCTCAAATCAGGAATTTCACCTAAATCTGATGTTGGTTTTGTTGGTGATGCCAGCATTTGTAAACAACATCTATTTCACATCTTTTAAATACAATTTTTTTCAAGAATTCAACATCTGAAAAAGCTTTAAAAATACATGTACATATTACAAAATAACATTCATTGAGCACTTTAATGTACATTCAATCCAATAAAATGCAACATTTTGATCATTTGTATCTTCATGTAATTTTATGATTAAAGGATTCACAACTATTTAAAGTTTGACCACGTGGTATCTGATTAACATTAAGTATAGGTGTAATGTTAAAATACTAAATAAATATTTTAAGATGGATTCTCAAAAGATAGTATGTTTTGTACACATATATTAACAAGTTAATATGATAAAGGATACAATTGCTGTAATGATCCCCATAACGGCGCCCATGGCAAAGGAGCCCATGAAAATCCCAGCGAAGAGGCCTAATGATCTGAAGAAACCTCCAGCGGTGAAGGCCGTATCAGAAAACTCTTCTACTGTCCTGTGAATTGAAAGAGAAAAAGATAACCTTCATCCTCATTTTACTAAGAGTTAATTCACAGGAAACTATGACCATGGATACCACAGGGATTGACTCAATTAGCCCCAAATGTGAACCCTAAACAAAGCTCTGCATGTTGACGTCATAGCCAAAAATCAATCAATAGCATGAAAACTGACATTCCTCTGTTACTTACAAATTTTAACATGTTTATAAAATAAATGTATATACATCAGCTTAGGCATTTCTTTTTTTTTTACACATCGCATCCATACACATCATTATGGCGAACACTGACCATTATCCTCACCATCTGCTTGAAGCAGATAGCTACAATGTAGTTACATGTATATAGTCATCTGATGCAAGATTCTAACACATGAGACAGAGAATGTCTGTTTTTAAGGGCTGTTGCCTAGGCTACATCTTCAAAGCTTTTGTTTTATACTGTGCTAACATCACAAAGACAATCAAACATGGATAAATTGTTTGCAGGTACATTGTACATGTATAGCCTCAGCTGAGCCAAATCACCTTTATCCTTACCTGGTTAACACAATAGCCACAGCATCATTGAGCACGCTCTCCCCAAAGACCAGAATATACATGTCCACATCGACGTGCAGGTCATGGAAAACAGCCAAGATGGTCACTTCAAAAGATACACGTACAGCACAACATAATGTAGAGAATATTAGGAAATTACAGCTCTCATTTAATACACTACACGTCAGCCGTTTTGAGACAGTTGATCACATTTTGTGGTTTGACTCAAAAACTTTTGATTCAGAGCTCTAAAAAGTATAACAGATGCCTGATCAGAAAGAGCAAAAATTTCTGCACAAACTTTGTCCTTTTTGTTGCCTGTCCATATTGCGTTTGATGCCAGGAATTTTAGAAAAGAGAATAAGCTTTAAAATCCTTAAATTGGCAACACATTGAGAGGTCCAAAACCATATTTTGGGGTCAAAATTGGCAATTTTTTCAACTTTTCAACAAGACTTGTAATCATGTATGTTGTTTTCAAAGACATTGCATCTTATTAGAACCATGTAGCACTAAAACAAAAATATTATTGTTACCAATTTGAATTAATTTAGCCCTTGAATAATTCCCATCCTGAAAGGGTTAAAGTTATAATAAGAGTTACATACAACAATACCACTTATCAAGAAAATTATAACTAATTTTGTTATTTACTAGATAAATCTATGTATCTACCTATTTGCTAGTTTCCCAAACTATGCCGTCATTCGAGAAAAACTAAGTCTAAAACGCGCAGCCCCTGCCTGCGCGCGCGTACTCCCCGTCCACCAATCCAATCGCGCCACCGCCATACTCTTCCTCTTCCGAGCAGTCAGAGACAGAATCTAGGACATGTCAGACAAGGAGAGGGGCTGGAGGGAGGGACATAGGTAGATACATAGATTTATCTAGTAAATAACAAAATTAGTTATAATTTTCTTGATTTACAGCAATAAATCGATGTATCTACCTATTTGCTAGAATAGCACGGATAAAAACCCGGGTGGCATGTCCCAGGACGGGAGTAACTAACGCGGGGCAGACAGAGACGACGAAGCAGCTCTCAACCCAGAGGTTGCAAAGCTAACCTCACCCGAAAGAACATCCTTAAGATAGAAGGATGTGAAGGAAGTAGGGGAACGCCAAAAGGCGGCCCTCAAAATGTCTTCCAAAGGAGGACCCAGAAAGAGCGCCCAGGAGGTAAAAACACTCCTAGTATCGTGCGCTCTTGGAGGATTCTCAGACAGGAGAGCCTCCGAACCCCCAGCTTGGATAGCCTCGACAATCCAACGGGAGACAGTCTCCCGTGATGCTGGGGAATAAGGGTGACGGGAAAAGAGAAAGAGCTGATCATCCTTACGAAAAACCTTAGTCCTATCCAAGAACCATTTGAGAGCCCTAACAGGGCACCAAGAATTATCCTCCTTGACAGAAGAGAATTCTGACAGAGGACTCAAGAACACTTCGATTGAGCCAGAAGAATCCTTCTGATTCTTGGCAATAAACGAAGGTCGAGGGACAAGACGTACACCTTGCCTTTCCCATCTGATATGCCCGGGCGCCATAGAGAGAGCCTGAATAGTGCTTCTCCTCTGCCCAGAAGCAATAGCGACGAGGAAGGCGGTCTTAATCGAGAGATGGTGTAAAGACGCTTTGCACAACGGCTCAAAGGGCGGTTTGGCCAAGGCGTCCAAAAACAAAGGAAGGCTCCACGCAGGAGTCAACTGGCGATTTGCTGGTCGTTTCAAAAGACAGACCTCGGCAAATGAGTCAAGAAGGGAGAGTTAGAAACTCCCGAACCATCAGAAAAAAACCAAGGTGAACCGGAGCAATAGCGGACCGGTAACCACGATTGGTAGAGAGGGACCTGCCCTTATCGAAAAGGGGCGATAAGGAAATCTGCAATAGCACCCACCGGGGCAGAACGGGAAGCAAATCCCATTTCCCCACACCAAGCATGGAAGGCTTCTAATCTCGAGATGTAAACAGCTCGGGTAGAATCTCTTCTGCTCTGGACTATGAACAGGGAGGCTCTCTCAGAGAGTCCTGCCGTCCTCGCATCCTCCCCGATAGAGGCCAGGCGGTCAAATGTAGAGCCGCCGGGCGATGGTGGAGGATCCCCGACAGGGGCTGAGCTATGAGGTCTGCTCTCCGGTGAAGGGAGAGAGGCCGACCGTCCAGCAGAGACAGAAGAAGAGGAAACCAAGGTCTCCTCGGTCAGCAAGGTGCTATGAGCAGAAACCACGCCTGATCCTCCTGAATCTACCCCAGGACCTGAGGGATTAAGGAGACCGGCGGAAAGGCGTAACCCCGGAAGTTCTTCCACTGAAGGGAGAACGCATCGAGGGCCCAAGCTTCCGGATCTCGCACCCGAGGGCAGTATCTCGGGAGGCGATGATTGAGAGCTGTCGCAAACAGGTCTATCTCCAGAGGGGCGCAGACTGAACAGAGGTGTCGAAGACCTCTCGGTTCAGTGGCCACTCGGAGGGGAGACACATGCCCCGGGACAGAAATTCTGTAATCAGATTGTCCCGCCCGGGAACATAGGAGGCGATCGGAATCACTCGGTGAGACCGACACCACTTCCAAAGTTTGGCGGTTAGATCGTTCAGGGTAGTGGAACGAGTCCCGCCTTGTCTGTTGATGTAGGCAGCAACAGTAGTGTTGTCCGTCAAAATCCGGACGGAGTGACCTACAATCATGTTCTCGAAAAAAAAACGGACATGAAGACTGCCATCAATTCCAACATATTGATGTGGGGTAAGGTGCACAGGTGTGACCAGTCCCCCGAGACCACCTGGTCCAAAAGAGACTTGCCCTTGAAGAAGGAACGACTCATTCGACCAGGGGATAAGCAGGCGTTTGATTTCCTCGGATAGAGGAATCCACACCTTGAGCGAGTCTACACTGGGCTTGGAAAAACTTCAGCAGATGAAGCTGGAAAGGCCTCATATGAAGCCGATAGTCTTTGAGGACATCTACAAGGCTCGATAAGTGGCCCAAGGACTGGAGCCATCGGCCTGCCCGAACTCGACGTAAGCGACGAAGAGATCGAGCCAGTAAGACAATAGTTAGAACTCTCTCCCGACTGGGGCGGGCAAGTTGGTTCACAATGTCTATTTCCGCACCCAGGAAAATGGGTCTGCGGGTAGGAGTCAACTCCGACTTGTCCCAGTTGACTATGAATCATACTTCTTGCGTAGTACGGAGAAGTAGGTCCATGCGTGACTGAAAGACGGACACAGAGCTCGCCACCAGGAGCCAGTCGTCCATGCAAGTGAAAAGTCTCAGACCGCGATACCTGAGGAAAGCGGCTAGGGAAGAGACTACTCAAGTAAAAACTTGAGGAGTCGGTTTCGGGCCACAAGGTAAGGCCTTGAACCGGAAGGTTTCGCTCTGAAAGGCGAAGCCTAGAAGGTCCCTTGAAGAAGGGTGTATCGGTATGTGAAAGTAAGCATCTTTCAAGTCTACCGAAATGGCCACATCTGACGGTCTGATCGCCGGAAGAAAGGAGGCCAAAGTTTCCACGCGGAAAAAGCTCTCTTGGAATGAAGGGATTGATGACCCTCATATTCAAGATCATTCTGAGCTTCCCCGAGCGTTTGGGAATTATAAGATAAGGGAGAGACACAGATGGGGGTGGTCTCTTACCCTTTCGATTGCACCCTTTTCTAGCAGCTCTTGAATCTCGGAGGAGATGTGCTCTAGAAAGGGGGGCGATATGATCGCCGGAAGAATGGAGGCCAAAGTTTCCATGCGGAAAGGTCTCTTGGAATGAAGGTATTGATGACCCTCATATTCAAGATCATTCTGAGCTTCCCCGAGCGTTTGGGAATTATAAGGGAGAGACACAGATGGGGGTGGTCTCTTACCCTTTCGATTGCGCCCTGTTCTAGCAGCTCTTGAATCTCGGAGGAGATGTGCTCTAGAAAGGGGGCGATATGTAGGCGGGTTGCAGCGGAAGGCTCCGCCAACCCTCTCCTCCAACGCTCGGGGCGCACTCGCCGCGAATCCCGGGCCGAACCACGGCCCCGACCGCGACGATGCCTTCTCCTACCTCGAGGAGAAGGCTCCGCCCTGGCCCCCTGTAGTGAGGGGCACTGGGCTGAACTTGCAGTGCACGAGAGGCTGAAAGCTGGAAGTGCCACCGCGTCTAGGAGGCGGAAAACTAGCCTGGGCCTGCGGCTTAGGAGCCGAGGACTTAAGGCGTTTCAGAAGTTCCGTCGCCTGCTAGCGTGAATCAACCTCAAGTTGAATCACATCAGACACCTTACCTCCAAGAGGTGTTGGCCGGAGTGCGGGACCCTGGCCAGGAGGGCAGGTATGTCCGCATCCGCAATGCCCAGAGAGGAAAGTGCAAGTTCCCTCCTGGCATTAGTGGCTATGCTGTCGACACAGACAGTTTTGACCACCACGAGTCGGACATCTCAAGTTCCTGGCTCCTAGCGTAGGGAAAGGAGCGTACCCAAGTAGGCAGTCAGCCTCAGGCCAGTCCTGGAATGAGCTTCCATCAAGGACGGGAACTTCTCCCTTTTGGCGTAAGGTGCACTCTGAAAGTTGACACCAAGCCTACCACCTACATGTAGGAGGTCACTGGAACAAGACTTTCTCGTAAAATAATCGAGAGTGTCTTGTTGAGAGAAAGTGAATTCCCTGGCCGAGGGACGGGCCCTACCAAAGATGAAAGAGGCTGTGAGGCGAAGTCATGTAGACTCGCTTAAGTCCTCCGTAAGAGGGATGCCTTTGGAGGGACGCTCACCTTGAAAAAGGAGAGACGGATGTCCCGGATCGGCCCGACTCTGAAAAGAGGTGTCGGGAAGATATTTCTCCAGCAGGGCTTGAGTCTCTACCGCCAAGGACCGACTGGTTTGGGGTGTAATCTCAACCTGTGAAGAGGCATCATCCTCCGAAAATCCGGACTGAGAAACCTGATCCCAAGAAGGGCGGTTTAGGTAGTCCCAGGATTCCTCCCCAGGCGGAGCACTTAGTGCCGCTGGAATGGGAGTAGCCCCGACCGGACGATCAAAGCTGAACGTGGTCGGGAGACGCCCGAAGTTGGGCGGCAAGGCTCTTGTGTGTTGGAGACCAAACACAATGAGCCGGATACCTGATAAAGGAACCGGATCCCCACCCACTAGGTGCAGTGGTGATAAACAAGGGAAAACCAGTCTTCCTAGCCGGATAACCGGTAAAAACCGGTATCCGAACCGGATATCCGGTAAAAACCGGTATCCGAACCGGATATCCGGGTATTCGAACCGGACCCGGGTTGGTGGGTACAGGTATCCCCCTCCCCCGGGGGGGGGGGGGGGGGGTGTTGGAGTCGGGCGTGGTGGGAGGTACGGACACAAAGTCTGACCAACCACTCCACTCCACAATGATCTTCAGATAATTCAGAAGTTCATGGGAGACGCCCGACTCAGAAGAAGTAGTCGCCCCTTGGGGGCTAACCTTCTTCTTGGCCCCCCTGACACATGAGGTGAACACACAGTCGATGTCAAGGGGAGAGAGTCCGCCCCGCCTGCTGGCTGGGCAGTACTCAGGCGCCTACGTTTCTGGGCAGGCGGTCACGTGACCGCTCCCTTTACCCACTTGAAAACGGGCGCCGCTTCCGTAGTAAACCCTTTGTACTGGGTACATTAGGAAGATCACGACTCTCTTTACTCTTTCCCGCCTTGCTTGGATTAGAAGCGTGCGGAGAGAGACAAAGAGAGCCGACCCCTGAGCGAACAACATCTATGGCTAGTGAGCGAGAAGTGCAGCTCGAGCGAGACGAACTGTGGGCTGGGGTAGACCCACAGTTTTATCGGTGAGAGGTATTGGACGGGTTAGGCACTCACTCTCACCGTTATACAAGTCTCTTCTTCGAGAGAGGTATTGGCCATGTTTCAGGACTCACTCTCTCGGTATATCCCGCATGAGTTGGTCGTCAGAACAGACGACGAACTCATAACGGGGCGAGCCGTACACAAGGCAGGCCCTAACTTACCTTGGTCGAGGCTCCGGGGAAGTTATAATGTTGGTGCGAGATGAAAATCTCGCAGCCAACCCTTCCAAGGCTGGGCGAGTCCCCTTATAAGTATTTAAATACTGGGGAACGCCAGCCGAAACGGAGACCTCGACATGGCTGAAAATAAAGACAGGCAAACAAATATAGAAACCCATATTTGGTAATAAATTTATTATTACAAACAATATAGATCTATAAAAGGGTAACAACCAACTCACATTAGTCGGAGTGGGAATAAACTCCTATTACGGAGACACAACGTTTTGATAAGACCGCTTGTCTAAGCGCGTTGAATCAACCACCTACAGACACGGGGGGCAGCCCGACACAGTGTACTAGTACACCGTCTGTGAATAAAGCCCCGAAAGTGAGGAAAAACGGCAAAGTAATTTCATTAATTTACCGTGAAGGAGGTTGACTCAGGAAAAATCCGATACACCAAAATGAATGTGAAAACATGGTGAACGGGATTTTTATTGCGAAAGGCAACCAAAAATGCTTTTGGAGGTAAAAATCTCGCAATTTAGGTTAAGACTTAGCTTCATAGATGTCACTTCTCTGACGGGCGAGAACGGAAGAGGAAGAGTATGGCGGTGGCGCGATTGGATTGGTGGACGGGGAGTACGCGCGCGCAGGCAGGGGCTGCGCGTTTTAGACTTAGTTTTTCTCGAATGACGGCATAGTTTGGGAAACTAGCAAATAGGTAGATACATCGATTTATTGCTGTAAATAAACATAGAAGAGTATCAATGCAATTTTCTAATTCAAAAGCAGTAATCCCTTTCTACAAGTGCACCTGATAATATTTGGAAGTACTCATAGAATATGGGTATTCTTGAACTACGTAAATTAAAGATGAAGCAGAATTCTGGTCACTACATTGTGAAAGAAACCGACTCAAAGCAATCATGTCTACATCAGAATAGATTTATTCTTTGAGGTTTTGGAATCATCAAAATGATAAGAAAATGACCCAATCTCACTGAAAAGCACATGTACTGCACGCAGAAATGCGTATATATGGGACTGCACACACAGGTGGCATGAATGTTCGGTCTGAACATTTCAGCTATTTCTCGTCATATTTCGAAAATGAGGGCATTTGAACACACGTTTGGATGACTGATTTTATATTTACCTGGGTCGGTAGCTGAGATGAGCGCTCCAAAGAGAAAGCAGTCTTGGCTGGTAACCCTGGTCTCCTTCATGATAACAATCACAAACAGGTACATAATGCCTCTGGAGAGAGAAAAAGAAGAAAGAAAAAGGGGACTGTTAAAAAACAAATTCTCAAAATAATGCAAATATTAATCATCCTCCATGCAAACAAATTAATGAAAATTGTCCATGTATATGCTGTGGTTGTTTTTCAGACGTGTATCAATCAAATATGATTATTTACATCTGGGACCGACCTTTAACGTCACCATCCGAAAGTCAGTTTGTAGGTGAATGCAGAGAGCTGACCGTAGACGTTACGCCTAGATCAAGCCCTGAACTCCTACTGCATATGTGCAGTGGGTGATTTAAATACATCATGATCCAAAAAGCAAGAGAAAAAATATTCATGATTGACAGATAGAGAGTGATAAAGGGAAACATATACAGGATAAAAGAATATTATAAAGACAAAGAAAATAAATAAGGGATAAAAAAATGTATGGTGTACAAAGAGTTAGTGATTGAGAGTGCATGAGAGAGAGATAGAGAGAAAAGAGAGAGAGAGAAAGAGGGAGAAAGAGAGAAAGAGGGAGAAAGAGAGAAAATTAAAAGTGAGGGAGATACAATATAACAGATTACAATACAATTACTTAATTTATACAGCCCTTTACACCTGTACATCAATAGATTATTGTGAAAATAATAAGATTAAAGATAATGTAAGATGAAAGATAGAGAGAGTAGAGAGAAACAGAGAAAGAGAAAGAGAAATAGAGAGAGAGAGAGAGAGAGAGAGAGTAGGATCTATGAGATAAGAGAATGTGAGAGGAAATAGGAAGAAAAGAAAACTGGGGAGAGAGAGAGAGAGAGGACAGAGGAGGGTGAGAGGAAATGAATAAGGAGAAAGAAAACAGGGAAAGGGGAGGGGAAGGGGGGGGGGGGGAGCGAGGCGGCAAGATTATGGTAAAACCGGATCTGGATCAATACATACAAAGTCACGGTCCGTGAGTGCACTTGGGTATAGATTGATTGCATAATGTGGTTTATTCAGCGGGATGTGGTGGTATCTTTCAGTCATATCCGCACACAACCCACCTTACAATACAGCGTGAAAGGTACATATACACTGACATACATATAATTTTAATACATCACATATTATAAGACCTCTCAGCGGAGAGGTGTTGTGGTCTAGTGGATAAGTACCCAGACTGTGAACTATACAAGGCACTAGGTTCACATCCCTGCCGCAGTACTAACTTTGGCAAGAAATTAATCTACATGTACATTGAGGTAAACGGGTACCTGGTAGGGTTATACCTTGAAAAAAAATGCACTGTCCGCTAGTTACATGTAGTTGCCAGAGCTAAATTTAAAGCCAGGATAATGGTTTCCAAAACTAATTGGAAGTGCATAGGGACATTATATGATAATCTGATACGTGCTGTACAGAAATATAAATTTATCATTCCATGAAAAAGAATGGATACGGCACTATAATCATCTTCCAGAAAAAACCCTTCTTTAGAGTGACAGGAAAAAGGGAAAGGGAGACAAAAATAAATTTTGAAAGCAAGAGAGAGAATACATAGAGGAGAAAAAGGAAGAGAGCAAGCCAATCAACCCCCCCTTCATTCATACAATGCTGCACTGAACCTACATGTACAGTACATAGCCACATGTGTGCAGACTAGTTAGGTTTCAGGACAGATGATTTCAAAGAGTAATTTGAACCAGTCTTCATTCAGTACTTCAGGAATTTCAGAAAACTTATGTTGGACATTGCAAACAACGAATGTTCAGGGAGGTTAGTTCTATTTGATGCACATTTTTTGTAAATTCCAATGGCAAAAAAGATGGCTCTATTTTTGTTCATTGTCCAGACAAGCAGCCCCCCATCCTACATTTATATTGTTAAATTCCTTATATTGTTATAAATAAATAACATTTTCAAATCATTATCATTGAACAATGTTGAACATCCAGTTGACATTCTATAACATTAAAGAACATTTGTTTGTCAAAGTACAATACAGCAGCAGAACATAATAGTACGTGTGAATAATTCTTTGTCCTCCAAATCTGTGTATTGCAGAAAATAGGGTGTCAGAAATGATTTATTCCAATCATAAATATTCAATTTTATGCATAGCTGAGAGTAAAAGTAGAAAGGTACAGGTATAAAATTCAGTGCATAAACTAATTTGTAGATAAAAAGGAATAAATATCTACTGGTAGAGAGAGAACATGTGTACTTACATTAAACTGTCAATTTTGATAAAATATGATGAACACAAGAAATATGAAATTTGTGACAGAACATGATTTATGGTATGTCATGCTTTTTAAAATATGCATTTTAGAGTATAATGAAATAAACATATCATGGGAATACTATCAGATGCCTTTAATGTAAAAATCTCAAATGTAGTAAAAATGGAATATAACTGAGATAGATAAGGGCAGAAAGAACAATTTACAAGACAGGATGAAGGGACAGCGGGAAGGAGAAAGAGCAAGAGAGAGAGAGAAACAGAGAGAAAGGAAGAGAGGAAAGATATATATAAGGGAGACAGGCATACATGTATAGGAGAAGGAAAAGGAGAGAGGGAGGGAAAGGGAGGGAAAGAGAGGGAGAAAGAGAGGGAGAGAGAGAGAGAGAGAGGGAGAAAGAGAGGGAGAACGAGAGAGAGAAAGAGAGAGAGAGAGAGAGAGAAAGAGAGAGAGTGGGGGACAAAGAAGAGACAGAGAAATATAAATATGAAATTTGATGAATAAAAACTGGAACACAGGAAATAGACATTTCCACTAAAAATATATATATTTCATACAGAAATTGTTCAAAAACTTCATATCTACATGACATTTGTTCCACTTCCAGCAATCTTCATAAACCCACAACACATTTTGCTCTAGTTTTATAACTCAATTTTGAGCCAGGGCAGATGCAATAACAACTGTCCCTTGGACAGATGCATTCATCCTAATATAGTTCTTCCATTCTGCATCAAATTGCTACCTGAAAATAAATTGCATTCTGTTTTACAGGCATGACAACTGCAGCTAGGCAGTTCATCCAAAATCGCTCTTTTCCAATTCTTTTTCAATTCTTTCGGAAAGCAATCAAAATTGAGATGACTCATAATAACAAAGGGTTCTGAAGTGGCTAAAATGATAAAGAAATCCTCATGCATTGCTGTTCAGTTTAACAATTAAGACATAAATTTGTGGTTCTGGCAGTTACAGACTCATGTGTCTGTATAAATGTATTTGGGGAAAAAAATGAATGATCTGTCTAACTAAAAGTATGAGTTGATCCAAAACGTAATAAAATTACAATATTCATTCAATCCTTTGACATGTATTTGATAGGTATATCTAGATATGATCTATATCGTGTAAATTATTTAAGTTCTTTAGAAATTTTATTTGGTGACAAACTAGTGACTATCAACTCATGGCCAGTCCTATAACAGTTCATTTGGGCATTAATAGCAACTTTTTAAAAAAGCTATACATGAATGTCTGAAACCAAAAGGAATCTGCTTTGAAGGGCAATCAAACCTTGGTACTAAGATGATTTGTATGAAAGCATAAAAATAAGAAAAACAGGATGGTGAAAGTTTCAAAGAAATCGGACAAGGAATAAGAAAGTTATGGATGTTTGAAAAATGAGATCACTACATCTATGCGAATCTCAAACTAGCAATTTGGTGAATTGATTGTGACATAGACCCCTGTTACACATACCTCTGAAAGTGGACTGAGGCCGCCTCCGGAGGCGGCTCGACGTCTGTGTAACATCAACTTTTTTTAAAAGCCGGACTGAAGCCGCCGCGAAGCCGCCTCCATCCCAGTCCACCTCTGGATGTAGTTTGAGGCTGACCTCACGCCGGACTCAGTCCCGCAATCAGTATGTGTAACACCAAAGTGGACTCGGCGCCAGCTTTTACGCGGAAGTTACGTAACCCGTAAGAGCTGTGCATGCGCGGACCGTTCACGATGTCGATGAGATAGTACAGCACCTATACAGTGCGAGTGTGCGAACCGCGTGAAAATTTTTACATGGAGTGCGCCCCAACGTCAGCTCGTGAAAAGGCGACGTGAAGCCGGCCTATGTGTAGACACAAATTGCGGGCCCGAGGTATGTGTAACAGGGGTTTTAATGGTCTCGAGGCGGCTTCAAATTGCAGGTGTGAAGCCAACTCCGGGCCGCCTTTGAAAGCCGACGCATGTGTAACAGGGGTCCTACTCTCCCGTTTGTCATACACAAAAGTATCATTAATTTGCAGTTTTCTCCAATGCACCTTTACCCTCGGGGCAGTAATCAAAATAATTGGAGATAGCATATTTTATAGGTCCTCATGCAAGAAAAAGATGAATTCTCGACTGCGCGCGATCAAAATTTACACCTCCGCCCTTGTCAGATCAAAAATATATCACATATTCATGTTTATTTGTTTTAGATTTTGATTGAACCAGAATAAAAAGCCCCTTATTACATGTTAAATCACCTCTTTGACTTATAACCCAAAAGTCTGATCACTTTATCTCCTCCTAGTCATGAATACAAATGAGATATGGTGATAACAAAGGTAAAATATAATATAAAAAATGCAGTTGATGGCTCAAACTGTTCATGAAATATTGTGATAACCAGAATAAAAAGCCTCTAATTACATGTTAATTGACCTCTTTGACATTTGACCTTGCACCTTATAACCCCAAAGTCTGAACACTTTATCTCTTCCTAATCATGAATATAAAATAGTTGAGATATGGTGATAACAAACTAAGGTAAAAAAAACATTAATTTCACATACACCTGTATAATGACCTCTATGACCTGTCACCTTTGACCTACATGAACAAAAACCTAATCTGTTCGTCTCACTATGGTGATGCATACCAGTTCCAAGTTTGAAGTTAATGGATCAAATGGTTCTTGAGATATAAGTTAACAAGGCTAAAACCTGCAATCTCAGAACTGGCCTCTGTGACCTTGAACTTTGACCTACGTACCCCAAAATCTAATCAGATCGTCTTCCTATGGTGATACATACTAGCACCAAGTTTGAAGTTCATACCTCATGTGGTTCTTGAGTTATTGCTAGAATGAGAAAGCGGGACGGACGGACAACCCGAAAACACAATGCCTCCGGCCATAATGGCATCCTATTATAGAACGGGTCGAGAAATTCCTGCAATCTGATTGGTTGAGAGGCACTGATCAATTTGTACTGGATGCTTGAATTAAGCTGCGATATGCATTATTGATATCGAGATGAAAACGATATCCTTCTAAAATGCGAGTGTGAGAGTGAGCTACGAGTACGATATTTGACTGTTTACAGACGGAGAATTGCAAGAAATGAGACAAGATAGATAATTTTTGTTTATTTCGGATTTTGATGGTAAGCCCAATATGATCCGATTAAAATTATACCCGATCAAAAAAAAACAATACCCAGATACAGCGATAGAATGAAAATCTTCAATGTTAAATTAACACATCTCGCTCACATCACACAGTGCAGTACAGTGCAGTGCAGTGCCACTGCTGCGTTACAGTCACAGGATGTACGCTGCATACATTCACACCAGTTACATTTACTGTGCAGCGACTAGCCTGACTGAAAAGCGAAATTGACGGCAAGACTTTCACTTGAAGTTCTCAGAATCTTTGTATGAATTCTTCAAATTGATTGATAAAATTAATTCATTTCATGTAAATACAGTCAAACCTGTCTATAGCGGCCACCAAAGGGAAACAGAAAAAGTGGCCGCTATAGACAGGTGGGCGGCCATTTTTAATTTTTGCACATACACGCAACATCACTTATACTTATAGTGTACATGTATCCATATATTTTATATCACTTAGGAGAACAAGCTATACTCCTATAGATCTACAGATTTGACGTATAACATGTCATATGATATATAAAATGCGAAAATAATGTGCTGTGTTGTCAATAAATGAGAAAAACAATAGATATACGAGCAATCTCTGTAAAATGAATTTTCCCTCAAATTCCCTCAAATTACCACGTACGTAGTCGCCCACGGTAGACTGCTGTTCTTGATTTTTATAGTCTAAAAACGATGTCTAATCATGCTTTTGCTTCTTGTCAAAAAATTACAATAATAAGTTTATCTTTTGAATAAAATCATGCAATCAATTTTCATTCAATAAATATTTGCCTTTTGAATGGTTTAAAAGAAGTTTTAACTGTTTTTGAGAACAGGCGATAGAAGGTGCTCGCTTGATTCGTCGAAAGTGCGAACGTCGACAATGCAATGGATCGCTGGTGGACGAGTTTTCCTGCTGTTTTTCAGCAGGACAATTTCGTACATGAAATCGTTATTATTGATCCTTAAAAAAATAATAGCTGGGTAGTATTTTATTATTTTCACTTTCTAAAAAAAAATCACTGTTTTATAATTTTTGTTGATAGCTTTAACCCTTTAATTTTTTTTTTATAAATCTTTAAAAAAATAAAAATTAATATTGAAGTGTACGAGCCTGTGCTATTGCGCAATGGCGATCGCTATCAACGCCGACCGTGATAGCTTAAGAGAACAATACAGGTGCAGGAGATCGCAGCTGGATGGTGCGAAGATTACGTAAACGAACAATACTAGTGCTTAATTCTTACTAAAAAGACTTTTAATCTCTAATTAGTCGGCAATGTGGTAAAACTTTTAGATCTTCTTGGCCATTGTAGAATCTATTCAGGACGTTTGTGCGAGAGTGTGACTGAGCTAGGACTCGGTAAACACATCGCGGCTTTATTATGCCTAACTTTTTATGGCAAAAACTACTTTTTGTGCATGAAGCTACGGCTCGACTCGATATTGGTGGCCGCTGTACGCGGTCAGATATTGACCGAGGGATACATAATGGGTGGCCGCTGGCCGCGTTAGGCAGGTGACCGCTATATGCAGGGTCTACAACACAGTAATATCCTGCGGGGGATTTTTTGGTGGCCGCTATAGGCAGGTGGCCGCTAAGACAGGTTTGACTGTAGACTAGATACTAGATTAGATCTTACTTAGGCTAGTTGTTGACTGTAGTGGATTCTTATTTTACTCGGATCATATAAATAAATTAAAAAAATATGACATTAGTTAGCTTACGGTCAAGACTCTACTTGTAGAAAAATGAAATTCTGAAATATAACCTAAAATAGCCAGATTTTCATTTCTCTATGGAACTTATTAAATTCATAAAATCTATTTATATAAAAGTGATTTATCAGTTCAAACCAGCTGTAGCATGGCCTTGTATAAGGGTTTTTTCTTTATCATGCATCCGGTAAATTTTTCATGCGTCCGGCAATTACCGGACGCATGGCTAGACCATGCATCCAGTAAAATTTTGCCATAGCCACAATCAGGGTGCAACAATTTTATCTACAGTGTTACGCATCTCTCCTGGAAACACAAAGTCATTGAATCAAATGTCTTGTGGCCTGAAATGTTGGACCATATGAGTTCTTAATCATCAGGCAGTAACTTTTGTTTGAATTTCATGTGTGTTGGCTAGCTGCGTGAGGATGGTACATGTAATAGAGGGCCAAAAATGCCACTTTTTGGCTGTTAAGCATTTGCACTTTGAAAATTTGTCTTTTTTGATATGCTGTTACCATGAAATTACACAAGATATGTTGCATCTTTTCATGCCATCTTATTGTCCTTTTTATCTCCACTCAGTATTTTTTTACGGCTTGAGAATTGACCCAAGAATTGCGATACAGTGGTTATTTATGTGAAAAGAGACAAGTGTAACACTTTTTTGAAAAACAGCTATGTGCATAATTTTGCCTCTATAAGACATATATTTTTACATATATATATATATATATATTTAAGCCTGAGTCGTATCGATTGGTTAGCCGATGTTCGATCGAAGACATCGAATCCCGATTTTTTTTTTTTTGGCAAAACCGGTGCATCGATTTGTGACTAGCCACCATGAAAAAAACAAATAAAAAAAGAAACTCTGTAACGTTAACGTACAGCATATATACTAGCAGAGAACGTGAAGGCGACTTCAAACTGTTGGCTAACTTTCGCTAATTCGCTCGCGGAGGACGTCGCGCTTCACCTGTGCTTTCTCTATGGAAAAATCGTTTTGTCGTTCTGAACTGAAGTTTACGATAATATTCTTGCACTCTCCCTGCATTGCCAATTTGACAATTGTGTAATTGAACATGATAAACACGGGCATGAGTACGAGTGTTCCAACTTCGCAATAACTATATCACACTCTCATCAAATTGGCAATTACTTCTTGGAAATGATCTGACGCTGAATGAAGTCATGAGCGACGAAAAGTTTATTTCATATTGTTTTTTTTTTTGCATCGAACAAACGTGTTCCATTCAGCTCTCCAAAGACAAAGTAAGATTATTAATTCTTTGAATTTGAATCATTGTCGGATGTGTCGACAATGAGCATCGCTTCGTGCGACACTAAAGTGATATTTTGGCTAGCCATACGGACTAGAAACTTAAGATTTTGGCTAGTCCGCCGTGATTTTTACTAGCCATTGGCTAGCGGGCTATCGTTAATGTTGAGCAGCGAGAGCCCCATACATATGCCCGCGATGCCAGCGGACCGGTCACCGGTGCATGGTGCATGCACTGCGTGCAACTGTGTGCAACTCTGTTTTCACCGCCCATCATTTATCGATGCACCGGTATTCGACCGGATCAAAGCCGTCGAATCCCGGATTATGAAATAATCGATATGACTCAGGCTTAATTATATTAATTGGTAATTGGTTATATTTTCTTAGAAACATATTGTCCTTTCATCGAAAAAAAAAATCAAACATAGATACAAACTTTTCAAAAATATATGCTCCCATTGCGATCATAAATTTTGTCCGGAATTTCCGGTAGTGTCCGTAACGGTGTGATTTCTGCTACATAAAAATGTTTTCAAAGTTCTTTAATATACACTACAGACTGAGATGAGCTAACTACCCCCGGGGACTAGCTGTGGTATAATAATATTCAGTTAAGCATAACAGTTTATTTTTTTGAATTTAATAAATGGCATTTGTAGTGTCCGTAACATACATGTATGTAGTGTCCGTAACACCAGTGTGTAATGTGTAAAAACAAAGCTTGATAACTAAATACTACTAATTTGTAATTTCAATCTGATTTGTTATAGCTGCTTTTCTTAATATGTCTCCACATAAATAAAAAATTTTCTTTTTCCCTGGAAAGTCTTCTCCCGGATATGAAATTTCCCAAACAAATCAGCTATTTTCCATGAATTTAATTCGAAAAATAAAACAAAAATCGACTCATGAGTAATTTAATATTAATATTTTATTTCAACAATATCAGTTAGATGTAAGCCTGAGTCGAATCGATTGGTTAGCCGGTGTTCGTTCGATCGAAGACATCGAATCCCGAATTCGTTTTGGCAAATCCGGTGCATCGATTTGTAGTCCGCCAGATTTTTGACTACTGTAGCCACCATGAAAAAAGCAAATAAAAAAAGAAACTCCGTAACGTACAGCATATATACTAGCAGAGAACGTGAAGGCGACTTCAAAGTTCAAACTGTTGGCTAACTTTCGCTAATTCGCTCGCGGAGGACGTCGCGCTTTACCTGTGCTTTCTCTATGGAAAAGTCGTTTTGTCGTTACGAACTGAAGTTTACGATAATATTCTTGCACTCTCTCTGCATTGTCAATTTGACAATTGTATAAGTGAACATGATAAATACGGGCATGAGTACAAGTGTACGCAATAACTAATATCACACTCTCATCAAATTGGCAATTACTTCTGAATGATCTATATCTGAAGCGAAGCTGAATGAAGTCGAGTCATATGAGCGACGAAAAGTTTATTTCGTATTGTTTTGTTTTTTTTGCATCGAACAAACGTGTTCCATTCAGCTCTCCAAAGACAAAGTAAGATTATTAATTCTTTGAATTTGAATCATTGTCGGGTGTGTCGACAATGAGCATCGCTTCGTGCGACACTAGAGTGATATTTTGGCTAGCCATACGGACTAGAAATTTAAGACTTTGGCTCGTCCGCTGTGATTTTTACTAGCCATTGGCTAGCGGGCTATCGTTAATGTCGAGCAGCGAGAGCCCATACATATGACCGCGATGCCAGCGGACTGGTCACGATGCATGGTGCATGCACTGCGTGCAACTGTGTGCAACTCTGTTTTCACCGCCCGTCATTTATCGATGCACCGGTATTCGATCGAATCAAAGCCGTCGAATCCCGGATTATGAAATATTCGATATGACTCAGGCTTAGTTAGATGTAATAAATTATAAAGTAGAATGCATTATTGTGTTTTAGTTTCAGTATCGAGGGTAGAAAAGAGTACATGGCAGTGTTATGGACACTACAGATCTGTGTTACAGACACTACAGAAGGAATAATATTCAGGCTTGCAAGCCAAAGTGTACCTCCTTTTTCTGGATAACAGTGTTCTGAAATAAATTTTAACAAAGTAAAAGCTGTCTATGACAAAATACATTACTTCAATTAAAGTCTATATGTCACTGGCGAAAACGTTATTGATTCAAACAGAAGGGTGCTAACAATGCACAATGTCTATGGCATTAGCACCCTTCTGGTTCTCTCTGGACAATATATTGTACAAAAGAAACATCTCTTGAAGTTTCTTAATTTCATGAATTGCCGAAACACTGCCCCAAATGGAAGTTAACACAAAACAAGGCATTAGCAAGATTGTGTCTCGCCAACTTGCGAAAACTGGAAATATCGTGATCTCCGTTGCCACGCAGAAGAATTGTATCTCTGGGTATCTGCCACAGAATGTACATGTAATATCCCATTAATGAGAAGGACTATTCACAAAATACTACTTCCCTCCATCGACTGCCCCCATCCCCCCCCCCCCCCTTTTAGAGATGGAATAAAAAGTTACCATCAAGTCCTATTAGATTACACAAATACAAAATAGGATGATAATCAGTTGTACAATAGAGGCGAAGTAGAGTTTGTCTCTGGGTGGCATAAAAATGCAAAAAGGTTAAAAATAGTGCTAAGGTTGAAAAGTGGAAATGAAATAAGGCTTTTAAAATCATGGTTGTCAAAGAAGAGTCTTTCACGTAAACTGTAACACTTGACCTGAAATGACCTTTGACCTTACCATGTGAGCTCGAAGGTACCAAAACATGAATGTACTCCAAGTGCATCTATCACCCAAGTTAGGTTGTAATCCAAGCAAGTGATATGAAGTTATTTGTCACAAGAGAGTCTTGCAGGTAAACTTTAACGTATAGCCTCAAATGACCTTTGACCATATCATGTGACATCCAAAGGCAACATAACGTGAAGGTACCCTCAGTGCAAATATGACCCAAGTTAGGTTGTAATCCAAGCAACTGATGTGAAGTTATTTCACAAAAGAGAGTCTTGCAGGTAAACTTTAACATATGACCTCAAATGACCTTTGACATCATCATGTGACCTCCGACAACACAATAACATGGAGATGCCCCTAGTGCTTCTATCACCCAAGTGTGGCTGCCAATGCAGTAACAGTTGCCAAGTAATGCATCATAAGAGTCTTGCAGGTAAACTTTAACGTTTGTGACGGACGGACGACGGACGGACGCCATTTGGATCCCTTAGTCTCGCCTTCACCTCCGGTGGGCGAGACAATAAAATTGTACATACATACATGTAAATCACCATTGGGGCTGCGCCTCAGAATAGTACATACATGAACTAGATCAATGGCACGTTACAAATGCTGTATTTATTTATTATTCATATAATAGTATGAGCTGTAGTATCCGTAACAAGCTATGGACAGTTGTAAATAAGTTAATTTTGACATCATATACTACATCTTTATGCACTTAAACAGAATGAATGTCATGTTGTATGAAGCTGGTATTAATGTATGTCAAATTTTCACTGATAACCTGACACTTTGAAGTGTTATCATTTTGAAATTATGTTTTATGGGAATTTTTTACTTTTTTACCCCAAATCACAAGAATTCCTACATGTACATGTACATGTACATGTACTGATCATAGGAATTATCTCTCAAATGTTCTTGTTTCAGGAATAGACCAAAGTTGGCATAAGAAAAACACATGGCTATCATTTCATACCGTGAAACGGAGTGAATAGTAGAAGTTTCGACACATTTTGCCTTACAACATTTTCATTACATCGCCAGTGGCAAATGTCGATTCATGCTACCTTCTTATTGACATATATAAAAGAAATTCCATCAACATCTGATTTAATTTTTATATGGAATTTTGTTCCTTTTCACCCCGGTGTTGGGGTGAATAGGAACAGAATGGAAAACTAGAATTTAATTCGTCATGAGGACGAATTAGGTGGTCTGTCCTTCAATTTGTACGATCATGATTGTAATCAGGATGATCATAATAATGGGGAAATACTAAACTGAAGATAGGATGTCAAGAATGCCATGAATGGAGGTCCTTCTTGAGGACGGGAATGTAGCAAAATGTGTAACGGTCATTGTAAAATGATTATGGTGATGATGATAATGGAGATTATGATGATTATAATGATATATGATGGCGATGATATAATAGCGATGATGATCAGGACGGTGATGATAATAATGATGATGATACAGGATACTTGGCAGATTAACCCCTTAGCTCTAATACAGGACAGGAAATCACAATTTCCATAGGGTTGTACACAAAACTACTGCACACTACTTTCTAATAGACATAATACGGGAAAATAAGGCAGTTTATTACATGATTTGTGATTTTTTATGTTATACTAGTCGAAGAGGATTGTAAAATGACAGGCAAAAAGAAGCAAAAAAAAAACCGGCCCCGGGGATCGAACCAGGTACCTTGACCATGGTAGTCATGTGCTTTACCGATAGACCAGAATATTTCCCATAGAGATAACACGTAAACGAAAACGGGATTCTCAAATCACATTTTGTACTGAAAAATTGGGCATGATCCCGACATCTGATCAAAAATTGGAGACGACATTTGTAAAAGCTTATAGTCTCAGCTACAACATATTAAAATCTGGAAGAAAATAGACCAAAAATAACTGAGATACTGCTCAGAGAACGATGTCATGTAGATTCATGATTCGAAAAAAAGTCATCTTCCATAGACATAACACGCAAATAGGGAAAATTCTGACATGGCGTCTTTAATTGAAAATTTCACTGTGATGACGTCATCAAAATGAAAAATGGTGGCAACTAATTTTGTAGGAAATTGCCTCAGCTATGACATATCAAAATCTGGGCGAAAAAAGACCAATAATTACGAATCTAGAGCCAAATTTGCATAAATGTGATGACGTCAAAACATGAAAAATGGAAATTTGGATTTCTGGTGCCATTTTGATGACGTCATAATGTTTATAAGGGTCAAATGATACATGAAATCATATCTATGATTCATACCCTACCTGATGATGACAAAAAATTGGGGGATTTATGGACTATTTAAAGAGCTAGAGTTAATTTTGTAGAGGCATGTTTTTGCACGTTTTTACGTTATTTTCGCCATAGATGCGCGCACGGATTTTGAAGTTTGACGCGCCCGTACGACCTTATTATTGATTGAAATTGATTCCAAGTTGATGGAAATGATGAAGAAAAGTGTCAAGATTGCAAATCAATCGAAAAAATAGTGTTTTAACGTTAGTTACGACTTGCGCGCGCGTAAAACGCGCGCGCGGACACTTACGCACGGACATTTTTGAAATGCTCAAAATGACCTGAAACGTGTGCAGACTTGATCCTACGTGATTTTGAGCATTTTTAAATTTTGACGCGCGCGTACGCGCACGTCCTGACCTCTAGATGACCTGTGAGGACATTGCTTGATGACTCGTCATTTGAAGTTTATGTGATGTGAATATAGTTTATTTTTGATGATCGATTATGAAGATATAATCGATCTTGTAAATTTACAAAATGGCGTCTTGATGACGTCACGATGACCTGATGACCTCCAAAAGCTTAGATGACCATGTCCATGATTGACCTCATACATGACATGAAACTCGATGATATTGACCTGGCCGATTTTGAGATTTGGTGGGAACAAAAATTTGCTATAAAAAGAAGAAATATTAAAAATAAAAATAAAGAAAATCTTGACAAAATTAAAAGGAGGTCTGTCATAAATGACAGACCACCTAATTATGAGATACATGTATATGTGCTTTAAACTGTTACTTGTATACATGTACAAGTACTTTTGAACTTATTTGGGGAAGGGCCAAGGGGTTTGTATTATGGGTTTTTGAAAGGAGAGTGCTTTCAGAAACATAAGAACGCAATATCATGAATTTTATGAAAAACATCATCGTTTAAATTATCACAGGCATCAAAATAGTACTGTGTGTTAGTGAAAATGGAATTTGTTTTAATATGGTTTGCATCGTGGCTTTAGAGCTGCTTGATTACAGAAATGATAGGGGAAAACAGGCATTGCAAATTATTGGCAGTAAACAATAGCTGTTGGGTAATTGAAGGGTGATGAAGGATAATCAGTAAACTAGTATTTGAATTTTTATACTTTTGATTAAAATAATAACCCCAATAATGTACAGTGTATTTAATTGATAATCCTATTGGGAACGTGACTGTGTAGATTGTCTTTAGATTTATTTAATTTTACTTATTGTGTGAAATATTATTTTCCAAACTACGCCAGACAGGGTGTCAGGGTTCTTAAGGAGCCTGGAAATGACTGTTCTAGGAATGCCGTTGAAATTTCAGGCTTTTCTGTTTTTCATACCTGATTTATATCTTTATGTATCTTTATCTGTATGTTTATGGTACATTTGATATGTATTTAGGTGCTTAAGGTATGTTTTGGTATCAGGAAGTCTGAATCATAATTGCTTGGTAGTCTGTTCCTATTCATCACGGTTATTCTGGAAAAAGTTTACAATAAAAATGAAGAAAAAATATATAGGGTAAACCCTTTTGCCATCAATTTCTTTCACATGAAGATTCAGATTTATTGACTGTTTTCAGTCATATTAACATAATACTGTAGTGCATAACATAAAATGAACACAATAACAACTAGAAAGGCCGTCAAAGGCGGCAGACCCACGCCTTAGCGGCGCTACAGATCGAGTAGTTGCATTCTTTCCCTAATCAATTCTTTCCTGTCACTATATTTTATATTTTATATTTTTCTCCTTTTTTTTATCGCAATAAAGACTTCCAGATTTGGCATAATCTACTATTTAATACATGCATGTAAAATATTATGGTTACTTATTGTTATTATTATTATGTAATTTGGCACAATGATACTGCATGTGAATATATTTGTTTGTGTATTTTACCTTGATTATTGTGAAAAATGTTATTTTTAAAAAGGAAGTAATAAAATATTCTTAAAAACAAAAAAAACTATCCGAAATGAAGTTCCTATAACCGATCATCACCAAAATCTAATCGATTCTTTCCTGTCACTATCCGAACTGAAGTTGGGGTCAAAACTTCAAGGTCACACAGAATTTGCAGGGGTCAACCGATCATCACCAAAATCTAATCGATTCTTTCCTGTCACTATCCGAACATTCCCTAAAAATTTGGTGCAAATCCGTTCACCCGTTCTCTAGTTATCTTGTACACAAACAAAAAAACAAACAAACATACGGAGCCCTTTACATAACCCTGCTGATTTTATCGGCGTGGGTAACACTATATAAACAATGTTTTTCTATAGATATGGGCACAATATCAAATATCAATAAGTAAAAAAAAATATGATGCACAAATATTGACCTATTAAGTGATGTTGAAAACAGTTGGACATGTTTAGAGCAAAGCTTGTGTATTACATGTCCAGAAACTCATAACTTAATCATGATTCGGTCGTTCAATAATATTAAATTCATAAAGCGTCATTACGAGAAGCGAATTATTGAATTGAGAGAATTTATAAGTGAATTGAGGTAGAAGGACTATTGCCTCAGTCAGTGTGAAGCAAAGTGGAAGTGGAAGACGGCGCGGAATAGCAAGACCATATTTGTGAGGTCTTGATGCAAAACCTGATGATTCACGATCATTCACCTCAGTAGGTCTGAAAATAAAAAGATAATTTTGACCACATCTCAATTGTAAACATATTTCAGGACATCATATTATATTCCACACGGGGGTAAATATTAATCAAATCCCATCAAGTAAATCATTATTGGAAAGCTATAGTTATGCAAATAACTAAAATAAATCAGATGAGTTTGCACTATTACTTTGAAAATGAAATTACCAAGAAAAACATATCCACTTTTTGTTCCTATTGTTCCTATGCAATTCACCTCGTTTTACGTTACTTGATGTCAATAACAAAGCGACCTGTAGTGTCGTAACAGGCTAAAGTCAATAGTAAAGTATTTAATCTTCACATCATATAGCACATGATAAGCACTAAAATAGAATGAGTGTCTGTTTTTTATATGGACATAGTGTAATTACATTTTGGGTACAAAGGTTTATTAGTTTTAGCCAATACTACTAACTTTTCACAATTTGAAGATGCATTTTACTGGGGGTTTTTCAGCTTTTTACACTTCAAACTGAAAAAATTGCAAAGAACAGGTTTGAAAAGATACTCTCTGTTGGATTTAAAATTGTAATTAGGCCTGAAGATATGCAGCAACAACAATAATGACAGAAAAAAAGCAAATGGATAACTTATATATTCCACCAATGAATAACATGTATACGAGTGTCCGTAACACACTACAGGAAATTGTACCCAAGTTATTTTGGACAACTTATGATATGGAACAAGCCTTCCTAGCAATTATATGTATACAGATGGGACTAAACTTTGGAATTTGTCCCATTTAACTGTGTTTGGTTGACGTTTGAAAAAGTTTCAGGTTTTGAAATAAATGGCATTTATCACATTTTACCTTGTGTTGCCGCTGATGTGTATACTGCATCAATTTCATGGACTGAAGTGAGTGCAAATTGTTTTATTTTTCATAAATTGCCACTGAATTCCTAAAAGAAGTGCAAAATATTAGTGTATTAAGGTAAATAATGTTGGAAAATTCCATTTCTGTAGCTTTGTGTAGTGTCTGTAACACCTACCCCACCCCGTTTTGTTGCTGTTCATAAAATGACAACCAAGATAGTTTCCTTCAGGATATTGCAGGGTATTAACCCTATGGTATAGATGAATAATTTTGGGTTGATGAAACTACTCTATTGCATACATCATTTTTGGACCTCAAGTGTAAATGGTTCTGCACCCCGATTGTGGCTATACCAGTTGGTAATGATTGAAAAACAATGAATTTTTGGCAAAAATTGGTCCACTGTTCTATAAAACAGATGATGCAAAGGTCTGAGTGTGTCGGTAGGAATAGTGTGCATGCGGTAATTATGGAAACTGGTCTAAACCCACGAGGCGCAGCCGAGTGGGTTAAACATTCCATAGTTACCTTATGCACACAATTCCTACCGACACACTCAGACCTGTGCATCATTTGTATACATACTGAATAATACATTTTGAAAAAAAAAGAAGACATTTTAGTCATTTTGTGTGTTGCAGCAAATGGGGGAGTTGTCCGACACTACATCGCAGTGACATTACCTATTCGACCAATTTGAAATTCCCATATGTATAGTGATTACAACTTTAAAGAAAATATGACTTTCTTATTGCTTGTCCGATTTCGTTCAAACTTTCACCAATCTGCTTTTGATTTTTTTCTTTCTTTCAGATTAATTTGCCATTAAGGTTGGATTTCCCTTTAAAGTGAACCAATCTGTCCAATCACCTAAAAAATGTACTGTTAGAATGTATACAGTTAACCTCAAAACACTTTACCTGACCTTACTTCTATGGGTTAACGCTAAAGGAGTATGAAGGAAATAAAGGAAAAATAAAACTCCCTCGTGCAGAACCCAACTGTGGCTGCGGTTCCACACGGGCTCTTCTGTGTGCGAGCGCATTCGGGTGCGTCGCCTAGTCTACTCACAAGTTGCTGCAACGTTTATTTAGAGAGTATTTAAACTGTCTTGCAATATCTCTTTATAGAATAGAACATTTGAAGCTCATTTTTTGAATATTGTATAGCTACACAGACCCCTAACATACATGTAGAGAGCAAAAGATTTTAGTGATTGGTACCCTTTAAAACCCTGTGCCCTGAATTAATGGGAATCTACATGTATGATGTATGTGTATGTTTAAAAAATATATGAAGAATTCTACTGGAACATATATTGGCCTACCAATTATTACTGCAGTCTAGTTAATAATAATATTCCGCTTTTATATAGCGCCTAATACATCGGTGATGTGTCTAAGCGCTTTATATTATTACCCCGGTCATGGGATTCTGGCATGCCCGCACACAATGTATGCACATTATCCGCTCCCTGGGGAGTATTCCAGCAATGGGCATTACAGTGACGCTCTAATTGCTAAACAAGCAACATTAACTTCCGCATCCTACCGGGTACCCATTTAATACCTGGGTGGAGAGTGGCAAATGTAGATTAACGTCTTGCCAAAGGACGCTAGTGCTGTGGTGGGATTTGAACCCCGGACATGCATATGCACCAAGAATCATAAAATACATACATGTATTTGATAGAAATTCATGACAAATGGAAGTGATTGAGAGCTACAATGTACATGTAGGCATGTATGTAGTAAGTTCAACATACTATGTTGTAGAAAAATATTTTTTGGGTGATTCGTACCCTTTAAAACCTTGTGCTGGTGTGCCCTTGTTAAAAATTCTCACGTCATATCTTTAACCTTAAAATCCACAATACCTCATACATGTACATGTATGTAATCTCTTATTCATAATTATTAACTGAATTAATGGAATTAAAAATTGTAATATAGAGATGTATGGATCATTTCTCTTTGATGACAAAATCATCCAATAATCCTTGAGAGTATGCAATAACCTTTAAAGCAGACTGATCAAACATACATTGTACATGCTGGTAATACTATATTTGCATTTCTGTTTCCAATCTGCTAAAATACACATTTCTGGCAGCAAGCACGTCCATCATAGTATTTTCTCTCACAAAGCAGTGTGTTACTGTATATATTTTCAATTCTATTTGTTTTTTATAAGCTTGTTCATATCATATCTTATTTGTCATAGTTTTAAAGTCTTTAATATTTGTATTTAGCTTTATGATTATAAGAATCGAACAGAATATCTATGAAAAATATCAAGGCGATTTAAATTGCGACTTAAATCAAGTTGATTTGAATCGTGCCAACCCTGATCCTTGCTCTATTCTATAAATCAATTTATTTTCATCTTCATATCTTTGGAAATGAAATGGTGACAGTGACAGTCATTTACATCAGCCATAATTTACATTAATTACAGCTAATTGATAAAACACAAGGAATTTTTGTATTTCATTTTTGTCTTTCCCTAACCTAATTCCATAGCAGGGTGACTGTATTGAGTGCAGATAACTAATGAACCCATTTTTTGCTGGATATAATTAGAAGCGAATTAGAAATTCACTATTTCCTTTTATTAGACCTTTTTTTTCCCTACTGGGCAACTGCTATCTAAATCATGATGATGCATGTTTGGTTTCCAAATTTTTACTCATTTCAAGGCATTGCATCACTGTACATATATTTGCAAATCAGTTCAAATTCTTAAATGGATTTTTCGATGCAGAATGCATTACTCATAGTGGAATGTCAAACAAACACACGGCCTGTTAGCCATAAGCAGCTCTTACCATGGACCTACTTACAGACTTGAAAATGCACGAATGTCACAAATCTATTCTGTAACATGATCTCTCACAGACACTTGGAAATGCAACAAGGTGGTGTTGACCTGCATATCATCACTGCAAGTCAAGAGACAAAAGCAATTCTGTCTGAAACACATCTGTGGATAGGTACCCTGTACATGTATGCGGCTTGGTATGATGTACACAGTGAAAATAAAACATGCACTTATGAAATACACTGGTGAATACATGTACTATACTCTGGTGAATACATGTCCCAGTACATAATAATTTATGTGATGAAATCCCTATTAAATACCACAGAAAATCAACAAACAGCTGGAAACGAAAAAAAGAGTGTTTCTTACACTGATGTACAATGTATGCATATTATCATTTGATGTCAAATCCTACAAAATTATGCAACATATGATGCTCAAGCATTCAAGGGATTCTTCCTGACAGGGGTCCATCTACTAAACACCTGGGTCGAGAGCGGCAAATGTAAATTAAAGGAGAATTAACCCCTGAGTACAAATTTACTTATATTGAAAGGTGTAGTATATTCCTACTTATTGGCCTAAATCATTTTCCAATAAGATATCAGAAAAGGGTATAATAAAGATATTCCAACACCCGGTATCGTCTACTACTCATTTACATGGGGGCTGCCATTTTCTTGCTGATTTGGATTTGTACATGAACCATTGAGAAATGTTCCGGTCAGGAAGATATTTTGAATCCAAGACCTAAATTGATTTTCTTCATTACCTAAAATCCCATATGTGACGAAAAATATAAAGTGGGTGTTTACATGATTTATAAAAATTAAATCTTTATAATGATACTTTTAAATTGTCTGGTTTTGCTTAACAAAAATCTATTTTCTTGGGTTTGCCAAACAGAGCAGAGCATAATATATGCAGCATGCATTCTGACTTTTCAAGTCCCATTATCCAAAAGCAGGTGAATGCATAGTTTGCCGCTATAGATGCTCAGGGAAGAAGCATCCATAAAATTTGAATTAATTTGCTCCGTCCATTGCGTCACAGTATCTAGAAAATAGATTTCTATTAAGCGAATATCGATTTTCAACAGAAATATATAAGGAAATCTTCAGTTTAAAAATAAATTGACATATCTATTCTATATTTTAAATCTCAAATGGGTTTTTAATTTTGAAAAAGGCAATTGGGCATTTGGATTAAGAAAATCTTCTTGTACACATAAAAAAAATGGCAGCCCCCATGTATTGCTAGCAGACGATACATATTGCTAGCAGATGATAAATTTTGCTCAGAAAATCTTGATTCGTATCGATCTCGTATATTTTGACGCGAAGCCATATAGTCTAACAAGTAGGAATAAATAACACCTTTGAACACTATCGTCTTTATTGTTTGAGGTTAATTCTCCTTTAATGTCTTGTAAAAGGAGATTAGTGCCATACAAACCTCAACCTTTTGCATAGATCTCTCAAAAACTGACTACTACAAAATTTTAGAACAATATACTTGTAAAAATATACATGTATCTCAAAGAATTTCATAGAGAAATAAACGTAAAAAAAACAAAATAATAAAATAAATCAGTATACATCTATAGCCAGAAAATTGTAATCACTACCCAAAATACATTAAGTTTGATATCAAGAATAATTTGGGATATATACATGTACAGTGTATCAAGAATTCTAGAATGTTGATTTTCGACATGGATTATACATGTACTGTAGGAAAACTGTGCCCATTCAGTTGTGAGTCACCAACCATGCCATTTACGCATGGAGCTGTAATGTAAGAATAACATTACAGACCATTTAGAGGGCAACCCATTATCCCATCATCGTATTGCTCAATTCCTGGTGGAACATAGCTGTATTAGGTAAATACTGCCCTAAAAGGCATCCTTCAGAATTAGGATGGATGCAGGGGAAAATGAACTCGCTCTCTCTGTAATTACAGTATTGTGGCTGTGACAAGACATTGATGCAATCTAGCGTATTAATGCTACAGGCACAATCAAGAAAATTATAACTAATTTTGTTATTTACTAGATAAATCTATGTATCTACCTATTTGCTAGTTTCCCAAACTATGCCGTCATTCGAGAAAAACTAAGTCTAAAACGCGCAGCCCCTGCCTGCGCGCGCGTACTCCCCGTCCACCAATCCAATCGCGCCACCGCCATACTCTTCCTCTTCCGAGCAGTCAGAGACAGAATCTAGGACATGTCAGACAAGGAGAGGGGCTGGAGGGAGGGACATAGGTAGATACATAGATTTATCTAGTAAATAACAAAATTAGTTATAATTTTCTTGATTTACAGCAATAAATCGATGTATCTACCTATTTGCTAGAATAGCACGGATAAAAACCCGGGTGGCATGTCCCAGGACGGGAGTATACGCGGGGCAGACAGAGACGACGAAGCAGCTCTCAACCCAGAGGTTGCAAAGCTAACCTCACCCGAAAGAACATCCTTAAGATAGAAGGATGTGAAGGAAGTAGGGGAACGCCAAAAGGCGGCCCTCAAAATGTCTTCCAAAGGAAGACCCAGAAAGAGCGCCCAGGAGGTAAAAACACTCCTAGTATCGTGCGCTCTTGGAGGATTCTCAGACAGGAGAGCCTCCGAACCCCCAGCTTGGATAGCCTCGACAATCCAACGGGAGATAGTCTCCCGTGATGCTGGGGAATAAGGGTGACGGGAAATGAGAAAGAGCTGATCATCCTTACGAAAAACCTTAGTCCTATCCAAGAACCATTTGAGAGCCCTAACAGGGCACCAAGAATTATCCTCCTTGACAGAAGAGAATTCTGACAGAGGACTCAAGAACACTTCGATTGAGCCAGAAGAACCCTTCTGATTCTTGGCAATAAACGAAGGTCGAGGGACAAGACGTACACCTTGCCTTTCCCATCTGATATGCCCGGGCGCCGTAGAGAGAGCCTGAATAGTGCTTCTCCTCTGCCCAGAAGCAATAGCGACGAGGAAGGCGGTCTTAATCGAGAGATGGTGTAAAGACGCTTTGCACAACGGCTCAAAGGGCGGTTTGGCCAAGGCGTCCAAAACCAAAGGAAGGCTCCACGCAGGAGTCAACTGGCGATTTGCTGGTCGTTTCAAAAAACAGACCTCGGCAAATGAGTCAAGAAGGGAGAGTTAGAAACTCCCGAACCATCAGAAAAACCAAGGTGAACCGGAGCAATAGCGGACCGGTAACCACGAATGGTAGAGAGGGACCTGCCCTTATCGAAAAGGGGCGATAAGGAAATCTGCAATAGCACCCACCGGGGCAGAACGGGAAGCAAATCCCATTTCCCCACACCAAGCATGGAAGGCTTCTAATCTCGAGTTGTAAACAGCTCGGGTAGAATCTCTTCTGCTCTGGACTATGAACTGGGAGGCTCTCTCTGAGAGTCCTGCCGTCCTCGCATCCTCCCCGATAGAGGCCAGGCGGTCAAATGTAGAGCCGCCGGGCGATGGTGGAGGATCCCCGACAGGGGCTGAGCTATGAGGTCTGCTCTCCGGTGAAGGGAGAGAGGCCGACCGTCCAGCAGAGACAGAAGAAGAGGAAACCAAGGTCTCCTCGGTCAGCAAGGTGCTATGAGCAGAAACCACGCCTGATCCTCCTGAATCTACCCCAGGACCTGAGGGATTAAGGAGACCGGCGGAAAGGCGTAACCCCGGAAGTTCTTCCACTGAAGGGAGAATGCATCGAGGGCCCAAGCTTCCGGATCTCGCACCCGAGAGCAGTATCTCGGGAGGCGATGATTGAGAGCTGTCGCAAACAGGTCTATCTCCAGAGGGGCGCAGACTGAACAGAGGTGTCGAAGACCTCTCGGTTCAGTGGCCACTCGGAGGGGAGACACATGCCCCGGGACAGAAATTCTGTAATCAGATTGTCCCGCCCGGGAACATAGGAGGCGATCGGAATCACTCGGTGAGACCGACACCACTTCCAAAGTTTGGCGGTTAGATCGTTCAGGGTAGTGGAACGAGTCCCGCCTTGTCTGTTGATGTAGGCAGCAACAGTAGTGTTGTCCGTCAAAATCCGGACGGAGTGACCTACAATCATGTTATCGAAAAAAAACGGAGAGACATGAAGACTGCCATCAATTCCAACATGTTGATGTGGGGTAAGGTGCACAGGTGTGACCAGTCCCCGAGACCACCTGGTCCAAAAGAGACTTGCCCTTGAAGAAGGAACGACTCATTCCACCAGGGGATAAGCAGGCGTTTGATTTCCTCGGATAGAGGAATCCACACCTTGAGCGAGTCTACACTGGGCTTGGAAAACTTCAGCAGATGAAGCTGGAAAGGCCTCATATGAAGCCGATAGTCTTTGAGGACATCTACAAGGCTCGATAAGTGGCCCAAGGACTGGAGCCTTCGGCCTGCCCGAACTCGACGTAAGCGACGAAGAGATCGAGCCAGTAAGACAATAGTCTGAACTCTCTCCCGACTGGGGCGGGCAAGTTGGTTCACAATGTCTATTTCCGCACCCAGGAAAATGGGTCTGCGGGTAGGAGTCAACTCCGACTTGTCCCAGTTGACTATGAATCATACTTCTTGCGTAGTACGGAGAAGTAGGTCCATGTGTGACTGAAAGACGGACACAGAGCTCGCCACCAGGAGCCAGTCGTCCATGCAAGTGAAAAGTCTCAGACCACGATACCTGAGGAAGGCGGCTAGGGCAGAGACTACTCGAGTAAAAACTCAAGGAGCCGGTTTCGGGCCGCAAGGTAAGGCCTTGAACCGGAAGGTTTCGCCCTGAAAGGCGAAGCCTAGAAGGTCCCTTGAAGAAGGGTGTATCGGTATGTGAAAGCATCTTTCAAGTCTACCGAAATGGCCACATCTGACGGTCTGATCGCCGGAAGAAAGGAGGCCAAAGTTTCCACGCGGAAAAAGCTCTCTTGGAATGAAGGTATTGATGACCCTCATATTCAAGATCATTCTGAGCTTCCCCGAGCATTTGGAAATTATAAGATAAGGGAGAGACACAGATGGGGGTGGTCTCTTACCCTTTCGATTGCGCCCTTTTCTAGCAGCTCTTGAATCTCGGAGATGTGTTCTAGAAAGGGGGGCGATATGATCGCCGGGGCGATATGATCGCCGGAGCGATATGTAGGCGGGTTGCGGCGGAAGGCTCCGTGTGTGATTGGGGCTCTGCGAGTTTTATGCAGAAGCCTCCTCGCACGATAATCGGTGTCGGTAATTTCTTCCCAAGCGGGAAGAAAGTACTGAAGCCGGCCGCCAACCCTCTCCTCCAACGCTCGGGGCGCACTCGCCGCGAATCCCGGGCCGAACCACGGCCCCGACCGCGACGATGCCTTCTCCTACCTCGAGGAGAAGGCTCCGCCCTGGCCCCCTGTAGTGAGGGGCACTGGGCTGAACTTGCAGTGCACGAGAGGCTGAAAGCTGGAAGTGCCACCGCGTCTAGGAGGCGGAAAACTAGCCTGGGCCTGCGGCTTAGGAGCCGAGGACTTAAGGCGTTTCAGAAGTTCCGTCGCCTGCTTGCGTGAATCAACCTCAAGTTGAATCACATCAGACACCTTACCTCCAAAGAGGTGTTGGCCGGAGTGCGGGACCCTGGCCAGGAGGGCAGGTATGTCCGCATCCGCAATGCCCAGAGAGGAAAGTGCAAGTTCCCTCCTGGCATTAGTGGCTATGCTGTCGACACAGACAGTTTTGACCACAACGAGCCTGTCAAGGACAAGAGGGCTTCGTCTAGGAACATGATGTCCGAGTCGGACATCTCAAGTTCCTGGCTCCTAGCGTAGGGAAAGGAGCGTACCCAAGTAGGCAGTCAGCCTCAGGCCAGTCCTGGAATGAGCTTCCATCAAGGACGGGAACTTCTCCCTTTTGGCGTAAGGTGCACTCTGAAAGTTGACACCAAGCCTACCACCTACATGTAGGAGGTCACTGGAACAAGACTTTCTCGTAAAATAATCGAGAGTGTCTTGTTGAGAGAAAGTGAATTCCCTGGCCGAGGGACGGGCCCTACCAAAGATGAAAGAGGCTGTGAGGCGAAGTCATTGTAGACTCGCTTAAGTCCTCCGTAAGAGGGATGCCTTTGGAGGGACGCTCACCTTGAAAAAGGAGAGACGGATGTCCCGGATCAGCCCGACTCTGAAAAAAGGTGTCGGGAAGATATTTCTCCAGCAGGGCTTGAGTCTCTACCGCCAAGGACCGACTGGTTTGGGGTGTAATCTCAACCTGTGAAGAGGCATCATCCTCCGAAAATCCGGACTGAGAAACCTGATCCCAAGAAGGGCGGTTTAGGTAGTCCCAGCATTCCTCCCCAGGCGGAGCACTTAGTGCCGCTGGAATGGGAGTAGCCCCGACCGGACGATCAAAGCTGAACGTGGTCGGGAGACGCCCGAAGTGGGGCGGCAAGACTCTTGTGTGTTGGAGACCAAACACAATGAGCCGGATACCTGATAAAGGAACCGGATCCCAACCCACTAGGTGCAGTGGTGATAAACAAGGGAAAACCAGTCTTCCTAGCCGGATAACCGGTAAAAACCGGTATCCGAACCGGATATCCGGTAAAAACCGGTATCCGAACCGGGTATCCGAACCGGACCCGGGTTGGTGGGTACAGGTATCCCCCCCTCCCCCCGGGGGGGGGGGGGGGTTGGAGTCGGGCGTGGTGGGAGGTACGGACACAAAGTCTGACCAACAATGATCTTCAGATAATTCAGAATTTCATGGGAGACGCCCGACTCAGAAGTAGTCGCCCCTTGGGGGCTAACCTTCTTCTTCTTGGCCCCCCTGACACATGAGGTGAACACACAGTCGATGTCAAGGGGAGAGAGTCCGCCCCGCCGGCTGGCTGGGCAGTACTCGGGCGCCTACGTTTCTGGGCAGGCGGTCACGTGACCGCTCCCTTTACCCACTTGAAAACGGGCGCCGCTTCCGTAGTAAACCCTTTGTACTGGGTACATTAGGAAGATCACGACTCTCTTTACTCTTTCCCGCCTTGCTTGGATTAGAAGCGTGCGGAGAGAGACAAAGAGAGCCGACCCCTGAGCGAACAACATCTATGGCTAGTGAGCGAGAAGTGCAGCTCGAGCGAGACGAACTGTGGGCTGGGGTACACCCACAGTTTTATCGGTGAGAGGTATTGGACGGGTTAGGCACTCACTCTCACCGTTATACAAGTCTCTTCTTCGAGAGAGGTATTGGCCATGTTTCAGGACTCACTCTCTCGGTATATCCCGCATGAGTTGGTCGTCAGAACAGACGACGAACTCATAACGGGGCGAGCCGTACACAAGGCAGGCCCTAACTTACCTTGGTCGAGGCTCCGGGGAAGTTATAATGTTGGTGCGAGATGAAAATCTCGCAGCCAACCCTTCCAAGGCTGGGCGAGTCCCCTTATAAGTATTTAAATACTGGGGAACGCCAGCCGAAACGGAGACCTCGACATGGCTGAAAATAAAGACAAGCAAACAAATATAGAAACAAATATATGGTAATAAATTTATTATTACAAACAATATAGATCTATAAAAGGGTAACAACCAACTCACATTAGTCGGAGTGGGAATAAACTCCTATTACGGAGACACAACGTTTTGATAAGACCGCTTGTCTAAGCGCGTTGAATCAACCACCTACAGACACGGGGGGCAGCCCGACACAGTGTACTAGTACACCGTCTGTGAATAAAGCCCCAAAAGTGAGGAAAAACGGCAAAGTAATTTCATTAATTTACCGTGAAGGAGGTTGACTCAGGAAAAATCCGATACACCAAAATGAATGTGAAAACATGGTGAACAGGATTTTTATTGCGAAAGGCAACCAAAAATGCTTTTGGAGGTAAAAATCTCGCAATTTAGGTTAAGACTTAGCTTCATAGATGTCACTTCTCTGACGGGCGAGAACGGAAGAGGAAGAGTATGGCGGTGGCGCGATTGGATTGGTGGACGGGGAGGGGAGTACGCGCGCGCAGGCAGGGGCTGCGCGTTTTAGACTTAGTTTTTCTCGAATGACGGCATAGTTTGGGAAACTAGCAAATAGGTAGATACATCGATTTATTGCTGTAAATAAAATAAATTTAAGAGAACTTGTCAAGAAAATAGTGGATACACCTACATGTATGTAATGATAGACGACATAACCGTAAGATTCTGAGTTGATATCTAATGTATCTGAAAATTTTCAACATCACTGCAGTTCTATTCTGACAAAAGAAACCAAATAATTTGTACAACATTTGGATCGAAAATCATTCATTTCCTGTTGACAAAAAGTAATTTTTATATGCTTCATTGGAATCATGAAGAAAAAAAAAGGTAATTATTGATATTTCTTTAAAGTCTAGGCAAAAGAGTATTGAATTAGAAGGGATTATTTTTCATGCGGTTAATCACTACCACTCATCCCATTATAGTCATAACAATTGGTTTCAAATGTGAAGAGAAGTGAAACTGCCTCTTGTGAGTACATGTATAATACCTGAACACTTGTAATAATCCACAAATACAAGAATTAACAACTCTTGATACACTCTGCAGTCGGCACTCTTATCATAAGGGCTTAATGTATATTATGCAACAATAACGTATAAAGAAGCGTAAATGTACAATGTACATGTACATGTACACACGAAACAGTATGAATATGCTACGTAGCTAACATCATATCCTAAGACCTAATAATCCTATATATTGATTTTATGCTTTCATCACAGGATATCATGCTACACACCTACATGTATCATGGTAAGATAGCTCTGTTTGCTTGGACCATATTGCATTTGCAAACTCAGTTAAGAGTTATTTTACTCATGATATGAATACGAAATCAACATGTTAGGTGTTACAAAAAACATTTCCCAGTATGGATACTTAAAGGGAAATCCAACCTTATTTTTTTCTATTGATGTTATATGAAGCGTAACTTGCTGGTTAATTTGATACCAAATTTAGCAGAATTGGACAGCTATGAAGAAATTTATAGAATGATGATCCCCCAAACACGTCTTTCGCCCGTCGTCTGCTGCACATTTGATTTGATTTGATTTGATTTGTTTCACATTCCACACAATAACAGTTTTCATATATAAAAGTTCAACAAGATAAGGCATAATGACAGAAAACAACAATGGTAGTAAGAGATTTATAAGCAACAACGTGAAATATGAGGAACCTATTAAAAAGCAAAGCTTGTATAACATAGGTTCCCAGGCAAGATACCAATGATAATATAAAACTTCTAACGCAATGAAGAGAGACGAACTTAGGAAAATTAATGATACGCATAAGTAAAGGTAAGCAAGTCACTCGAGCGAAGCAATATAAAGAGCAAAAAAAAATCTTACATACCGGTACATGTATATGGTTGCAAAAGAAAATCTTTAAGTCTACGCTTGAATGAATACAACGAGGGAGATTGAATTATGATCTTAGTGTCTAAACTGGGCAAGAACCGTACGCATGGGGGAAAGATGAAAATTGTGTAATTGCCTAGTGGGATAGGAATGAATTTCATTATTTTTTACAAACATATTGGTAAAAACACTCGGTAATTCATCTTTATTAAGTTGATACATAAATATCCCGACAAAATAATGGTATAAGTCTGTTACTTTCAGTAACTTGTTTGAATAAAATATTGGATCAGTATGTGCCAGAAAATCAGCAGAAGAAATTGTCCTTACAGCTCTTTTTTGTATTTTGAGTATGGATTCAAGTTTTTTCTTAGAAGAATTTCCCCAAGCTACGATTCCATTACTTAAATATGGTAATAATAAAGTGGAGTATAATAATTTCAAAATATGATGAGGGAAATGTTTAATTTTATTAATAACTCCACGGTTTCTTGAAAGCAATTTACATACATGTAAGTGGTCGATGTGAACTTTCCAGGATAATTTACAATCAATGTAAAGCCAAGAAATTTTGTGGAGTCTATTTGTTCTATTAAACTCACTACCATTCATTAAAACATGACCAGGTAAAGTTAGCAACGAATTACTAAAAACCATGTAATTTGTTTTCTTAAAATTATTAAGGGATAACTTATTTGCTTGCACCCAATCACATACAGATGTCAATTCATTATTTTAATAATCTATCAAGAAGGATTTGAGGATTATCGTGTGTTAAAAATATACTTGTGTCGTCTGCAAAGAGAAGAAAGAAGAGTATCGAGGATGAGTTTTGAAAATCGTTGATGTATAAAATAAACAAAAGTGGGCCTAAAAGGGAACCTTGAGGTACTCCACAAGTAATGGGTTGTATCTTAGAATTAGAATTATTAATAGCTACGAATTGAGTCCTGTCTGTAAGATAGCTTCTGAACCACTCCAAGGCCCTTCCACGAATTCCATAGTAAGAAAGTTTGTATAAAAGTATTTCGTGGTTAATCGTGTCAAAGGCCTTGGAGAAGTCCAGAAAGATACCAGCAACATGAGACTTCCTGTCAATCGCCTTTGTAACTTTATCAATTAATAACATTATGGCATGCACAGTCGAATGTTTTTGACGAAAACCGAACTGAGAGTTAATGAAAATATTACAACTGGTAAGAAATTTTATAGTTCGAGAATAAACTGTTTTTTCAAGAATTTTGGAGAATGTCGTCAACAGGGATATTGGACGATAATTACCCAATTCATCCTCTGAACCTTTTTTTTTTTTTTTGCACAGTGTTAAATGATAATACTTTATTACAGCAACAAAAGCATCGTTTTCAAAATATATAAATAAGATATAAAATTACAGGACAATATTGCTGTCCGAATGTTGGTCATTTTAACATTCTCGAGGTGGGGGGGGGGGGGGGGGGGGGGGCCGCAGCCCACTGATTTCTACGTACAAAAAAATTACGTAGAGATCAGTGGTGCAGCCCCCTCAGCCCCCGCCTTGTTAGACTATATGTTTGTGTGACAAACAAATCACGTCACAAAAACACCAAGACATAACCGATATTTGCGGGAACTTCCTGAAATATGTTGGCGTCAGACAGCAGATACAGTATGTTATTTCCATTCGCACGATTATGATTATGATTGTTATTCTCAAACGGAATATACACCTTTTCTTTCCTTTCATGTAATTTGTAGATGTCAAAAAATAATGTTTCAAAACAATTTTCGTTACAATGCTCCAGGCCTATCCGGAAAGCTTTTTTTTTTTTTTTTTCTGTTTTTATTGATTAAAAATGAGATTACAATTCAATCAAAGAAACATGAACAAAGACAAACTTAATACAAAGCAACATAATTCTAATACAGATAAATACAGCAGCAACCAGTGTATTACAGATCAAATCTCCATTTACTAAAATGCAATCTTAGTTTCCCCTTCCCCTTTGCCACTCTATATTCAGTCTCCTTATTGATGGTCAAATAGTTCCTGAAACCTTGAAAATCAGGGATTTTTTTCTGAAACTTACATACATATATATAGTATTTCAGTGTAAGGAATATGTAAGTAACAAATTTGTCTTTAGAATAACCAAACATTTTATCAAAATCTGAAATATCCAAAATCTGATGGTTTTTATTATTAATAACATTCAATGTTTGATCCCAGAGAGGTTTCACTACATTACATTCAATAAAGACATGAAGAAAGGTTTCAGGTTCTGTGTTACAAAAGGAGCATTGCGGAGAGTCCTTCCTCTTTATCTTATGTAAAAATGTATTCAAAGCAATTGCCTTATAAAATAATTTAAAGTAAAATGCACGTAGACGAGTATAAATAGAGCACTTAAAATTATCGAAATATATCCTATTCCATCTGTCATAATCATAATTCAAATTAAAAGAGTCATTCCAAAAAGCAACACGATTTTCAGGAACACATTCTTCCAGCATAATATCATAAGCATACTTAGTAATTTTGGTTGTTTTCTTAATATTTTCCGTTATTTGATCGAATACCACGCTGTGTGAGTACTCTGAGGTAACAAGCCACTCAGGTGGAATATGTTTCATCAAAAAATTATATTTCCTCCTGTCCCTTAGATCAACATGAAAATCAAGAACAAGCTCTTCAAATAATTTACTGCCTGGGAATGGAGGATTAAGTAAATCAGAAATATACACAATTCCTTTATTCAGCCAGTCTTCATACAAAAAGAACTTTTTTGACTTGGCTCTTATATTTCGGTTTAACCAGATACTCTGTATAGAACCTAATTCAGAAAATTTTGCTCCAAATTCTTTGTTGGTAGCATTTTCCCTAAAAATATACCAAGTTCTTACTGAGTCTGCCAACAAAGTTGAAGCGAATTTATTCAATACATATTCAGGGGCATGTGCTTTCCAAATTAGGTCTCTTCGTTGGCAATACTTTTCTAGTAGTGAAAATTCAATACGTTTCCATAAACTATCAAAATTATCATCTAAAAGTAATTTTACCCAAAACATCTTTTGTGATAAAGCAAATACCCAAGGATCCACCATACGTAAGCCACCCTTGGAATAATCATTACATAAATATTTTCTTTTGACCCTATCATTGCCACCATTCCATATAAATTTATAAAAACAGAGAACTGAGCTTCTTAAAATATGCGTTTGGTATCTTTACACACAAAACAGAAAAAAGATAAAGAAGCTGAGGCAATAATAGGGTCTTTACTACACAGATCTTCCCAACTAGGGATAGGTTTCTAACGCGCCAACAGTTTAAAGTATTTTGAATTGACTTCAGTTTTACATTGTAATTCAAATCAAACAAATGAGTTATATTCAAAGAAAAAACTATACCCAGTGTTTTAAATGTGTCATTCTTCCATTGTAAACCTTTAACAGAGTACGGATGAAGTAAGGTGCCCCTTTTTGAGCCAATCCATATAGCTTCAGATTTAGAAATATTGAGCTTACAGCCTGAGCAGGCAGCAAACTTATCAATTGTACCAAACAAATTATCAAACGAAGTGGTAGAACCATCTATAAAACAAGTGGAATCATCTGCCAACAATGATATTTTCAAATGCTTATCTTCTATAAGGATGCCTGTAATATTTTCATTTTGTCTTATAGCCAAAGCCATTGTCTCAATAACCAACAAAAATAAATACGGTGAGAGGGGGCAACCCCTCTCCATATTAATGACTTTTGTTAAATATCCAGAGTTTTCTACATAACTCTTCCTCCCAAAATACAGAGTACTTATCCAATCAATGAATTTATCCCCAAAATTAAATCGTTTTAACACCTTTAACATAAAAGAATGATTAACACTATCAAAAGCTTTCTGAATATCTAAAAGGAGAATAGCACCAGGGATATCATTGGATTCTGTGAATTCAATAATGTCAATAATCAAACGAATGTTATTCCCAATGTGTCTTCCTTTCAAAAATCCTGACTGATCAGGGTGAATAAGTTCCAACAAACATTTTTTAAGGCGGTTTGCCAACGTCTTGGCAAGAATCTTATAATCTACAGTCAACAACGATATTGGTCTATAGTTCTTTAAAAACAACACATCCTTATCTTTCTTTGGAATCAAAGTTATAATACCATTTCGCTGAGAAAAGGACATAACACCATTTCGCAAAGAGAAATTATAAGAATTCAAAAGGAGATCCGAAATATCTTTCCAAAATACCACATAAAATTCCGATGGAAGTCCATCATATCCAGGGGATTTATTATGCTTCATAGAGATCAAGGTATCATATAGTTCTTTATTAGAAATAGGTCGTTCCATAATATCTTTATCACTTTCATTCAAATTTGGAATTTCAAAAGAATCTAGAAAAATTTCTTCCAGGTCGCTCCCATAATCGGGGATCTGTTCTTTGTATAAACCTTGATAAAATGTTTGAATTTCTTCTAATATCTTCTCTCTGTCTGAAACAATATCACTATTATCCTTTTTAATTCTAAATATACTTTTTTTCTCACCTAATCTCTTTTCTAAATTACAAAAATATTTTGTACTCTTCTCTCCCTCTTCAACCCAACGGGTTCTAGAACGAATAATTAAACCCTGTGTTTCATTATCTAAAATCTTATTTAACTGAGCATTCAATTGGTCTAATTGATCAATAAGAGTACTGTCACTTATATTTTGGTTTATTTTGGTTTTAATATCTTCTATTTCCTTAAATAACTTATCTTTTTGTGCCAGTCTTTCTTTCTTTTTTCTAGAACTATATTCTATGCAAGTACCTGTAATTGAACATTTTAGAGCATCCCACAAAATATTAGGATTGCATTCACTATTAGAGTGTATTATTTTAAACTCTTCAATTTTTTCTTTCACAATATTAATAAATTCAGCATCATTGTGTAATAGGCCACAATTTAATTTCCAAAAACTTGGTCCCCTAGCAGGCTGATTGTCTTTAAAATTCAAAGAGACAACTGAATGGTCAGATTGAATACCTGGAAGAATATTAGATTGCAAGCAATTATTCACCAAATTATCGGAAACCAAAATATAATCCAATCTTGACAATACTCTGGGATTTTTTTGATGCCTTGTATACCTTTTTAAATTTGGATGAAAGTTTCGCCAAATGTCACACAAATTATATTCCTCCATAAGAGTTAAAATCATGTCACTTGATTTAATATTTGTGTGAGTTTGTCTACTACCTTGGTAATCAAGGGGGCCCAATACAGCATTAAAATCCCCAGCACATATCAATGGGGCATACTCAAATTGTTCCAATGTGGCAAAGACTTCAAGGAAAAAATCAGAATCATCATTATTGGGGGCATAAATATTAACTAAGGTGCAAGATAAACCATTGATTACAACAGACATAATCAAATATCTCCCATCTGGGTCAGCAAAATGAGAGTTCACAACACATGAAACATGATTGCGAATCAGAATAGCAACCCCCCTGCTGTTAGACGTTTTGCTAGAGAACCATGCATTTTCTCCCCATTGCTGTTTCCAAAAGATTTCATCATTGGCAGAAGAATGTGTTTCTTGTAAAAAAATAATATCACTATCAATTGTTGATCTTAAATAATGAAAAACCTTTCTTCTTTTAACGGGATCTTGTATCCCCCGACAATTAAAAGTAATTAGTTTCATATTCATTATTCTGTGTAAAAGGAAACAACTGTTTACTAAAATTTATTATAAGGTTGGAGAAAAAACATGGTTCAGCTAGCAACGAGTGGCAAAAGGGAAGTGGATACACATTAAGTAGACTTTGTGATACGGTAGAGAAAACCATCATAAGAACTTGATTACACATTTTGGAAGCTGCAAACAGATTAGAAACAATTACAAGAATTAGAAATATAACAACAATCAAAAAGATTAAACTACAACAATGGAGCATAGCGGCAAAAACTTTGCCAAAGGGCCTCAAATCAGGTACAGCCCTCGGCAAAAAAAGCGTAAAAATAGCATAGGGCAGCTATGAGCCCACTATCAATAAAAATGTTGCTACAGTGTGTATACTATACCTTTCTATTAATTACCTTTTCTGAAACTCTTTTGGAGGCAAATATACATTTTACATGTACATGAAAAATACATGCATTTTTAAAAATGTTTAAAAAAAAGAACCATTAATCAAATAAATGTAAACACTTTGTAGTACACCGAGCCTCTGGTTTACATACATGTAATCTATTATTTCATACCAAAAGAGGGAAGCTGTTCTATTAATTAAATTATCATTATCAAAAGCTAGAACTCAAGTAACTTCTAATACTAATTCTAATATAAAGACAAAGTAATCCAGGGTTCCGGGTATCCATGAAAAGTTGGATGACAAACTTGAAACACATACAATATCTAAGCACATGAAAGAAGATCATTAATCACAATCTTCGCCATCTTGAATCTTTATTTTGTACTGAAAGGTTCTTGAACTTTTAAGCTGAAATCACTTTTCCTGTGTGATCACGATAGCAGAGACGATCAGGGTACATGAAGAAGGGACGCTTTCCTTCTGACTTCAAGCGCTGGAGATCAGGAGATTTCTTCTTCCGCAGCTGTAACACTCGCTTGGACAAGTCTTCTGCCACAAAAATTTTCCTGTCATGGTACAGCGACTTCGTTGATTTCAGCTTTTCAATGCAGGCCTTTCGAACCCTTTCCTTCGCGGTGTACGTCGAGAACCCAACATGAATTCTCCGAGGTGGGGGAGGTCGTGATCCATCCTGGGCTTTGGTAGGCATAGGCTGTGTCGGCGTCCTATGGCACCTCTCAATCTTATCCACATCAGCTATGGCACCAACAAACTGGAAGAAATCTCTGATTGTTTTGTTGCAATCTTCAGCCTCGGCGATGCCAAAGATAACTAGATTCTTTCTACGGCTTCTATTTTCCAAGTCGTCTAGCTTATTGATTAAGTCATTGTTCTCTTTCTGGAGGGTTTTCATTGTGTCTTTCAGGCTATTTATTTCAAAGTCTACACTTTCGAGTTTGTCATCATGCTTCCTCACCTTTTCTTTCAAGTCCCCAAGTTTCTCGTCCAGGGCGGATTGAATACGTGTATCAAGCCGTCGCTCGAAATCTTGAAAGAAAGATACGAACCACTGTGGAGGCCCGGGAGCGGCCGCTGAGAGATCTGCCTGCGGCTGCGATGGCGGAAGATCGAGTGCCCGCTTCGCTGCCGGCCCGGCCTTATGCGTCTCCATAGGCGTAACATGTTCACCGCAGGGCGTGCGTGTTGTGTATTGGTATTGGTACCCGACAGCTTGATCTTCTTACAGAAAGGAGACGATGATTCTTTTTCTGGCTTTTGGGGTAGAGAGTCCTCATTTGAAGCAGACATTTCCTCGAAAACGAACTAACACATATACAGATCTAGGTGCGAGCAACAAATCTCTATATCTTTTGTCTCCAGGTTAAATAAATGGGCTCAAAACTAAGAGCAAAAATTTCACGTGTTCACGTGAAACGCGGCCATGACGATCCTCCTCCTCTGAACCTTTTTTGTAGATGGGTATTACTTTAATAACAACCTTCATTTTATCAGGAACAACACTATCCTGCAAGGACAAATTATAGATATGTGTCAAGGGTAAGACAATTTCATGTATTATTATTTTTAGAAGATCATAAGAAATACCATCGTAGCCCGAACTTTTTTTCACCGGTAGGTTTTTTAACTATGTCTATGATTTCAGGTTCAATGATTGGTGAAAAAAAGATGGATTGGGGATTTCGATTTGTTTAAAAAAGAGTGAAAAGGTTTATTTGTGGTAGCAATATCATCAGCCAAATTTGGGCCAATGTTTACAAAAGAAGAGTTAAATGCTTCAGCAATATCTGCGGGATGAGTTATTTCTTTAGCCTCATGGACAATTCTATTAATATCTTTTTTCGTTCTGTCTTTTTTTAAAACATCATTAATTACATTCCAAGTCGACTTTGTATATCTTTTCTGTGAGCTTGGAACAAGGACAAAAAATAATTCCTTTTTGCTTGCCTTAGCACAGATGTTAATAGAGCATTTCTATATGTCGAATATTTAGATTTAGCATCATCAGTACCTGTAGATTTATATTTATAATAAAGATTGTTTTACTTATTTATTGATCTGAGTAAGGACTTTGTGATCCAAGGAGACCGAGGTATTTTTTTATAATTTGTGTTGGATGATCTTCTTAATGGAAAATGATGATCATATAAAGGTAGAATTATATTAAGGAAGTCATTATAAGCTTCATTTGCATTGCATGCATCAAGGACTGCAGGCCAGTCAACATGAGATAAACTTTCTTTAAAACGTTCAATGTTATGTTCAGACATTATTCGTGATTTACATCTATCCGGTTTAAAGGATTTATAAGCATGAAGTATGTAGGGGGTAGAGACAAAAACAGGAAAATGGTCTGTTAAATCAGACACAATGATACCTAGGTCTAAATTACTGTGAATGTTTGTAAATTATACATTATCAATAAGCATAGTCGTTACATCAGAAATTCAAGTGGGCTTTGTAATACAAGGGATAAAAGAATTAGAGATCATTGTATCTAGAAAATCCTGGCAATGTGGCTTTTCATAATAGTGAAGCAAATCTATATTAAAGTCACCCATTATAAAAAATATTTGTTTTTTAAGCAAGGTAAATCAAAAGTAGAATACAAGATGTCAGTAAAGTCCATTAGATTGCCGTTTGGTGGCTTATAAATTTCACCAACCAATATGTTTTTTCCAGTTGGGATTTCAATTTCAAAAATATACTTTCAAAAGCTCCTGTCATATATCTTAAGTTTTTTACCACTTTAAATTGGAGGTCATTTTTAATGTGAAAGGCCACACCACCATCATGGCAATGTGGCTTTGTGGCTTTGAGGCAATGTGGCTTTTCATAATAGTGAAGCAAATCTATATTAAAGTCACCCATTATAAAACAATATTTGTTTTTTAAGCAAGGTAAATCAAAAGTAGAATACAAGATGTCAGTAAAGTCCATTAGATTGCCGTTTGGTGGCTTATAAATTTCACCAACCAATATGTTTTTTCCAGTTGGGATTTCAATTTCAAAAATATACTTTCAAAAGCTCCTGTCATATATCTTAAGTTTTTTACCACTTTAAATTGGAGGTCATTTTTAATGTAAAAGGCCACACCACCACCGTTTTTATCCACTCTGTTGTTAACTACGAGTGAATAACCATCCAATTGAACAAGAGAGGTAAGTGAATCAGATAACCAAGTTTCACATAGTCCTATAACAGAAATATCTACATTTAGTGAATTCAGGAACAGTAATTGTTGAAATTGGTCAAAATGTTTACATAAGCTTCTTATATTATAGTGTAAGACTGAAAAATTATTAGACTCAAAACTTTTACATTTAGGTAAGTCCTGGGGTAATACATAATAAGAAGACATGTTTTGTGGAGATAAATCATTCATATCGTGAATAAGATTTAGATCGGGCATTCGTTCACTATAAGTATCTATAAAATTAAAATCGGGATTTTGCTTATTCATTTCAGGACTTTATACTACATGTACTACGGAGAGGTAAAACATTGACCAACTCATGATTACTCGCCATGATAAAGAAAAGATAATTAAGTGATAAATCGCCTATTCTAGGCAAATAGCAATTAACATATCTCGATAGAGTTAAAAAATGTAAATTACATTGAAACATGTACATCATGTAATAGGAGGGCGAATAAAATGTGCATTGCATCGTTCGAGTGACTGCGAGTGTAAAAGCATTGACATAGAACGTGACTAGTTGGAATGCAAGTAGGTGAACTGTAAAAATGTGAGAACAATTTGCAAGACACAGGCCATTTGAATGGCGAGTAATTCCACAATGAAAGACTAAGACCATCTGGTAACATGCATGCACCGCAATATAGAATTGAGTGAGGTAAAAAAATTTCCGCAAGAAAAAAGCACAACTTGTTTTAAGCATCTTTATGTATATGTAAGAAATATGGAAAAATGGAAGAGTAATCTTCTAAAATTCAGGGAAGTCACCCTACTTGACATTAAAATCATTCTACATGTACATGTATTTGAGAACTCAGCTTTAGATAAATTGTCAGATTATTATAGACAAAAATAAAAAGAAATGCAATAGAGGTTTTCCTTCGATGTTGTCGAACAAATTTGTCTTCTAAAACGCAGGAAAATCATTTACTTAAAAATAAAATCATTCTATTTGAGAACTCAGATTAGATATATTGTCAGATTATCAGACTACGATAATACATAAAGAAATGCAATAGAGGTTTTCCAGCTTGGATAGATTGTCAGATTATCAAAGACGAAAATATAATGAAACACAATATAGGTTTACCAAAATCAGTCAGCTTAGATAAATTATCATATTATCATAGACCAAAAAAGAGAGAAATAAAATGAAATGCACATGTAAGTTTTCCAAAATCATTCTATTAGAAAACTCAGCTCAGATAAATTGTCAAGTTATCATAGACAAAAATATAATCAAGTGCAATAGAGGTATTTCTTCATTTTTGTCAAGACAAATTTGTATTCTAAAATCACTTTACTTGACAATAAAATCAATCTTTTAGAACTCAGCTTGGAAAAAACAAAAAATATGAAAAAATTTAGTTCTCTTATTCTGTTTGCTTCTTTTTGTAGACGTAACAAAAAAAAAATGCAAAAAAGAAAAGTCAAGCGTCTAAAAATTCACTGTTTTTACTCATCTTGATAGTCATTCCATTTCGTTGCTCCTTTCTGTTTCCACTTCAGACAGACCGTAGTATTCCGAAGAAAATTTTGTTGATACACCATCCTTTTTCCTCATTTTGAAGGCAACTTGAGCGAGGTATCCCCTCCTAGCCTTCAAGGCAGGCGGTAGGTCGGAACGCACGGAGATGCGTGCCGGGGCGGGAGTACCAGGAGGTCGTTGCTTGCGATCTCGTGGTGGACGATCACCATTCTCAAAAGCAGCTAGCACTTTATTCCTATCTGCCATGTAGACGAATTTAACGATTATCGCGTTAGGCGCTTGGGGTTGACTTGGGTTGATATCCTGAGTTGCACGTCGTGGTAGGCGATGAGCGTTAACAAATTCCATGTTGTTCGCTTCGACTTCGTCGATTCCAAGGTTGACGATGCAATTGCGCATGACTTGGCTAACATTCTCGTTACGTTCCTCTGTGATCCCGTAGAACAGTAGATTTGCACGACGATTGTAGATCTCCATAGAAGTAAGCTGATTTTAAAGGTCAGCAATTTGAGACTCGACGTCGGCCTTGACTTTGGGGATAATCTCCTTCTCAATCTCCTTGACCTTTTCAGAATTAAAGTCGACTGCCCCTTCAATTTCATTAACTTTATATTTGATTGCTGTTATTTCCGATGATAGATGATCAAGCTTCTCAAAGACCTTTGAAAATGAAGACTGCATATTTCTATCAATATCAGTTAATGAAAGCAACTCACGTGCTGCAGCTTCCAATGGCTGGTTCCCCGCCATTTGAGCTATTGTCCCGGCGCCAGCTGCTGCGGGGTTTCGTTCAGAAGTTGTCGTCTTGGGGTTAGATTGCGAACGTAAGTTTCGTGTGGTCATTTTACCTTGTGGTGTTGCTCTTTAAAGTCGCAAAACTCCGGAAAATGAATGTTGTAAATCCTTCAAAAACAGTATCAGTTTTAACGATAATACTCAAGAATAGGGTCTGTAGACAGCAGCAGACAGGAAAATGATGATAATAGGTGTAAATAGTAGGAAAATAAGAAACAAGGCGGTGCAGCAAGACCAGCAATTACACGTTCGTCTCCATCGCGCGTCAGTTTATGGAACATGCATGGGGGCCGCCATTTTCTATGTTTACAGTGGACTTAGTCCACGAAGGACGTATCTGTGGACTATTCCTAGCCTAGATTCTATCTTTTTTTCTTTCTTTTTTAAAAATTTGGTTTATTCCCCTATGCTGCTCTTTCTCTACACGCATATCCCACACAGAGCGCGACTCTGTGTGTATAAGTAATTAATTCAGAACACAACAATTGCCATTGTCTTTTGCAGCTGTCGTTTCTCCCAAACTTTTGCGGTCCAGTGTCATTAATGATTCATGACTCTGGGTTAAAAAGATGTTCTGGAATTTCAAATTTCACTTTTTCAAAAAGTGAACAATGTAATTAAATATTCAGAGCAATAATTAAAGAACAAGTATTCAGAGAAACATAATAGAACTTGCCCCAAATTTTTTTGTGTGTCTCCGTATCGCGGGATCCGAACAATAGTCCTTTGCAATTCCACCCAATTTTGGGGATTGCGCGATTACTGGAGAGTTGCGCCCTGTGTGGGATATGCATGTAGAGAAAGAGCAGGGTAGGGGAATAAACCAAATAAAAGAATATAAAAAAAGGGACATAATCTAGACTAGCCAGTTGCCACAGATACGTCATTCGTGGAAAATGGCGGCCCCCATGTACAGCAGACGACGGGTGAAAGAAGTGTTTGGTGAGATCTAAAGCATTCTATAACTTTCTTCATAGCTGTACAATTTTGGTAAATTTGGTATCAAATTAATCAGCAAGTTACGCTTCATAGAATATCAACAGAAAAAGATCAAGGTGGGATTTCCCTTTAATAGTTCAAAAACTATATATATACCAGATAACACCGACATTGATATGAGCAATAGCTGAATAGTGTACAATTTTGTTGGAGGTAATTTGAAAATGAAAGCATAAATCAGTTTCATTAAATTCAAGATTAATTTTAAGTTAGGGTTGAGATTTTGCTCTATTTTCAACCCTCTGTACAAAACTTACTTTGCACAGGGGTCAATTGCACAGTGTGTAAATGTAATAAATGACATTTTTTCAGGTGTAAAGTCAGGCCAGTAAATAGTCTTTCTGTACAGAAATGGAATGAGCCTACATTTATAAACCAACAAAATATGCTAAGTAGTGTCACAGGAAAATATAATAATTTTTAAAAGCATTAGATATACCAAGTACAAACTGGAGTTGTCAACTTGCCTTGCGCAACTATATAACCTGGCATGATGCATGTGAACCTGAAAGAGAGAGAGAGACACCTGGGGGAGTCATTACTCTTTTAATTGCCTAACAAGCTGTCACTTCTTATGGTGAAATAAGCAAATTTTATCAATGACGAACACATGTATATTCAGTGCATTATCTATGCCTACAGTATTTACTGATTGTAAACTTGAATTACCCTGGTCACACCAACCAATAAGACTGACAAATGACCGACTCAGACTGAATAAAACATTACATAACCCAGAATGGCAAAGAACCGGTCGGTATGGAGTCGGTTTGGAGTCAGTTTGGCAGTGTGAACGAGGTATTTAGTGTCCATTACACAGCGTCTACTTGACACTTCTTGTGCTGAAATACATGTAGGCACATTGTAACGATGATGCATACAGGGTGGTCCACAAGGGGTTTTAACTTGTAACAGCTACAGGCTTGAAATTTGAAACGACAGGTTTGAAAATCAGTGACAGGTTAAAATTCTTTAAAAATCATTTTCAAACCAAATTATTTATGAAATATTAGTCATAAAGTTTGTTTCAAAATATGCCTGCTATTGCACCAGAGAGCCTCTGAGAACCACAGTACTTCCAAGGCCCATCAAGCAGGCTCTGCATACATCAGTTTATACTTTTTCCCAGTGCGATTTTACAGGTTTGAATACATTCATCACTACACTAATGATACATAGGATACAACATTCACTCAATGTTGTTGAATGCTGAGCAAACTCTCAAATTTATTCACTACTCTATGATTAGTTGTTACACCTCTTGAAAAGGTCACACTGCCAAAAAAAGACTCAACTTAAATTCTTGTCAATTCTGTAGACCTCAAGCTGGGTGCATCTTAAACATGAGGGTACCACAATGTAAACCTACATAATTTTTCTGGCAACTCATAAATATCACATTTGATTTTCCTCACACACACACACACACACACACACACCAAATAATAATGCACATATATTTGCCACATCAAAGGGCACTAGGCTCCATAAAATTTCATATTTTATAAATTCTAAATCTGAAGTATTCTGGAGCTTTGCCTACACTTGTTCAATTTGCTGACCTGTGCTTCCTTCCTTCCTTCGTTCCATAAATATATCAAATATTAGTGTGCTGAGTCATGACAGAACAGAGCAATGCATGTATACTGCACAGAATACCCAAAATGGATATTAAAAACCATTTGGAAGACCTTTCTATCAATCCTGCTAACCTTAAGCTATCACAATAAGCCAGTTCGTAATTAAAATATGCGCATGTGCAGATAAAGGTCATTTGTACCGAGCACAATTGACCTTTATATGCTGTCATTCTGCACGCACCACGATGCGCACACCAGTATGATTTTACTTGTTAAACAAGTAGCACGTCCACCAAAACAAACTGGGGTCAGTCATATCAGGGTCATTTGTACCATGTATTAATTACGAACTGGCTTTAGTATTGGCATCTCTTTTTTTCCCATCAACATCATCGACAACATAGTCATCTTGAACATCATTAACAAAAAAGTCATGAAGAACATCATCATTAACATTATCATCAACATTAAGTTAACCCCTAAATTCGGTACACATTTTACAGGAAATGCTCATGTTGTTTCCCATACAAAACAGTGAGAAAATCCAATGAAGTTGTATTATAATACCGTACAACCAACCCTCCTTGACTTTCCACCATCCTCATCCTGGTACCCTACCTAGGAATATATCCAAGCAGCAAACAGAAAACTAACCCTTAAAAGGAGCAAATATCAGCCTTTCTAGGAGTGCTAGTACTATTCCTAAGGGGAGAGTTGTCCTGGAAGGGAAGGGGAGGGGGGGGGGGGGGGGGGGGAAGTGAATGGTAATCTGTAAGGTCGTGGCAAGTTTAGTTGCCACCCACTAGCCTAATTAGGGCAGACATACATGTAGATCATATGTGACCCTCCACCACAAAACGACCAATAAGTCGGAAATTTGGGTTTTTAAATTTTAGCACAGTTTGAAAGCTTAGACTCTTAGCTTTAAAATGATATATAACTTGTCTTGCATAAACTAAGCAAACCCTTATAGCTTACAGTGAGAATGTCAGAGTGTCAGACAGGCTAATGACCAAAACAATAGAGAAAGGGCTCTAAAGAAGAGTGTCTGACCATATTAGAGCGCCTAATCTGTGTCCTATTGTTTGTCGCACAGAAGGGTGAGTCAAAACTCCAAAGCCTTCACTGTGAAGTACTCACTGGATTGGGTTGAAACTTTCCATACCATTAGAATAGATATATTTCTTTCTTTCTGTAGATTTTGAATATCAGACAGTGTATAGTTTTTGAGCTATACCAGAAAAACGATGTGAAGTACGATCCCAGCAAGCTGACTCACAAAGTTTGAATATCCAAGAAAGAATGGTCATTTTGAATGAGAGTAAAAACATATTTCAGCATGGTATTTTACCCCAAAATTTTGTCAGATGGTAGATTAATAAATGAACTTTCAGAAAATACCAAAAACTTATATATAAATTTTCACCCCAAACAACCTTTTTTAGCTGTTTACTCTAAAACTCCCATTGCGACTTATTGGTCGTTTTGTGGTGGAGGGTCACATATAGATCTTTGTGCATACATGTACATGTACATGTACTTGTTTGGCGACACCTGATAACCAGCTATTGAGGGGGCACCAGTGGCAGTCATACTCGGAACATAAAATAATTTACAAGGCCACTGTGATAGGGAAAGAGAGCTGGAGGCGTCCCTGGTTTGTTTTCTTGTCCTTTTCCTCTTCTCCCTTTCTTTTTTTTCTTTCTTTTTTTTCTCTCTTTTCTCTTTCTCTTTTCTTTTTTTCTTCATCATTCGATGGGGGGTGGGGGGAGCCACTAGTCTGAACTACTACATTTTCAAGCAGATAAAGGATACAAATGTAACTTACCCTACAACCAAGAAGGAAATGGCTGTTCCAGCAAATGCAAATGTGAGGATAGATCCAAGATTTCGAAAGAAGTGTCTCTGGATTCATTAGTGGAGAGCGAGAGAGAGAGAGAGAGAGAGAAAGCTTAAAGTACCCATCTATCACAATAACACATAATGGAGCTTTTTCAATTGATCTTTCATGACTTTTCAAAAATCTAAATATATATTTGCATACTAACAAATATTTGCTCAGTACTGAAGAATGATACAGCTCAAATTTGATGCTGTTTTCAAAAGACACGCTTCATTAGTTTCTGTCACTTGGATAAAGAAAGCGAGGATTTTTAGGCCAGTTTTCAAAATAAAATTTATCGATTTCAGTGGAAACAATTACTCGTTCATTGTTATTTCCTTTTGCATTTAACAAAAAATATGAATAATGAGTCTAATTCAGGGAGAGTACTGCAACCCATTTTCAATCATTTTCTCGAGCAAAACAATAAATCTATTATCAACAAATAAACTGAACACATTGTACTAACTGCCAATTTAACAATTTTGTATTCCAATACTTCAGTCCAGAAAAGATATATTCACAAGGGCAAACTACACTATACTTTGTAAACTTACTCTTTTTAAGCTGTACCCTGCATAGAATATGATTGGTGGCAGAAGGATGTTGAAGAAGATCTCAGGATCAAATTGAAGCTGAATGAAAGAAGGTTGTTAAATTATTTTAGTTCAATAAAGTTTCAATAGGGAAGAGTGGGACACAAACAGTCAAACCTGCTCTAGTGATGACCTGTCTGTAAAGACCACATTTTTCGTCCCCCCTGACAAGGGTTTCTCATGAAAATATGTACATGTATTGAAGGAACCTGTACATAAAGACCACCTGCTCATAAAGACTGTTGTTCTTGTCTCCCTTGAGTGGTCTTTATATACAGGTTTAACTGTACAATGTAATTTGTATTACTGATGTGGACCTTCATCACAATAGCAAAGCAATACAAATATAAATGTGAAACAAAAATGAATAAAAACATAAATCTTTATTTAAGAAAAAATTATGTTCTGCATGGTAAAGGTGAAAAATAATTTGGGAGGTTTTTCATTCTTTTTATAAGATAAGATTTTATTCACTCTATCGACCCCCTCTCTGGGTATGAGAGCACAACATACATGTATTTACAATAATATAAATGGTATATACATGTACATGTACATGGGTATATAGTTTACATATTAAAACAACATTTCTCCAAAGTACTAAACGTAAAGGATGTTTAACTATTCTACCACTACCTGTAACTACCTGACTTTGATCGTCAGCTACAGCATCAACAACTTCATCCTCTTTGGATTTATATCTAAATTGCTGCATAATAATTTTAACAAATTTAACAAGCTTTTTAAGCGTTAGTCAGTTTTTATTCAGTTTGGAAGAATATATACATGTATAATATGAAATGTCCAGTGGAAAGGATTACCCTCCTATTTGAAATATAAAGAGAGCCCAATCTACCGTAATACAAATCATGGCAATAATCTTGATGTTGACCTACATGTATACTACAGTAGAACCTGCTATAGCAACCACCTGTATAGAAAGACCATATTTTTTGTTTCACTTGAAACAATTGGAGCATGTGGTAAAGGAATTGAAGACAATCTGCCTAATAAAGATTGCTTCTAATACATGTACATGCATGTCTCCCTTGGATGGCCTTTCTGTACAGATTGACTGTACTTCTCACCTTGGCCCCAAAGTCTCTGGACTTTGCTTGGATCCCACCCACCACGCTGTCTCTGATGTAGAGAAATGTGACGTTGGTCATGTTCTCACCATACTCCTCCTCATAGGTTAAATGAAGGTAGAGATCCATGGGTGCGTTAACCTCCCCACATGATCCTTTCTGGTATGAAACCATTGATGCCTCTCCGTTGCCCTTGGAAACGTAGTAAACTATTACTCCAATGATTACACCTGAAAAAGAAGAATCCATAATAATGCACTTTATAGAAGCATGTTAACCATGAACAATGCACAATGTACATGTACATGTACATGTACAAGAAATTGCTGCTGGTGGGGGGGTCCTCCGTCATAGTTACTGACCGTGAGAACAGAATAAACTTTAAATTTAGCAAACTCGTTGTCAACGATCACCTCCCTGTTCATGTTAAACAATCTGTAATCTCAGAACAACAAGCGTTGTTGTTTTTGGACCGTGTGAACCTTCGTCGTAATGTTAACTTCAAGTTTCAAAATCACAATTCCTGTATGAACGCAGCTATTACTGAGATAATCTATTAAGGGGGTAGATCTCAGGGGTAGTCTTGAGGGCGATTGTCCCAGTGGGGTATGTGTCATTAGGAGCAATTGGCCGGGGGGGGGGGGGGGGGGGGGGGCCGTAATTTGGAGGGTACATGTAATTATTCAAAGGCATTGTATTTCTTGGGGGGTGGAAGTGTCTGGGAGGTGACGGTCCAAGATAGGGAGGGGAATAGTTGTCCTGGGGTGCGTTTTTTTTTCCGACAAATTTGCTCTCAGCCAATCAGATGCAAGGATTTCAGTAGCTTATAACAGTTGTCGGATAAATTATACAACTTCCTTTCATGAAACGCTCCCCTGATAGGTATTTTGCGAGCAAATGGTAATGATGAGACATGTCATTTTGTGGTTTTCAAATGTTTTGCCCCCCCCCGCTCCCCCAACGCCAACGGTATAAAACCTACATGTATGGGCTACGCCTATGGATGGCTGTGCACTGCATGTGTGTTTTGTCAATCTACAGAGATTTACATGTATTGAAATGTGTGGTGATCTGTGGCTAGATTCCTCTGTAAAAATAAGTGGCGACAAAGAATTTTGACCCCCAAAAATGTTTCAAAAGACAAAATGCACGATTCATCACTCGCAATTTTAGACTTTAGTAATGTCATTTTATTTTTAACATGTTTAATTATTTTAGTTACCGGTAGGCCTACTTTTAAATTTTTTTTAGTAATGTTAAACAGACATGACAAACGATTTTTTGCAAAAAATGCTAGTGACGTGTGAACAGCTAGCGCTACTGCCACTTGCAAGGTTCGATTTCCTTGTCAATGGTCACAATTCATTATTTCATTCCATTTTCGTTTAACACTTTTGACAGAACTCCCCGGCTTCATCTCTTCTCAGCTCCCATTCCATCAACTCACCGTAGATCATCGCCAGCCCAGTTTCGTGCATGAACCTGAACCGGTGATGTTTGAACAGCCATGTCGTGAGAATGGTTATCACCAGCAAAATCAAAAACAACAACAAATTCAGCGAGTCCTGGCGATGTTGTTTCTCCACAACCTGCTCTGCAACTTCGCCTGGATCTACCTCACAACTGGGGCTAACTGTTGTCGTCTGAGATCTTCCATGATTCACCCACAACAAAATGTTGACAGCGGTAAGAAGCCATCGAGTCCAGCGGCTCCGGCTGAAACTGAAAGTGGCCATGTTTTTCGCGAAGCCGGTGGTGGATGTACACCCTGCCTTAATTAGCTTCGCGAATTTACGCTATCGATCACACGTGAAACGTGTTTACTTCCGGTATACTGTAATCGATCAGAGAAAAAATGTGATAGCAGTGGACTCATCAATTTTCCATAATATTGATAAATCTAGATAATATACGTCTTTAAATATTATTACGAGATAAAAAAAAATTAAACATAACAATACAATACAAAAATATCCATAATCATTTTAAAAAGTCCAATATTATAATGTAATAAATTGTAACTTTATTTTTCTTGAATTAAATTATTATTTAAATCTTTTGTAAAACATGGCATATGTAGTAGTACTAGTACAATTAATAATGTAACATAAAATTTCTCTAGCAACCACACATGCAATTAACAGTATGATCTGAGCAATATACCCATAGTTGCAGTTCTACAATTTCACTTTTAGCCAGGTCTATTTCCACAAAATTTTCAAATTAACAAACCATAATAGGCCTATATGCCTGCTCACAAACGCACGACGTGTGTAGGGGTGGGTGGGTGGGTGGGTGGGTGGGGCGGCGGCGGCTTCCCCCCGATTATTTTCAGAACTACGACAATCAGGAAAATATAATCGACTCCCTCCGATTATTTTCAGAACTACGACAATCAGGAAAATATAATCGAGTTGCCCGAATAAATCCTTGTTGTTACTTAGGGCATTTGGAGTAGGCCTATTTTGATAACGAAATAATGATTTTGTCATATTACGGTGTTTTGTTCTGTTCGTTTGTTTTTGGTTGTTGTTTGTCTCGTTCCCTCAAAAACTAAGAAACTGGAAAGCAGGGGAGCGTTTCATCAAGTGTTTTGTCAGTGTGTGTGTGTAATTGGGTTTTTACAGACGTGTATCAATCAGATATGATTATTTACGTCTGGGACCGACCTTTAACGTCACCATCCGAAAGACGTGACTCAGTCTCGAACCTGGGTCCGCTGAATCAGTTTATAACTTCCACTGTTAGCTGGATTACAGGCGCACGCCACAACGCCCAGTTAGTGATTTTTACCAACTGTTATAAGCTACTGAAATCCTTGCATCTGATTGGCTGAGAGCAAATTTGTCGGTAAAATCACTGACAGTTGATGTCCCCAAACGTGCCGGTTGTATTAAAACTCTTCTGTTGTTTCAGAATAGCTTTTATGAGTAAAAGCCCAACAGAGTTTGATCTGTAATCTCTCTCTCCGGCGAGTCAGCCACCTTCTCTCGTGGTGGTGGTGGTGGTGGTGGTGGTGGTGGTGGTGGAGGAGGAGGAGGAGGAGGAGGAGGAGGGAGGAGAAGAAGAAGGAGAAGAAGAAGGAGAAGAAGAAAGAGGAGAAGAAGAAAGAGGAGAAGAAGAAGAAAATTCTCCCATTGTCAGAAACATTTTTTGTCAAAAAGAAGAAAGAAGGTGAAGATTCTGCCCCATGGATGCCTCCTGGGAGCACGTGCCCCCCACAGATTCGCCAACGACTACAAGGCCGTACGCAGAATTTTTTTTCCTGGGGGGGGGGGGGGGCAAGATGATCACTTTCAAAGGAACCCATAACTTGAAGTCTAAAACCCAATTTAAAAAAAGTATGATTTTGAAATTTCTGGGGGGCAACTGCCCCCCCTGCCCCCCTGCTGCGTACGGCCTTGAACGACTATTGTCTATTCTATCCATTCAAATACTCCCAAGAGATGACGTGTTCCAGCTAGAAGGGGGCGTGACCACAATAATCTGTGATCGATCCCATGATATTTGCAGACCGATATGGAACTAACTTTCTGATGGAGTCATGCAAAAGATGGACATGTATTGTAGAACAGCAGTTAACGTTAAATCACTCTATATACATGTACTGTAATTAATACAATGAAAAAAATCTAATGATTAACCTTTTACTAATTTTAGAGGGAAAACTAGAACGAGTAAAGCAATACAACATGATGATAATTCAATATTTTTCACAAGTTTATAAGAAAGTGAGTTTTTTTTAAATGAAGAAATTAATTTTTTTCAGATTAAAAAATAAGATAAAAGAATTAAATCTTTCTTCATTCGTTGATTGTCTTCTTTTCATTTTAAAATGCACGAATTTAATTTCCCCCCAAATTCTTCTCAAAACTGGATTGCTTCCCTTGTTTATTTCACACTGAATATTCTCCTGTAAACTTATAAAAGACCCCCCCCCCCCGTTTTCTCTCTCTCCTAGTCCGCTTCATGGACTGTTTATGTATCCCATGTTATGTTAAGCCATAATAAACCCTCAACACTAAAACAATAACAGTCTGATTCTCCACTTCCCGCCCCAGGACACCCCCCTCTCTATCTCTCTCTACCCCTTTCACTTGCTTTCTGTCTCACTCTGTCTCTCTGTCTGTCTCTCTGTCTGTCTTTTCTCTCTCTCTTCACTCCCCCATTTTGCTTTTCTTGATTCGGGCAGTAACCACAAATACATGTACATTCACTTTAATTCTCATTAACAACAAGTATATTTGTAAACAAATCTTTCGGCATATTACTCCCAGTGTTAAAGATCGTATGCTCGATCTGTAATGAAAAACACAAGTCAGAAAAAATTGGAACCAGCGGGATTCGAACCTGCCGAAAATTTGTTTACAAATTAAAAATTCCTCCCCAGTCAAGCTTCTTCGTTTACTAACAAGTATATTCAAACTATAATTTTTCAAATGACAAAATTAAGAAAGCACATGTGTAAAATGAGTCCGTGCAATAATTTCCAAGAAACCATAATTTGCGGATGCATTACCTTCACTCTTGTTTGGCACAGAAATTTTTTTTATAATTCCATTAACAGACAAATTGTTCAAAGCAATGAAAGGCACATCTGTAACAGCAGGAGCGAATCCAGGGGGTCCAGGGGGTCCATGCGGTTTCTGGACCCCTTCTATTTTTATTTTATTTTATTTTTTTTTTTTGGGGGCGGGGGTGCTTGTCAGACATTTTTAGGTGTAAATGAACCCCCAAAAATATTACAGGCATTTTCTTCTTGCATTCTTTTTAGTTTTTTAAAATCTTAATTTTTTTTTTCCTGGTCAGGCATTTTAGGAATTGGACCCCCTTTAAAAAAATTCTGCTCACCTGAACTGGCTATTTCCCCTCCCCTTTCGTACTGTCCAAATATTAACAAGTCATAAAACATTATAGCACCAATAAAGCTATCATACAAATATCTATGTCTAATATTTAAAAAAATCAGAACTATTCTTCACATAAAATTTTTAAAACTCATATGTTCATTATTTATTTTTCATGACCGTGAATGCTCACTGGGCCTTTTTTTTCTTCTTCAGAGAATGAAGAATTTGAAATCAATATTTCATGCTAGTCAATTTGGATATTTGGAATTTTGGAATTTTGGATTCACATTAAAGATCACATTACAAGAAAATTCCATCAAAATAAATATTGGCTTAATACTTATTATTGCATAGATGGCATAAATTAAACAAGGTTATCCAAATTCAACGCTTGGAAACATTTGAAGTAATGATTATTATCAATAATAAAACGGTAAAATAAAGCCCCCGATATAGCAGCTGAAGAGCTCCTCGAACGCTGCTGAGATGTGTGACGACACACCAGGGACCAGTCCTGTCTAAGCAGACGATGTCCCATAACATCTTACACATTTTTCAGTGCCTTTTTTGTCATCTCCTCTTCACTTATTTCTCTTACTTGACTAACGTCAGTCTTAATGTTAGTCTGTTGCCTCACTCTTAACTTCGCGTATGGTATTATTTTGATGAAAAATGCAGCGTTAAAAAAATAAAGGAATCGGTCACTTGTAAACAAAATAAGACGCCATTGTATTTTCAGCGGCTTGCACCGGGGCATGTTCGGCGTTTCAAGAGGGAACGAATACCATCCGTGCTATTATTCGGAGGGCTTTTCAATTTGAAAGTGGGGTTTATTTCATTGATCATTGACCCTTCTCCTGTGTATTTACACAGTTTCACTTTCCCTTTTAGAATGGTGTGAAATAAGGTCATGTTTAAATATACAAAACTCTTTATAATTTGATAAATAATTGCACTGCAATTACGTTCATTCATTATGGGATGTCGTCTGCTTAGACAGGACTGGTACCTGGTGTGTCGTCACACATCTCAGCAGCGTTAGAGGAGCTCTTCAGCTGCTATATCGGGGGCTGTATTTTACCGTTTTATAATTGATAATAATCATTACTTCAAATGTTTCCAAGCGTTGAATTTGGATAACCTTGTTTAATTTATGCCATCTATGCAATAATAAGTATTAAGCCAATATTTAATTTGATGGGATTTTCTTGTAATGTGATCTTTAAATGTTCATTAATTTTTACTGGATCAGGTTTACTTTCAATGTTAAATTCTCAACAAAAATCAGGGTTGGAAAAAAAAATCATTGAAAAAAACCCAGAAAAAAATCACATTTATTTGAATTAAATCAATTTATTTGATTTTTTTTTAGTTATAGGCTTATAGCCTTAATTATGTTACTCCTATCAAAAAGAAACATATCATTTAGGTAGATCCAATATCAAACATTATATGGAGTACAAAAAAAATCTCGCTTTTTTTAGCCAAAAAATTAAAAAAATTATACAATCATTTTTGAGTTATTTTTTTTTTTGTTGCAACAACAAAATCACTTAATATTTTCTTTATTCTTATTTAGAAAAAAAATTCAAGTTGATTTAAATCGTGCCAACCCTGACAAAAATGGACTCTAGAAATGGTTCTACCGCATTCCCAAGAGTCACTGTTCTGGGGAGCGTTTCATCAAGTGTTTTGTCAGTGATTTTTACCGACAAATTTGCTCTCAGCCAATCAGATACAAGGATTTCAGTAGCTTATAACAGGTGTCGGTAAAAATCACGAACAAAACACTCGATGACACGCTCCCCAGTTTGACCTCATTATTATTCTACAAGATATTGATTTGCAATTTTGACATTCACCTCAGTTGGATTGAATTGGTATTAGTAATAAGTCATAGTCCTACTTCTCACATACAAAATAATCCATGGCAAAGCCCCTTCGTATCTATATAAACAAGGGGAACGTCTAGCGTTGTCTCGCCTGCATCTTGCAATTTACAACACACACTGATCATTACGCACATATAAACGGTAACCGAGTTTTCACTAGATTTAATGATTTCCACTGGTTTGAAGTAAGATAAAAAAATCACCACGGCTACTCTCTTGAAGGTTTAGGATGCGAGGTGATTTTCACTAAAAGCTTCTTGACCTCTTGACCTTTGTCAGATTCAAGTCATTTTGAACATTAACATGCACCTTTAAGAGATGTTCCTATGGTATGAATTCCATAGAAAGTTATTTTGATTACACCATGCTTGTTGACAATGCCGACGACGGAAATAGTGATGCCTTTAGTCTTGCTCCGCTACGCAGGCGAGAAAAGAATTAAATTTATTATCATTATTATTATTGTTTGATAATACATGTAGGTTTGATAATGCCCTTCTGCAGTGGCAAGGTAAAGAATAAACAAAGTTTGTGATTATGTAACACAGCGAGAGACATCAAGCGTCAAACTTCGCGTAGCAAAGGTGAAGGAGGAACTGGCGAATAGGAAGCGTGCGAAGTTTCTACAGGAACACAGACTGCATCGTGAACAATTTGAATTAAATGAAAGAATTGAATTACTGAAGATCGACCATGAGACGGACAATGCCAAGGTTGAGTCTTCAATGTGGCAAGAGCAGGTGTAGTAATGTGATATTTGCTATATGTCCATCTGAATTTTTGTCTATACGATCATTGGCGGATCCAGGGGGGGCACAGCCGGCCCGTGCCCCCCTTTTGGAAGAGAAGTATGAATTTTTACCATAGACGATCCGCCATTTTTCGCGATTGTGCCCCCCCTTTTAGAGTGAAGACCTTTTTTTTTTTTTTTTTTTTTATTTTTTTTTTTTTGCTTGTCAGGGAATAATGGAGGGAAAGTGGACCGCATAACCCCTTACTAAGCGATTTTTTCGGTTTGGCGAAAATTTTTTTTTGTCCCTAAACCCCCCCCCCCCCCCCCCCCCCCCCCCCCCCCCCCACTGAGCGACTTTTCGAGAAGCTGGCGAGACCAAAAAATCGGGTCAACCTTTTCACAAACTTTCATTTTTGTGCCCCTCTTTTACTAAATCCTGGATCCGCCCCTGTATACGATAAAGTGCTATGTTGCCCTCTCCGGCAGAATAAAGTATGCTTCGAAACGGACAAAATGGCGTAGCTGTAATTATTCATTGTATTGTGAGCTGAATATCATGGATGCTATAGTTACTTTCGTATAGCTCATGGCACGACACTTGGCGACGAGGATGAACAGGTATATTGATCGAGACATTTAACTTCGCGTTCGCTGTAACTGTTAAAGGAGAATTAACCCCTGAGTACAAATTTACTTATATTGAAAGGTTGTGTAGTATATTCTACTTATTGGCCTAAATCATTTTCCATAAGATATCAGAAAAGGGTATAATAAAGATATTCCAACACCGGTATCGTCTACTACTCATTTACATGGGGGCTGCCATTTTCTTGCTGATTTGGATTTGTACATGAACCATTGAGAAATGTTCCGGTCAGGAAGATATTTGAATCCAAGACCTAAATTGATTTTCTTCATTACTAAAATCCCATATGTGACGAAAATATAAAGTGGTGTTTACATGATTTATAAAAATTAATCTTTATAATGATACTTTTAAATTGTCTGGTTTTGCTTAACAAAAAATCTATTTTCTTGGGTTTGCCAAACAGAGCAACATAATATATGCAGATGCATTCTGACTTTTCAAGTCCCATTATCCGAAAGCAGGTGAATGCATAGTTTGCCGCTATAGATGCTCAGGGAAGAAGCATCCATAAATTTGAATTAATTTGCTCCGTCCATTGCGTCACAGTATCTAGAAAATAGATTTCTATTAAGCGAATATCGATTTTCAACAGAAATATATAAGGAAATCTTCAGTTTAAAAATAAATTGACATATCTATTCTATATTTTAAATCTCAAATGGGTTTTTAATTTTGAAAAAAGGCAATTGGGCATTTGGATTAAGAAAATCTTCTTGTACACATAAAAAAAATGGCAGCCCCCATGTATTGCTAGCAGACGATACATATGCTAGCAGATGATTAATTTTGCTCAGAAAATCTTGATTCGTATCGAATCTCGTATATTTTGACGCGAAGCCATTTAGTCTAACAAGTAGGAATAAATAACCCTTTGAACACTATCGTCTTTATTGTTTGAGGTTAATTCTCCTTTAATCTCTCTCGATGTGATCTTTGTGCACAGCTGTGCTGTGGCTGTCAGTGACTGTGTGCGACGCATCTGTGACAGCTTTGTCAGTAGCTCGTTCACAAGTGCTGGTTTCGTCATGGAGGGCATTGGTAGCCTCAAGTATTTCCGTCGTTTGGACACCGAAATAGATTGTCCTGATGTTGCTACACGTTGGGGACAAAGTGGCTGGCCCGCCTTGAGAATTTGTTTGTTGCTCTAAACATTACAGATGACAAGCGTAAGCGAGCCCTACCTCCTGCACTATGCTGGAGAGAGCGTCCACGACATCTTTGATGCTGAGTCTTCGGGTCGAGTACAACCTGCTGACACCTCCTCCACTTCATCTAATCATCTACCTGCCTGCACCTGCCCCAGACTCTTCTTACGCGGGGACTGTACATGATTTGACAAACATAATTTGTCCCCAAACACAATGTTTAGATGGAGGTGTATATCTTTCGCTCTTGTAAACCAGAAGCCCCGGACAGAGATTAGAGGCTTATGTCACAGAGCTGAGAGCACTTTGCCCAAACTTGCAACTTTCATGATGCCAACAGTGAAATTCTCAGCCAGCTTATTCAGCACTGTTCCTCTCTATGCTTTCGCAGAGGGCACTCCGTGAGCAAGACAAGAGCCTAAGCGACATTTTGGCATGGGTAGACTTTTCGAAAAATCAGATGTACAAGCAAATTGATGGAAGAAGGCCCTGCCAGTGCGAAGGTGTACACGACGCTAAGCCCCAGCCCCGGTCTCAAAAGCGTTCTTCGAAGCGCAGATCATCCAACCATCTGTAACTATTGTGGTGGTCGGAGAATGTCCTGCCCGCGGCAAAACGTGCAACTTTTGTCGGAAAAAAAGTTCGTTTCGAGTGCGTCTGCCGCTCTAAGGCAAATCTCAGCACCAGGTCAGGACAGTCAAACAGTGCTTCTGCAGGCACTGACTGCAACACCGGAGCCTCAGCCTCAGCCCTCTGCAGCCTCATCTTCGGATGATTACTGCTATTTCCGTTCGGGAGGAAACGAATGTCGGCGGTGGACACATGTGACATTGAAGGTGGAGCACGTACCCATCACTTCTTGATAGACACAGGTGCTACTGTAACGTCATCGATGAGACTGCCTATGAGCTACTAGGTAAGCTGCACTACTGACAACACGTGGGTCGCGGTCTTGTCCCGTACGGCTCCGCAAAGCCCCTCCGCTCCTCGGAAAATGCGACTTGTTGGTGGAGAGGCATGGCAACACACATTAGCTTCGTCTTCAACGTTGTTGCTGGCAGTTATGGATGTCTTCTGAGCTGCGACACTGCTCCAGAGTCTCGCTATATCACCACATTCGCAACGCATCATAGTCTCTATCGCTACAAGCGCCTCAACTTTGGAATATCATCTGCAAGCGAGATTTTCAGGAAGCAATTCGCGATGTGATATGCAGCGTAAAGGTGCTAAGAACATAGCCGATGACATCATTTGCTTTGGCTGTGGTAGCAACGCTCAAGCTGATCATGATCGTGCAGTCCTGAAGTACTGACAAACCTTCAGCAGAGTGGTCTAACTGTCAACTGGAACAAATGTGAGTTCGGCGTACGCCGAATCAAATTCTTTGGTTTGGATCTTCTCAGACCAAGGGGTTTCCCCAGATCCGAAGAAAGTTTCAGCCGCGTCAAGGAAGCCGCTCCCTGCCGCAACCCCGCAGAAGTATGTAGTTTCCTGGCATGCTAAACTACAGTGCCCGCTTCATTAAAGACGTTGACAGTGAAAGATGCAGAACGGGGGTGTGGCATTCGCAATGCCGTGCTTTGAGCCATGCTGAATCTCGCTACAGTCAGACGGTACGAGAAGCTCTCGCCGTTGTGTGGGTTTGCGAGCATTTTGATTTATATGTCCGCGGAAGCACCACAGTTTAGCGTTATCATGGATCATAAGCCTTTGCTTCATGTGTGGGACAAGCCCAAGCCTCCTCTTCGTCTTGAGCGATGGGGATTGCGATTACAGCCCTACAAGCTATGCATCAAGTATCGCCCAGGTCGCGACAACCCAGCAGACTACAGGTCGCATCATCCGCGCTCCACTACTTCTCGCGATGACCTACGTTCGCAGAAACTCGCAGAGCAATACGTGTGTTTCCTTGCGCAGACCCGATGCCGTTCATGCGTAGTGGACGCTGGCATGATCTTGCAAGTGTCAACCAGCGGATATCGATATTCGTGAGCTACAAGAATATCGCAATGTGAAAGTTGACTTCACATGCTACAATGACAATGTATTGCTATGGGGGAAAGCGCATCGTTGTGCCTGCAACACTTCGCGATCGCGTGTGGTGTCCATCGCGCACGAGGGTCATCAGGGAGTCTCGCGTACAAAATCACTCCTCCGGTCCAAGGTGTGGTTCCCGGAATGGACTCCAAAGTCGAAGCCACGATTTGCCTTTGTCCAACTTGTCAGGCATTCCAGGATACGCACACGCCTCTTGAGCCCATACGGATGTCCAGTATGCCTCCTGGACCGTGGCAACACGTCAGCATGGATTTTTGTGGTCCACTACCTACAGGGGACTATCTCATGGTTGACGAGTTCTCGCGCTATCCGGTAGTAGAAATTGTGAA